>JAOTQQ010000012.1:54209317-54221697 GCA_026546715.1 Gallinago undulata
ATACGTACATGGGTTCCTACACTGTCAAGAAGGATTATTTTCAAAGAAGGGCCTTGGACTGTGGCTTTATACTTCATAGGTTTGATGCCTTATTTTTCAAAGCTTTAATTTGCAGATTTTTGTATTATTGATGGTAATACCAGCAGGATCGCAGGACCTCAGTTTGCTTTTTGTAAAATGTGTGTGTTGGGTGGCAGGAAGTTCTCAAGGCAGAGACTATAAAATCCCAGATAATATGGTTTCCTAGTTTTGGCTGTGTCTGAACTCTTATTCATGATGACAGTTAATAATTCAATGTTCACTATCTGCCATTAGTTGATCAGCACAGGTGTCTCTTCTGTCGACAGAGAGGAAGAATTCCTTGTATAAGTCCACCTGTCATAAGATTTTCCCAGACATTTGCATGAATAAATGCCATCCCATTTTTCATAAAAAGTGAATAATAATTTTGGCCATCAGTTCAGGTTTTAGCAGCCATATTGATATATGCTTTCCTGCCTCTAGGCCAGCTATAATAACAGCTAAGAGGAGGTTTTGGCTTCTGCTCAATTTTTGCATGCATTATCAAGGCCATTATAGGGAGGCTGTTTCTCCTTCTGCCATCAAGAATCTGAGCAACAACATAACCAAAGACTAATGCAAGAGGACAATTACTGGTTTCATCAGCTGTCAATTGAAGCCATATGGTCCAGACACTAGAGAGGTGCTAAGTGATGCACTAGTAATTCAGATGCAGACAAAACCTCTTTTATGGTATAACCTTCATGCAGAGAAATTATACTTATTTTACAATTAATCAGCACATTCATTTGTGTGTGGGTGAATGACTTTTCAGGGATAAAGATTAATATGTATCAAGTTTTTCACTCCCAGTAATAAACTAATCTTAAAATATTGCTATTTTATATATAGTGTGTATAGTAGTTCTCAATCTACCTACTTCTATCAGAAAACATGAAGGGAGCTTAGTCTTTGTAAGTAAGCAAGAAAGAAAAATATGAACAAAAGCTAGTTAGATTAGACATCTTGATTTACCAGCTGCTTTTGAAGACAGTAAGATGCAGTAGTGTGGTTTGAATGGTTTCATATTCTTCCTGCCTGACAATAAAGTCCTCGATATTTACTCAGGGTAATAAAGATCCATATTGCCTTCAAGTTTATTAATTGCAAAATGGTACCTGCTGGAGAGAAAAGGGAACCAGTAGTTAAGGGCAGAATTCTCATCAGCACAACCTGTACTGGAGGGAATTTTCCATTTACTCTGTTAGTTGAAAATGAAACTTTGGCAACAAACCCAACTGTCCCCTAACCACTTTTCTATCCTCTAATGGGAGGTTTTCCATGTGAACATTTAAGCTATGCTCATTCCCTGTACGATGCCTCAATGCAGATTTTTAATGCAATGGCAAAGAATTCTGTCTAGGTCAGCGTTGTTTCATTCTGTTTGTGTTTTCCACATTCGTTTAGCTGTCAAAAGGTATACAGTAGGCTCATAGAGCTGGGGTGGGGGTTTGAGTAAAACAGGTTGAAGAGCTCTTGCCGTAGCAGCTGAAACCAAAAGGGAGCCTGAGCCCTCCAGGAGTGTGCAGAGAAAAGCCTTTCCCCTGCATTTAGTAGAGAAATGGAAACTTCTCTTTTCAGCTGGCTGTTGCTGCCACCACCCCTCGCCCCACCTTTGTTTAGGCTTTCCACACAGCAGATCATTTTTATTTCCAGTAAGGCTTCCTCCTTTAAAAAGGGAAAAAATAAATCCTCTTTACACCATAAGGCGGAGTACATCCTAACCTCTCCCTTGGTGGAGAGCTGACTGCTAATCCTGTGTTGTTCTGGACTTGTTGATTACGTATCAGTCTTCTCCTTTCTTTTCACACTGAATCTATAGGGCAGCCACGTTACTGATGGCTTGGAAATTTAGGCTACTGCTGAATCTGCCTTTGGGGAAGACAGTGTGTTTGCTGAGCCTGGGAAAGGCTCCGAGTGTGTCTGTGGGAGTTATGAGAAGGGAAATTAGTGAACAGGAAAACTAAGGACCTTAATGTAACTTTAATGTATTGCACAGTTTCTCTGTGTAAACGCCTGGCCATCTTTTCTGCGTAGTGAATACATAATTGTGACTTTGGCATTTGAATCATTTTTCCCTCAAGGAAGCCCTAAAGGTTAAAAGCTTGAGGGGGACGGAAAATGTTTTTATTCTTTCTGATCTATTACTTAATGGTATTTAAAGTGATACCAGCCCACCAATATTAAATATCATAAAAATGAAATGTAGTATGCTCTTGAGTTTAGGATTTTTTACCATACATTCAATAGATGTAAATAAGGAGGAGAAAAAAACAAGTTCAGCGCTGCCAACATAAAGTGTATTTTGCTTTAGGGATAAATTTTTGCACCAAGGAAAACAAGTTTAATTACGTGCATAAAGTTACCCATGTTTATGTTAACAAAGAAAAGTCCCACCAAGATGTCTGGAAAAAGAAAGGAATTGAACACATTTAATGTCTTTTTCCTTCATCAAAGTGGTTTCTGAAATACGTAGTGGCTCAAATTCATTTTTGGTGTAAATCTATTGACTTTAGAAAGGAGAGTGAGTAAAGCAAATTCAGAATATTTTTTCATTCTTTAATTTATTGTTGACTCATTTCTCAGCTGATATTAATAAAACTGAAAAGAGAGATAAATTGCTTGATTGATTGTAAATTGTTCTGATTACTGTCTAAAACACAGCCATAGTAATTATGTGCATTGATCATCCAGGGGATTTTAGTCTAGGGACAGCAAGATCAAGTCTCAAGCTTGTGTCAGAGAAGAACTCCTTATAGCAAAAAACCTGTTTGGTTTTGTAGCGTATACTTGCTTTTAAAACTGAGTGTCCGGTTTATTTCCTAGTTTGGAGGCTGGTGGAAATGAAATTATCATTTCATAAACATTTGTGGAAGTGAAAATCCAAACATTGACTTGTGCTAACATAAACATCAAAATTGTTGAAACTGATAAACCATAGTTAAGAGAACAGCTGCTCATAAAGTTTTTTATGTTTTCATCCTGAATACAGAGATTCATCACCCCATATATACTTTAACTTCTACCTCTTGGTTTTTTTGGGATTCATCATAGATTTAGGCGTTGAATGAGTCCTTTCTGATCCCCATAGAAGTTCTCAAGTTACTACTCAAAAGGAAACCTTTCTCTCCTGTCCTCTGGCTTCATTAGCAATGAGGTAGACCTAATGAGAGGTGTTTAGCTGTGATGATTGCAAAAGGGTTCCCCTGATTGAAAATTCAGTGTGGGTGCAACTATGCAGCTAGCCCCAGACACAGAAAAAATCCCATTCCTGTAAGTCTTGCCTGCACTTTAGTTGATACTGAGATGTTCCATGGAAGTGAAGAGGTTCTACTTCAATTACATCCTACCAGGCTCACAGTAGACTCAGGATTAGTTTGCCTATTAGACCTTGAACCTGTAGTAACCTTGGACTTTGCTTGTAACTTGGTGATCTATGCTTTAAAATAACAGTGGCATCTTGTAGCACCTCCTCTGGCTGAATCAATCACATTAAGAGCTAGAAAAGAGCTAGGAGAGAAGGCTGAGGGGGGATCTGATCAACACCTATAAATACTTGACAGGTGGGTGTCAGGAGCATGGGACTGGTCTTTTTTCAGTGGTGCCCAGTGGACAGGACAAGAGGAAATGGACACAAACTTGAACATAAGAAGTTCCACCTAAACATGAGGAGGAGCTTCTTTCCTGTGAGGGTGGCAGAGCCCTGGAAAAGGCTGCCCAGGGAGGTGGTGGACTCCTCTAGAGACATTTCCAAACCCCCCCTGGACACGTTCCTGTGGGACCTGCTCTGCGTGGACCTGCTTTGGCAGGGTGTTGGACTAGATGATCTCCAGAGGTCCCATCATTCTGGGATTCTGTGGAATTATTGTATTGTACAATTTAACGCAAGTCCTTTTGTGCTTCTGAAGAATACAGTGCAGATAAGGATGAATCTATGATGAAACCAGAACAAGAAGCCTAAGTTTACTAAAAAAAGCCTTATCCATGATAACCAGACACAGGAATTCCAAGCGATTTGAGATCAGTTTAAGTCTTGATATGATGTACTTGGAAGGACATACAGAAACACGCTCTTTTTTTCTTTTTTTTTTTTTTTCTTCTTATTTCTTCAAGAGTGCAAAAGCACCAGATTTTTCTAAAGTTAAATCTCACAGGGTATGAACTGCAATTGAACTCTCAGCAGGATGGTTATTAAGGCAATCACACTGGACAGATACGGACAGGGGAACTGGTGGAGACTCCTGAGGGCATTCAACCAGAGCGTGGGCTGCAGCACACAGCGATTGAAAACTTACCTGTATCTTATGCTGATGTTTTCTGGTTCGATTTTTTTTCCCCTCATTTATATCTGATTCTCAGACTTTTATCTTGAGCAAGTCTTCCCTGCTCCTGACCTGCCTGTCTGCGGTAGTCCCTACACCTGACTTAGTTCATGCTTCTGCTCCACTATTAATGTTTATTAGTATTTATTCCACCTTTCTACTCCAAGTCCTCTGCTGGGTCTTTTTCTTGCCTTTACTCCTTTCCAGCGCCTGCCTATTTTCTTGCTTGCTGTTCCCATTCTTTTGGATCTAATCTTTAGACAAGGGAGCTGCCTTGCCCCAAGCTTGAACACCAAGGAAATAACCTTTGGGTAGAACAAGTGCATATTCATATCTGTTTGATGACTTGCCAGAGCGGAGAGTAGCGGATATGTAAGATGATGCTGTGTGATGTCTCTGGTGACCTGTTTTATTTGAACCCGATCTTATACTTACATTCCAGGGAGCTTTAAAAATGTCAGCAGTGCTGGAGGGAACATCATGCGACGTGATCTGAGGCAGCTGTAGTTGTAAATGGAGTCGGCTCTGTTGCTGCATGTTAATCTCTTCCTGATAGTTCTGTCAAATCTGCAGAGTGACAACATGCTGCAAAAAGGGAGTGGCAGTTCACAGACCAAAAAAAAAAAAATTAAAAAAATCTATATCTTAATAGTCCATTCGGTGGAAATGAATATGGGGTTTGGACATAGTAAAAAAAACTGTAAAAAAGCCAGATGGTCTGCTCTGACTCCCATTTTGCCCAGCGCTGGTGGCAGTGTGAGAGCAGAAGGGCAAGTGTAGTGCTGCAGGTAGGCTTGAAGAGAGCGGAATTGCAGACCTCTTTAGGTGTAGTAAATCTTCGTAATAGCAAGTGCCTGAAGCTGTGTAGACTATTAAGACCTCAAAAGCCACAAATCATGCTATGTACTGGGCACTTTCCAAAAGCATATGGACAAGATGGAGGCACAAATCCGTTACCTTAAGAGCCAGGGAGAGCTGTACTTGCATCTCGACTTGCTCAATTACTGTGTGAACCCTCTGAGAGCCAAGGCAGGGAACCCAACCTCAGGTCTCTCTCAGAAGGTTTCAGAGTTGTTTCAGTGTGGGACTCTGTCCAAAATCCATTCTGTCTAGTTGAGAAATACAAGGAGCCTGGATAAAGTGCACCTAGAGAACCAAAAAGAAAAGTCACAGTTATGGGCAGTGCAGAACAAACTATATTAAAATAGAAGAAAAAAAACAGTGTTTTATTCTCTCATCCACGTATACATAAAATGGCCAAGTGCAGGGAGCTCTGAGGGGCAAGTATAGTCTGTAATTACTGATAAGCAGCTGACCAGCTTTATTTCTTCTGAGAGAGCAGGCATCTTCACCTGGCACATATAACACACACTTATGAGGGAGCAAAACCAGTGCCACCAGTGTTGCTATGGAGGTGGATTATAGATAAAGCTGCTGTATTCAGACATAGGATGTATTAAGGGAGGGACAGGGGCTCACACAAACAGCTCAGAAAGTTTTGAAAAAAAAAATTTTTTTTCCTGCTAGGTTCTTTCATGGCCTTACAGAGTAGGAAGTAGTTTTACTACTTATCCCAGATGAAACAGCTTTTGAAAAAACTGTCAGCACAACAAGAGAATTACTGCTGTAACAGACCTTGAGTTACAGATTTGAAAATTAGGTTCAATGATTCATGGTTCTGAATAATGTAATTGATCACAGACACTGACCATTGTCATTCTGAAGCGTGGACTTCATACAGACCTTGATCTAGGTTTTCAGAGAACAGGAATTGGGATTGTTGTCTTTGTTAGAACTGCCAAAGTAAAGTCAGGAAAACCAGCTTAATGGGACTAATCTCCAGAACCCTGTCTCTTACCCCCTTTCTCAAGAGGATTATATAGTCTGTGGCTTTAATGAGATAATCATGATTGTTCAGAGTGCTTTGTTGGGGTGATATTCAGCCTAAATGGCCTTTCAATTCCAATTATAGATATTAATATGGCAGTTAAAGGTCAGAAAGTGCTGCAGGCTTGTGCATTGTCTATCTTATACAGTAGCAACCAAAAAATTGCCCTGCCAGTTGCAATGAGAGGTGTGAAGACAGTGGCTAAAGGTCACAAGAAATACTTCCATTGAGCAAATTGGGTTGGAAAGACAAGCGGCTATAAATAAGGCTTAGTAATGTTCAGATCCATTTAGTTTAAGTGATACGGCTGCTTAATCGGGACATTTTGAATCATGTAAGTCCTCTTAAATAAACAATCTTTACTCAGATTTAAAGGGAATGGATTCTTTTACTCTCCTCCTGTAAACTACAGCTTCCATGCAACTGGAGGTTTCTCTATCCACTTCTCCAGCTATTTCTATCACTAACTCTGTAAGTGAAACCGTCTGGTGCTGCATGCCCAAAAGTTAGGTCTGTAACCTAACTTGGTGTTTAACATTGAAACAATCAATATAGATTAGGAAAGAGATCACAGTTAAAGCTGTTCTCCCTTTATTTTTCAATATACATTCATATGTTAAGGGCACAACCCTTTTCTGTAAAATTCCACGTAGGTTGGGTTAGTGAATGGATATTGTCCTCTCACAGGACCTGTTGGCTGAAATCCCATTTTATTTTGTTGCTTCTGTTCATAGGTGATCATACTTGCAAAGTGTGCTGTTATGGATAGGTATGGTGATATCTTTACTACACACATCTGCTTCAGCCTGTTTTGGAGTTGTTATTCCATCAAGTCCCTTGGGACTACAGTCTGTCACTGTCTTCACACCATGAAGAAATTTGTCTGCCAGACAGAAATTTTGTTTTACTGTGGTCTCTTTCTTGCAGATAAACAGGAGAAACAGGCTGAGAGAGTTGGGGTTGTTCAGCCTGGAGAAGAGAAGGCTCTGGGGAGACCTTATAGCAGCCTTTCAGTTCTTAAAAGGGGCTACAGAAAAGAAGGGGACAAACTTCTTAGCAGGGCCTGTTGCGATAGGACAAGGGGTAGGTGTAGACTGGATGTGAAGAAATTTTTTACAATGAGGGTGATGAAACCCTGGCACAGGTTGCTCAGAGAGGTGGGAGATGCCCCACCCCTGAAAACATTCAAAGTCAGTTTGGATGGGGCTCTGAGAAACCTGCTCTAATTGAAGATGTTCCTGCTTTTTGCAGTGGGGTTGGACTAGATGGCCCTTAAAGGTCCTTTCCAACCCAAACTATTCCATGATTCTGTGATTCTCTTTGGTCAAGTTCTCAGTATCCCTTACTTGGACTCTACTGCTTACAGTGCATACAGTTAAAACGTGTATTCCCGGTCTCTACTTATTAAACCAACATGCCCTTGTCCTATTTTAAAACCTATAACGATTTTAGAAGTTGGAGGACAGAGCTAACAGCTCTGAGAGTGTTGTGATATTGGGCCCGGGGGCAGCAGTGCCATCATCCATGGATATCATGCAGTTGAAATAGAAGTGGCAGGATCTCCATGTCTGGGTTAGCAAAATGCTGATTAAACAATTCCAACTCCCTTATCCCTCTTGCAACTTCCCATTTCACAGCCAGTTAACTCCGGCAACTCTGGCTGTGGAGAGGATCTGTTCTCAAGTGCAAAGGATCATTTTTTTAATACCCAGCCTTCTGTGCAACTTGTGGCTTTGGGAAGGCGATATAGTCCTTCTGCAGTGGGTGACACTAGAATCAAAGTCTTAACAACTGCAAGGCAGTTAAGCACAGATTGAAAAGCTTCTTAAACTTTGGGCACTGATTTAGTAACTTGAGTTTCCACTTAGACTGCCCAATAGAGAAGGCAGGAACACCCCCAAAGACTTATTTTAGATCTCTACAAATTATGTATTTTCTGAACCAGCTCAATTTTAAAAGGTAGGAACGATTCTGACTGGAGTAAAGGTACTGACAGACAGATCAATTCCTTTTGCACTGTCATAAATTATCACACATGACTCATTATCTGTCTCAGTTCCAGTACTTTAATTCTTAGGTGTTCTTCCTAATCAACTCAAGGTAAAGAAGAAAAAAACACTGCACCTCAAAATAATATATATTTTCTAAATTTAAATCTCTGCTTTATCTTTTTTTCCTGTGATTATGATCTTAAAGCTATCTTCTGATCACTGATTCTTCTAATTTAAAACATGTTTATTTATACACAGAACTAATTTCATGTAGCCATTTGCAGCATCATCAGAAGATCCACAAGAGATTTTTATTTTGGTTTTCCCATATTTCTCCAACTTGTTCTGCCCCCTTTAGAATGGAAATTTTTAAAATGATAACTTTCTCACTAAGAAAAAAGGACTGTATGAAAAATGCAAATTTAATAAGAAATTTATCTATCAATCAGTACTGGCAGATTAACGCAGGCTTGGTTGCAATGTGAGCTATGTCAGAATATCCTGATCATAATTCTCCTACAAATAGGCTTATTAAAGAGCTGCTACTTTTTCATTTCTACTATCCTGTTGGTGTGTTTATCAGAGGATGCTGGATTATACGCCAGAGATCCACAACAAGAAGTTAATCTTGTCAGAATCAGACACAAGGCTGTAGCTGGGTTGTTTTCACTGTTACCTTTCATATCCTATTGCCTCCTTTTACATCTTCTCTTTTCTGAAAAACAAAAAAGAAATCCCAAAGAAATTATCCTTTTGAGGAGGTAGGGCTTACATTTATGGAGTGTCTTGTAGTGTTTCCATTTATGGACACTGACATTATAAGGGACCAGTTGTATAAGTTGAATGATTGTAAGTCTGTGGGGTCTGGTGGGATTCATACCAGAGTGCTGAAGAAGCTAGAAGATGTTACAGCAGGACCCTTCTCAATCATCAGCCAAAGGTCTACCAAAGGTGTTGGGAGTCTAGAGAGGTCCCCGCTGACTGGCAGCTAGGCAATGCTGTACCAATTTACAAGAAGGACTTGAAGGAAGTCCCAGGAAACTACAGACCTGTTAGTCTAGCCTCAATACCTGGAAAAAATTGTGGAGAAGACCATGTTGGGTGCTGTTGAAAAGCATTTAAAGGCCTGTGCAATCATCAAGCCCTATCAACATGAGTTCACAAAGGGAACATCCTATTTAACTAAGTTGATATCCTTCTAAAATAAAGTCACAAGCCCTGTGGGTGGAAGGAAAGCAGTGCATGTAGTTTTTCTGGGGTTTAGTAAAGCATATGATACTGTCCCTCACAGCATCCACCTGTGAGATGAGCAGGGAGACAAGAGACTGGGTGAAGAACTGGCAGAATGGCAGGGTGCAAAGGGTTGCAGTTAATGAGGCTACATCTGGCTGGTGACCGGTCACCAGTGCTGTTCCACAGGGCTCAGTTCTGGGACCTGGATGGATTGGAGCATTGGGCAATCATCAATGGCATGAGATTGAACAAGAACAAATGCTGGATTCTGCGCCGGGGATGGAGTAATCCTGGGCACCAGTCTATCCTGGGAGAGGAGTGGCTGGAGAGCAGCTCTTGCAGAAAGGGGCCTGGGGGTGCTGGTTGCCAGGAGGCTCAACAGGAGTCAACGGTGTGACTGGCAGCCAAGAGGACCAACCCCATCCTGGGGTGCATCCAGCACCAGGTGGTCCAAAGAGGTGATTGTCCCGCTGTATTTAGTGCTGCTGCTGCCTCACCTTGAGCAGTGTGTGTGGTTCTGGGCCCCAGCATTTAAAAAGCACGTGAAGGTACTTGAATGTGTCCTGAGAAGGGCACCAAAGCTGGTGAAAGAGCTGGAAGACATCCTGTGAGTAGTGGCTAAGGACATGGGGTTTGTTTAGTTTGGAGAGAAGGAGGCCGAGGGAGGCTCCTCACTACTTTCTGCAGCTTCCTGAGGAGGGGAAGGGGAGAGGGAGGTGCTGGTCCTTCTCCCTGGGATCCAGTGCCAGGATGCGTGGGAATGACTCACAGCTGCATCTGTCAGAGGAGGTTCAGACTTGATGTGAAGAAACTGAGAAGTTGGTCGTGACCGAGATGGTGGTCAAAGCCTGGGTCAGGTTTCCTGGAGAGGTGGTCGATGTCCCATCTCTGTCAGATGCTTTTGGACAATGCCCTTAATGCTATGCCATTTTGGTTAGCTCTGAGCTGGTCAAGCAGTTGGATTAAGTGGTCGTTATAAGTCATTCCAACTTCTCTTCCCCTTCCCTTTTCCCTTTCCCCTTCCCTCCCATCTCCTCTCCTCTCTTTGTTCGTACACACATACTTGGGAGATGTGGGTTCTCAATTGCTCAGCGTCATTTGGGATCGAACTTTTAAAGCCGTATTTGGAAGAAGAATTTTGAATGAGAAAAGCAAAGCCAAGCAAAAAAAACCCACTTAAATTCTCAAAGCAGGGTTAGCCCTGTTCCATGTTTCAACAGAATTTCGATTACTGTACGTTAATACACAGAGCCTGTGTAATGGTGCGTGCGAGAGACAAGCTGGGCTTGAATTTAATGTCTCCTCAGGAAAACAACATTAACTGTCGTCCTCTCTCTCTGCTGCTGCACTGCAGTGTTAAAATTGGTCGCGAGCCCAAGTCGAGGTGTGAATAAAAGAAATGAAACAATTCCTGTAAAATAAATTTGTTCCAATTTGCTCTTTCTGTAGATAAGGAACAAGTTATTAATACTGGAATTCACACCAGTGGGGGAATTTAACTTCTGTTGTCTTTAAATAATGTGTTACAAATACACAAACCCAAAACTTAGGCTAAATCAAAGGAAGACCTCACAAATGACACATTGTTTACCTCCCCTCTTAAATATTGCTGGTTGGTTTTTTAGCAAACTGATGGTACAATCCATTTACAGATTTTAACCAACTATGTCTGTCTATTGGAGCTCTTTTCCCTATTGGTCAGTAGCTACTTGCATGTTCTGCAATTTTCAGAAGTGCTGCTAAAATCCAAAATGCAAGTAAACCGTGAAGTGTCCGTAATTTTCATGATTTGATTTAAGCTTCACCGTGTTAAGGAGTAAAGGCTCTTTCTTTGAAAACTCCAGCTCCTTGGATCTTGTTGTGACATATGAACAGCAGTTTCCCCTTTCTTGAAGTTGAGAGCCTTCCTATCTTCTGGAGCATCTAGAAAATGCAAAGCCTTCAAAAGCAGAACACAATTCCGTTTGGTTTGGTCTACATGGTAAATAAAATTAAAAAATCGTGATTTGTGAAAATAGTGTTAACAATGTATACATATATGCATCAATAATGTAAAAGAAAAAAAGCAAGATTGTTTCTCCTTTCGCATTTTGCTTTTGTGGCTCTCTGGAGACTGGGGACATGTCCCAGAGAGCGGTGGGGAGTGTGGAACTTTGCGAAAGGGCTGAAAAATATAGCCAGAAAGGAAAAAAATGAAGGAATCAGTCATAAGTGGAGAAGTGCCCTATTGTGTTTAAGCTCAGGTGGCATTGTTCATTGTACCACTTGGAAGTGGTAGGTTAACTGTGTGGAGAAGGGGCTTCATCTGAGATGGGATCAGAAGAAATCCTGTCTTAAGCATGGCTGGAGGTGAAGGAGCTGAGCTGAGAGGTTGGTCAGCAGACAGCCTGGCACTTACTCTCTGCTTCTGAAACGCGCTTGGCTCAACGTGTAGACCAAAACTTACACCTGCCTGACACACAGATGTGGTTCACTCTAATTTTTATTATTGTTATATTTTTTAGCTGGAAATATTGCCTTTTATATTTAAGTGCTATCCTTTTGATTGCAAGGTATCTCTCTCTGGTTTGCAGAGATGGGACAAATGCCTCCCGTGCTTTTAAGAGGGTAGAACTTCTAAATCTCTAGTAATTCCTTCTACTCCATCCATTAATGGAATATTTCTTAGTAACTTTGTGTATTTAGAGATAAAACTGAGCTATATGATTACAGGCTTATTCGAGGAACATATTACGCCATTGTACTTACCTGTGTATGTGGAGCTGGGAACATTTCTTGGTACACCAAAAGTATTTCTCCTGTGTGTTCTTGTTCTCCTGAGCTCATGTTGTATCTGAGTTGAGACCCTCTGCTCTGCCCTGGAGAGGCCCCATCTGGAGCACTGGG
>JAOTQQ010000012.1:54277490-54291764 GCA_026546715.1 Gallinago undulata
AGAGGCTGAGACAGGATCCCCATCCATTAGATGCGCTTTGAACATGGCCCCTCTGGGAGCTGGCCTTGCAGCAGAACCTCCAGGAGCCTTGTCCAGCCTCTGGTCTTCCTCCCTCAGCTCCCTCCAAGTAATTCCACCAGTTCCTCATGGCCTCCCTCTCAGATGTCTCCAGGCTGCCCCCAGGCCAGCTCTGCCAGCGGGACACAGGAGGATGCTCCCTTTTATCCCACCCGGGGCATTGTGACGTCTGCATTGCCGGGTGGTGACATTGTGACATGGGGGTGATGGGGTCCCCCTGCCCAGCACCAGCTCCCCCCCCGCCCCCTGCCCAGCGTCCTTGGGGTGCCCAAAGTGAAAGAAAAGCTTTTGGTTCCCTCTCCATGAGCTTTGCAGGGATGTAGAGAGCACCCAGGATTTCCTCACTGTCCCTCGCCAATACAGCAAGGGACATTTGTGATGACCCTGCTTATGGGGAGGTCGTCTTCTTGGAAAGAAGGACTAAATTGTTGTGTCTTCTTGACCATATATTTCCCTTCACTCTTTTCATATATTGTCCTTCATCCTTGGTATCTTTCTTGAAGATATTTCCAGGATTCTATTCCATTCCATTGCATCCTGTAGCATACCATATAGAATCACAATACTCAAAAAGTATACATTGTATTTAAGTTGCAATTAGTTTCATTTAATCTTCCCTGCAGTTTACTAATGTATTTTGCAGACAATGAAATGTCACTGTCTAAACAGCAATTACTGTGCATCACTAATTAAGGTGGTTTAGCTATTGTAAGAGTGACACTAAAAGTGCCATTTTTGCTTCTAGCTCTCTCTGCAAGGCTTTCTTTTAAGAACTACTTACTTTCATAAGCTGTCTCTTTAACCATGTGCCACTTTGTGGTTGTTAACTTTTTTCTCTAACTTTTGGTAAGAAAGTATATCTCTTTATATGTCCAGAATATATGATAACTGATTTAAATTTTCATTACCTTTGCCAAGTTTTGTTCATTCTGCTTATTTCAGCAGTCCGTATGAAAGTTCTACACAGGAATCTCTGTTAGATTTTTGAATTAAATCTATTGAAATTGCTCTCTAGTCCCCTGCATGTTGCAGTAAAAAAAATTCTTGCTGTATTTTCGTACTGAGCTTTAGAAAACTATCGTCCTGATTCTGCAAAAGCTGAACATGTAGGTTGAACTTAATGCTTAGATGTGCGTTGAATTCTACTGAATATGATCATAGAAGAAATAGCATATGCATGTTTTTTATATATATATACGGAATCAAGAGTCATTAAGAGAACATCATGGTCCCTCTCTTCTCGTGTTTAAATTAATCCCTTGTAGTACTGTTGAAAAAGGATGGTATCTGGCTAAGACATACAGCCGTCCATGGTTGGCTGCTCCATTCCACGTTCCTCAGAATAGTTTTGGTTTTCAACCTTTGATATTTGATACAGAAGGCTTTGTAGGAACTGGTCACTGGACAAGTCCACCTAGAAGAGGTAGGCTTATTCCAGGTGCCTTTATTCTACTCATGGAAAAGGAAGGAAATGACCTTCCTAGGCTTTCCACTGCTCTCCTGCGGGCAGGAGCTGGCTCTCAGTGCTGTGAATCCTGTTAGAGGGTTACCCTGTGGGCCCCTGTTGGGAACCTTTCCCATTCTAAGGAAGGAGAAACTTGCAGAGTGGTGCTATCTAAGAATCCATCTCCACAAATCCAATGGCACAGCTAGGGCAGAATTGTGTCACTAATTCCTCATGACTTTGGGGTACATGGGAGGAAATTACAATTTCCCCTCTCCAATGTGTCATCTGCTTGATTATTTTTTTTGATATTAATGACATTATTTTCCTTCTCTGTTTCCTATTTAGAACTAATAGATTTTTTTTCATAAGAAGATGAAAAGGTTGCTACTATTGAATAAAATTCCCTTTTAATGTGTTATAGCCGTCCAGCATTTTCTAATTAATATTTTATTCATTCCTCCTCATTATAACTTTTTGTTGTGCTTAACAGAAAAGACAATAATACATTTTCCATCAAAAGAAACCCTTTTGTTAAGTGCCAAAGCCATTTGTTGGTCCACAGCTGGGATGTGTTATAGTTTAGCCTTCAGAGGCACCGGGCCAGCAGTTTCCTATGGAGATCTGGAAGAGTTGATGTGCATCACGCACGGGGGATGTCACACACACACGTGGAAATTAATTGCTTCTTTTCCAGATGAATTCAAAAAGCAAGAAAGCAAAATATTGATCATAGTTATCTGCCTGGCATTTCCAGTGTACACTAGCCCCTGAAATCATCTTGAAATCTTGTAGAAAGCACTTTAGGAAGAAAAACAAAGGTATGGGGGAGGTGGTGTCCCCATACAACCATCACATTCATGTTTAGAAACTCAAGAGCTGCATGTCGAGCTTATTTTCATTCTGGTGGGTAGATTGTTCTCATCTTGATACAAAACTGCCTTTGTTTCTTTCCTGGCTTCTTTTTATTCCATTTGGAATCAAAGTAATAAATTCCTTTTCTTTCATACTGATTATCAGGGTGTTTTGTGATTGCATCCAATGTAAAATTTGGTGGTTTGGCCTCAACATCATGTCAGCACATAGCTATTTTTTAGCTTACTGCATATGCAGTTCATTAGAAAAGCCATCTGGCCCACCCTGGGCATGATCTGCCCAACTAGGAGTGTGACAGAATTGTGTTTGAAAGATGAATTACTAAGTTTGTGTTGCCCTCTTGGAATTCCAACAGCTGTAACTCCTGCTTAACATCCTTCTCTTCTCCAATTATTTTTTTTTCCTTCTGTATCTGAGAAAAAACTTTATGATTTATGTTTTTTGCTTTAAAAAAAACCCAACAACCCTCCTTCTTTTGACAAGCAGTAGCACTGGGACTCAGCTGCCTTCTGTGCTTTTGTAAACCTCTAACTTAAATCTCTTTCCTTAAAGTATCCCTTGTGTAGACTAAACTCAAAGATTTTCCATTTCCCTGTTTTTGAGAGTTCAGGAGCATTTCACGTTGTGTGATCCCACCTAAAAAGGCTCTTCCTTGGAATCCACAACATCTGAACATCATGGTGTTGGCAGGCAGCATTAGGGTGAGGATGGAGAGGAAGTAAATGGAAGAGAGGGGGAAAAAACATCAAAAAAAACTGTGCTGGCCATCAGAGTTCTGCTTGTGCTTCGCTGCAGCATTTCTTTTTTCCTTTTTGTGTTTTTAAAGTAACACCTGTCTTTCTCCTGAATAGAAAGTGAATCAGTGTGCTACTTGTTTTGTTCTTTTGAAATAATGTGACAAGCAGTAGTCTCCTCAGTAGGGCTGATATTCAGCACTCGATATTTCCAAAAAAGCCCATAACCCTTATTCCTGAGGGGCAGCAAATGTATCCAGTTTGCAAATGATGGAAGGGTCACTGTTTTCAAGATACTATTTTCACTCGTACAGATTGAAGAGGAACATGTCTAGTCATTTCTGAAAACTTACCTAGAGTTCCTATTTTGATCGCAGATATTTTTAGCCTGCTTGCATTAGGAGGAGTTGATCTGGATGATTATCTCATATGAAAACCCAACAATACTAAGAAGAGCTGATACTAACAGTCAGCTTTGAAGTGTCAATGGTATAATATTGCTTAGTTATAGTACTTAGCAGTCACCCCAAGAAAATCAGTAAGTTTATGTATTTTTTGACGTTGTTTTCGTAGCAGGCTAAGCCAGGACACAACAGAAGTGTGGAAGAAGAAACCAAGACTCTCTAAGAAATGAGGAAGGGCTCATTTTTATTATTTTCCAAGGTTATTTACTACCATTGCTTAACTTCAAAGAGGCAAAAGCAAGAATCAGGCCTGAGAGTGACAGTTTGAGAAGGGTTGAGTCACTGTAGGAAACTGGGGACCCTTCTTTTCCCTCACTCATTCTTGTCACTGATGATTAGGTTTTCACTTGAGCTAAAGGAAATAGAGAATGCAGACTGATTTTCCAGTAGACTCTAAGTTTTCAAATGTGATTTTAATGCCCTTTTACAGGAGGGGATGTAATTGTCAGTTATGCAGTGTGTTACACAGCGGAGTGAGGCCGTGGTCATCTTGGCTATCCAAGCAAGCGTTCCAACAATAGTAGTGAAAAACCACAATTTCTCTTTGTCTGCAGTTTTAGTGGAGTTTTTTTTTTTCTGTTATTTATTTCAGAATGTCTAGGTTCAGAAAATCCACTCATTCAAAAGCACTTTTTTTTTTTTTTAAAAAAAAAACAGAAACTTTGCATGAACATGATTGCAGAAATATCAGCCCATGATATTTGTTACCAATAGTGGGTTGAAACTGTTTAGTAGAGAATTGATGAAAAACAGTGAGATTCCTTAGTCGGATGAACATTAATATCTTTGTGTCTTTGGCACAGATTCTTTTGTATAGACATTAAAGAACCCAATAAAAGTGCAAATTTCTGACATGGAAGTTTACAGAAATAACTTGGAAGCAGACGGAAAAAACCTAAAAGCCACAGAAATCATAAAAAAAGATAGTGAGAAGTACAGGGATGCCAGGGGAGAAAACGGTGTCAGCAATACCTGGGGCGTAAGGTCTTCCTCCGCTGGATAATGCAAAAGCAGAAATACAAATGCAGTATTAATAAAAATAAAAAATCTTCAGTTTTTTTAATCATCATTATAATACTGCTTTTATAAAATGTTGTCTACAATTCTTGTGTTTACTAGGTATACCTAGAATACAGGGAAATAATAAATGATATGTGGTAATGACGTTACTCCATCCTCAGCTGTAGATTTAGTGTCATTACCCTGCTTAGGCTGATGGGTTTCCAGTGTGACAGAAACAAGACCTGTGTGAATACACAGGACAAAGAACTTTCTAAAAGGTAATTGGCTAATTGGCAGTATTTAACCCATAGAAAAGATTGCTCTATCTGGACTAATTACACTACTACTTATTGGAACTGCTTAGTGCTGAGTTTCACAATGGAGGATAGTAAGAATCCCAAATTATTTTGTTGATGAAGAAGCTCGAGTGTCGCAAATGAAACAATTTGCCCTCATCTCAGAGCCAAAGCCAGTAAACTGCTAATTTACCCGCTGGAAATTTCCAAAATATTCAGAGAAAGTCTCTACGATGCTGAGGAGGGTTGTGGACTATTACTGTTGGAGTTGACTTCTTGAATGACTTTTGAATGCTTCTGGCAGCCTGTTGAAAACTGCCTATGGGCACAGTTCAGGCACTTCTCTTTCCTTCCTGTTGCTACACTGTATTAGCAAGCAATACTTACCCTGAGATTTTCTCCTCTTGTTCTTAATGACTACACTATATACAGTATATACAGTATATGTAGCTACATACATATGTAATCATGACTTTGAGATGACATGAGGGGATGGAATGTACCTTCAGCAAGTTTAGTGATGATACAAAACTTGGAGGGGTGGTTGACACCCCAGAAGGCTGTGCTACCATCCAGCGAGACCTGGACAGGCTGGAGAGATGGGCAGAGAGGAACCTGATCAAATTCAATTAAGGCAAGCATAGGGTGCTGCACCTGAGGGGGAATAGCCCCCTGCACCAGGACAGGTTGGGGGTGACCTGCTGGAGAGCAGCTCTGAGGAGAAAGACCTGGGAGTCCTGGTGGACAATAGGATGCCCATGAGCCAGCAATGGGCCCTTGTGGCCAAGAAGGCCAATGGCATCCTGGGGGGCATCAGGAAGAGTGTGAGCAGCAGGTGGAGAGAGGTCATCCTGCCCCTCTGCTCTGCCCTGGGGAGGCCCCATCTGGAGCACTGGGTCCAGTTCTGGACTCCCCAGTTCCAGAAGGACAGGGTGAGGGTCCAGCAGAGGGCTACAAAGATGATTAAGGGCCTGGAGCATCTCCCTTACGAGGAGAGGCTGAGGGACTTGGGGCTTTTTAGTCTAGAGAAGACTGAGGGGGGATCTGATCAATGCTTATTGGGTGTCAAGAAGATGGGGCCAGTCTTTTTTCAGTGGTGCCCATGGACAGCATAAGAGGAAATCGGCACAAACTTGAATATAAGAAGTTCCACCTAACCATGAGGAGGAACTTCTTTCCTGTGAGGGTGGCACAGCCCTGGCAGAGGCTTCCCAGGGAGGTGGTGGAGTCTCCTTCTCTGGAGACATTCAAACCCACTTGGAGAAGTTCCTGTGGGACCTGCTTTGGCAGGGGGTTGGACTAGATGATCTCCAGAGGTCCCTTCCAACCCCATGTGATTCTGTGCGATAATCAAGACTGTGAGAAGGTATTAGTCCTTTCCATCTTGCATGGAGTAGGTAAAGCCAGGGATACCTTTCATCAGTTTGTGATTGTCAGTTTATAATCAGTGATGATCTGAGCTGTAGAGCACTTGGGAAGCTTTGCTTTCTGTGCTTTGACTCTCTGGCTCTGCATTTGCCAAAACTCTCTGTCCTTACGACTGGTTCAACTGTAAGAGCTCTGATTGATGTGGTACTGCCAAGAATGGAAATTACCACGAAGGAAAAAAAAAAAAACCAACACTGAAGTGAACTTTAACGCTCAAACCATAATGGCCAATAGTTTGGTAAGAAGCTTGACTTATCATTGAACACTTTTAGGGAGCTTAACTAATGAAAGTAGCGCTTTCCAGAAAAAAAAAAAGTACTGCTAATGAATTACTGTGGGTAATTACAGATGTTTATTTGGCCCCAGACCAATCAGGTAGGTTCACTGTCTTGGTCAAGGCAGAATTGTGTGCATTTACAGTATTGCTGCTCCTAACACTGTATGGCTGACATGCCACCTGGTGGACAATCTCTGCAATTCTAATCTTTGCTCTTACTGCTCCTGGCAATTTCTATCCTATCTAAGTTCTGGGATAACTTCGTCTCATCTTCCTGGGATTATTTATTTTTTTGCATTATATGACTGGGTTCTCTGGTGCTTTAGTAGCCTTAGAGGAAAGCATGCTACGATGGGTGGAGAGCATGTGGAACGTTTTGATTCTGTGGTGCCACGATGTTGTGTACCTCCTTTGATGTGACCATGAGTTTCCTACATAAATAAAGTGGCTCTGTGTGCATTCTTGCTGAGTGCCAACGCTTATCCTGGCAGAACAACTCCCACTGCTGAAGTAATGTCAAGGAATTAAAGAATTACAGTTAAAGACCTAAAAGTTTCATTAGTGGCTTATTTTTATTGCCTTCCTTTCTCAGCAAACTTGTTAATAACGCAAGCTAGATGATCATTTTCCATACTGAGAGGGATTCGTTTTGAAGTCAGAAGAAAATCTCTAATGGAGAGCCACATCTTCTTCCTTTGTTGAGATCAGACACCAATGCTCCTGGTCACACTCAGGGCCACCTTCGTGGACTAACTGAAGTCACCTCTGCTGCTTGTACGTGCTGTACGTGGCTCATAGGACTGGGTGACAAAATCTGCTACTGAAAAAAACACAAAAAGGGAAAAATGCTTTCCAGCATTTGCCTCCAGGTTAACCTGGACTACAAAGTAGCAGATACCCAGACTTGCTTTGCATTATTGTTGGTCCGTTGCTGCTATACAGAGTATTCTGACTGCCTTTCTGTACAAGTTTTCTGTCTCAGTAAGTTGATTTTTGAAATAAGAAAAAAAACCCCAAAAGTTATATGTGATTTAATGTTTGGGACGTAAAAAAAAAAAAAAAACCCACAAAAAAAATGGGAGAAGTGGACCAAAGGGAAATTCACAACATTCATTTCAAAACGTGGTCATAGGGATATCTTAAAGCAGATACAGGAAATGTTATGATTTCATAGTAATAGAGTTTATTAATGTATCTAGGGGAAAGCAAGCAAGCAAAAGGTATTCATGTGATTTATAAATCATACACGAGACAAATATCGTTAACAGTTTGAGTCTTCTTTTCCTGCACAATTTGAGAAGAACTTTACTGAGAGAGGTCGAATTGCAGTAGGAATCTGGAGAAACAGCATCTCACAGTTTACCAACACGTGGTTCTAGAACTATTTTATTTATTTTTTTATATATGTCAAGAAACACTTGTGTAAGTAAGGATGGCTAGAACAGAAGTAGATGTGTTGTGGAAGCTGCAGTTTTGGAAGTTTCAGTGATCCACTAGCTACATTTTGCTTTTCTCATGTAAAACAGAAGACTTTTGACATTTTTCATGCGAGCACATTTCAAGATAATGGCTGTAGTTAATTTTTGTATTGTAAGTACTTCTGACCAGAGTAGGAAGTTATTTCATTTTCTCAGCTGTTTTGTACAGTGAGAAGCTTGTTCATGTACAGCATGTCATTGTTGTCTGGTGAGAATTTTCAGGCTATGAGAACAGATTTGGACTGGAAGTGGTCATCAGTGGTGTCTGAAGGTTGCACAGGGTCTTCCTAGCATATTTTTTCCCCTTTCATTTACTACTCAGTACGTTTTGGTGACCTGTAAATCAGGGGGAGATGATAGCTGTTCATTTAACACTGGACAGAAGGAAAATTGGTGACATTCTTCACATTCCATGTCTACAGCATATACATACAGGCTTTTGGGGTTAATCCAATCCAGCTTCTCAAACACCTGAACTTCTCTTTCTGTCTGGTGAAATCTTTAGCCATGAGAATCATAGAATCATATGGGGTTGAAGGGACCTCTGGAGATCCTCTAGTCCATCCCCTCCCAGCAGATGAGCAGCTGATGTGACAGAACACTTAATCTATTAAAAACATTACGGCTATGGGGTTTATTTGGTTCAGTTTCCATGTTTTTTTGTACTCTAGTGAACCATGGCCAAAGACACATCCTTCGGGGGACACAGAATTGCTGGACGTCATTTTGAGCAGGCTTGGGATGGTTCTGAGGACTAACCTGTGCTCCAACCAGTCCTGAACTGAACTAAATATCTAGCTCCTCACCAGAGGCTGCTTGATCCTTTTAGGGTACCTAAGTCTCTGGCTACGTGTTTTATACATTTGGCTGCCCAGAGTTTCTGCTGTTCATAGTGATGAGAAATGGGCAAACTGGTGCATCTAACAGGCATATGAAATACTGCAGTGTGTGGATAGCGTACCCTTCTTTAATATTGCCATTTTTCTAGTGAAGGGAAACCCTGGGTTTTTTTAATTCAAGATTGAAGAGGTGACAAAGTCGTGTGATTATTTCTATCCCTGTCTTAAAGGAGGCAAACCCCATTGGGCAGGGTTGTGATACACAGTGAATTGAATAATTGTCCCTTTCCCACCTCTGGTTGCACAGAACAGACACAATTAATTGATATGAGTATATTAATGTAGGAATAAAATACATGTAATCTAGTGGAAAGAGAGAAGAAGAGGCATATGAGCAGGTTCTGTGCTCCTAACGTACCAAGTTCTGCATGCATTGGCAACACAAACAATAAGAATTCTGCAAGTGAAACAAAAGTAGTAGTTTAGTGTATAAATAAATAGTTCACAGCTGTTTTCCCCAGTGACATTTGTAGAATGGGGCTGCAATTCCTCATCCATCATACCTCTGTGACAGGACTGGATGAAAGGAGTTTTGCCAAGAACGTCATAAAAATTTTATTTCTGGTTTTCATGGAAAACATAGGTACTTAGAGTACTTTGAGAAACTTTGACTCGGAAGGTTCACAGTCTTGTGCAGTTAGATAAGATGCAGAAAACAATTAAGTAATGAACAGATTACAAAGATTTATCATAGAGTTTCCATAAACTCTTATATTCATGCCTGTTTTTACAGGTATAAATTGAGCTTCTGTTATCCATAGGCCTTAGCTGACCTGTATATAAGGTGAATGTCACCAGTGACCAGTTGAGTCAGAGGAGTCATTTCTCCCTGGTTCCAAACGTTGTGTCACCTACAGGAACTAATAAATCCCTCAGGTGCAGGAAAATTAATCCTATGTGAACAGTTCTTTTTACTCTGACACTTGAAAACTATGGAAACTTGCATGGTTTTCATGTGAAATGTGAGCCATCATCCTCTAAACATGAAACTTCAAACAAAAGCAAATGGTCTAGAAGGTGGCAGGTTCTGACGAAGGTGATTGAGACATATGACTAGTTAAATCACCTTGTCTTTATTTCCAGAGGGATAAGAAGATTTTTTTCTCTACAAGTGTAGTTGCACCTTTCTGTGAGTGCACATTCTGTTGTGTTTCTTGAAGCGTAGCCCATTCTTACTGTTTGACATTTTTCAGATAAAAAAAATACAGTAAAAACCCCTGACTTCCATTTTTCCCCCCCGATGTGTTTGAAAGAAGGCCTATTTCTTTATTATTATAAATGGGTTGACTTAAGCCCAGTTGTTTGGTTGGGTTTTTTTTCCCAGCTTGCAACCATGCATTTTAACGTTCAACAATTTCTCGTGTTTTTAATCTGACTGGGATGTGAGAATAATTTCAAGATAAGGGGCAACGTTGGCACAGGAGCAGATAGGATATAAGCCAACCATAAATATATTTAGGCCAGAAATCAAAAGGAGGTTCTTGACCATAACAATGTTATGATTCAATTTTACAAAAAGAAAAAAAAAAACTTGAAGGTGTAATTCTTGAAATCACATTGATAAATGAGTAAATCTCTTCTGGCCTGTGATTCTGATCAAAAAATGCTTCTCCCATCTATGGTTTTGTTGGATTTTTTCCACCATCTATCGGCCTGGTCGCTTTGTGGGTAACTAAAGTTATGATGCATTTGGAAATGTGTAAGTTTTCCTCAGTGTGGGTAAGAGGCAGATCCATGAAGTACATTTCTTAGCCAGTAATCATAAGATTACTGCGCATCCATGGCAAAAAAGTAAATTGTTCTGCTCTATACCTGTCGGTGCAACAGGGATGGGTTGACTTTAGGGTCATGGCAGGATAGCAAAACGCTGTATTTCTTGTTGTTCAGCACTCGGAGCCAAATATCCACTACCTCCAGTTCTTTTATGTTTTACTTTGAGAGCTGATAAAATAAATGGAACTGTTGGAAGACCCCTTGAGGTGAGAGAGCTGAGTAGCCTGGCACGCAGACTGGTACAGCACGGCATTTGGGTTTCTGAAAGCATAGGCAAGGACAAAGGAATTTTTCTTTTGTTTCAATTTTGGAAGCAAAATAGAGATTACAATTAAACATTTCTCACAAACGTACAGCAAAGCACATAGAATCCCCTTGAAAACATGATTTTCCTTAAAAAAAAATTTTTTTTTTTGTTTGCCTGCCTTTTTTTTTGGGTATAGATCATTTGCAAGGAGTTATTCCAATGAAAAATATGCTGGTATGGATGGGACTTAGCCATACCAAGAGGACTATATGAATGCTTTTGTCCACCCCCTATTTGCATCAAGTTAAAGGGAATCACTGTACTTTGATGGTTCTTAAATTGCTATCATTGTGATTAGAGTAAATAAGAAATTGCACACCTTCTAAGATAAATAGCCAGGCAAAAAAAAAAAAAAAAAGAAAAGCAAAAACCTCAGCACAGCTGCCTCTTTCCTATAGTTTCTTGTAAGAGCTGCAAAACTGTAAAGTACCTATTATTTTAATGCTAAATGCAATATTTTCTTTGCTTTGTCTGGTGATCATATTCTTTCTTCCTATCTGTCACTTATTTCTCTTTGTTTTCTTTGTTTTGTGGTGGCTTTTTTCCCCCTTTTAAAATAATAACTAATAATTTAGTAGTAGTAGTAGTAGTATTGTCATTTGTGGCTAACTACCAAAATTTAGGCTTGGTGTCACCTAGCAAAGTTCAAATCTGGACCGTGCTTACGAGGAGAAGGCACTTGAAGCAAACATGTTGTATGGCGAGGTGCTTCAAAATTCCTGATGTGATTTGACAGTTCTCAGTGTGATTATTCTTTACGTCTTCAATGTGAGTGAGCTGGGACAGTGTGTGTGAGTCGACACGGGGGTGAGGGACAGCAGAATCTCTGCTCCGGGGCAGGCTTCATCTTGCCCATGTTTACTTCCCCTTCCCACCGTTTACTTGATGGAATGCCATAGACTTCCAGCTGATCAGCAGAGAAAATGTTAGAGCAGTCAGGGGTTTTGAAATAAAACCAAGGTCAACTGAGCTGAACAGAGGAGTAATGAACAAAAGATGCACTTTTTCTGGGAAGAACAGGGTTTTTTAATCTGAGTTGTCAAAATATCCCCCTGAGTGTGTCTATATATGCTATAAATGCTTCTAAAGCCACCCGCATCATCAGACCTGCCAGTTGTGCAGATGGCAAAGAAGTGTGGCTGAGATACGCCCTGGAGCTCATGGTATCCTCAGTGCCTATACATACAGAATCACATGGGGTTGGAAGGGACCTCTGGAGATCATCTAGTCCAACCCCCTGCCAAAGCAGGTCCACAAGTTGCACAGGAATGTGTCCATGTGGGATTTGAATGTCTCCAGAGATGGAGACTCCACCACCTCTCTGGGCAGCCTCTTCCAGGGCTCTACCACTCTCACAGGAAAGAAGTTCCTCCTCATGTTTAGGTGGAACTTCTTATACTCAAGTTTGTGCCCATTTCCTTTTGTCCTGTCCCTGGGCACCACTGATAAAAGACCAGCCCCGTCCTCCTGACACCCTCCCTTTAAGTATTTCTAAGCATTGATCACATTCCCCCTAAGTCTTCTCAAGACTAAAAAGACCCAAGTCCCTCAGCCTCTCCTCATAGGAGAGATGCTCCAGGCCCCTCATCATCTTTGTGGCCCTTTGTTGTACCTTCTCCAGCAGTTCCCTGTCCTTCTGGAACTGGGGAGCCCAGAACTGGACCCAGTGCTCCAAATGGGACCTCACCATGCCCTGTGTATTAGTATTTTGCCAGACCACCTCTAAGGAGGCAGTCCACAGGCTGACAGAGAAGCACCCACATGGGTGGAAAGCACCTAGAAAACAGGTTATGATGCTGTATTTCCAGCTTTGCAGGATGGTGTTGACGTATCCTACGACTTTTGTATGGAGTGGTCCTCACTAGAGGTAGCAGTGGCAAGCAGCAAAATCCTGAGCTGCTGTGAGATAGGTGAGTAGAGAACAGACTTTCAGTCTTTCCTTTGCATCTGAAGTTCTCCTACGTTTGCAGGCATGTCCGTGGGTAGAACAATGAGGCTTTACTTCATCATGAGGTTGGAAACACAGTAGGACTCAGTGCTTTTATCACAGCAGCACTTATAATTAGATTGCATTCCTTTTTGCTCTTAAAGAGATGGCATTCTTTTCAGTTCTCAGCGTTTACCAGAGAGATTCAAGGTCTTTTTAAAGTGGAAATCAAATAGCCTGCTCTTCATCTTTCTTTTGCACAGAGTACAGCCATATAGACTTCAACACATTTCAGGGTTTTTGACTGGGATACCGAAGATCTTTCACTGTTCAAAAGTGACAAGTGGTTCTATTAAATACTTCTCCGCACTCAAATCATTTCTACAAAATGCAGGAATTTCTACAAGATAGCACTGTATCACTTTTGAATGATGCACAACAAAAAATGTGTGTACTTTGTGAATTATGACCATTTTTACTCCTAGTTTCACCTAGTTCACCTATAGCTCGATCATATTTTCTTTACGGGTAGCAAAAGCCATTAGCTTGTTAGTTACAGTCATCACGTTCCTTTGATTCCTTTCGAAGTACTTTTTGCTAAGGTTCTTCTGCCTTCACCTCGTAGACTGTGTTTCTGGTGGTTAAATCTCTCCTACTCTCTGCTGTCTCCATCAAAGTACTCATGGAGCCCTTTCAGTTCACTTGCCCTGATGGGGCCAGAGGCACAGCTTTTGCTGGTCTCATTTTTTGAGTTTTGAAAACTCAATTGTGGGAGTGCAATTAGAGCGCAATTAGGAGGAGGAGGAGGCTGCTGAAAGCGGGGAGTGCTCCCTGCTGGAGTGACACCGCATTCTTCGCCTCCTTCAGTAGCGCTGGGCAGGCTTTTGGCCCGGCTTCCCACTGTTTTCCCATCTTTTTTCCACTTTTCCTCCTTCCTGGGAGCAGCAGGTACAGGCCTGGCCCCTTCTCTCCATCAAGAGAAGTGTGGCCAGCTGGTCGCAGGAGATGATTCTGCCCCTCTACTTGGCTCTCATGAGACCCCACCTGGAGCACTGTGTCCAGCTCTGGAGTCCTCAGCACAGGAAGGACATGGACCTGTTGGAACGAGTCCGGCAGAGGGCTACAAAGATGATCAGAGGGATGGAGAACCTCCCCTATGAAGACAGGCTGAGGTTGTTCAGCCTGGAGAACAGAAGCCTCCAGGGAGATCTCATAGCAGCCTTCCAATATCTGAAGGGGCTACAGGAGAGCTGGGGAGGGACTCTTTGTCAGGAAGTGCAGTGACAGGACA
>JAOTQQ010000012.1:54300666-54313342 GCA_026546715.1 Gallinago undulata
GGTCCTGGAGGCCGAGGGGGGGGGGGGGGCTCAGAGGAAGAGGGAGGAGCCGGAGGAAGAGGAGGGAAGGAGAAGGGAGAGCTAGTGGGAGGATTTTCCCTTCTGCTGATATTTTTTTTTAATTATTTTTTTTTATTTTTTTTTTGCCGGGGGGAGGCGGCTGCCGCCGGTGGCAGCGTTTCCTCCTGCTGGAAGCTGAGAAGCTCCGAGCCTGCTTCTCTCCTGCTGCGGGAGTGCCTCTCCCTCCCTCCCTCCCCTCTCTCTTCCCCTCCTCTGCCTGCCTGCGCCTGTGTGAGTGTGTGTTTGGCTCCCCGGCTTGGGTGTGCGTGTGCGCTGTGTGTATATATATATCTGAGCGGGGAGGTTATTGCCAGCTTCTCTCGGCAGCGCTCTCTGGGCAAGAAGGAGGGCTCAGCTGCAGTGGTAGCATCAACAGCAGCATTAGCAGCACCAACAGCTATTTTTTCTGCCTTTCTCCCTTCCCTTCCTCTCCATCTCCCTTTCCCTCCTTCCCCCCGCATCGTTTTGGGGGTTGTTTTGTTTGGTTTTTTTTTTTAATTTTTCTTTTGCTCTTCTACAGTCCTTATTATTTGATACTTCGTGGCCTTTTTTTTTTGCCTTTTTTTTTCTTTTTTTCCTCTTCCCTCTGAGAAGGAGGCACAACACAGAGACCCACACAAACACACAGAAATAAGGGGAAAAAAGTACCGGGACTTAATCCTGCTGCTGCTGCAAACCCAGAGAGAGCAGGCGAAGAGGGGGGTTGGCTTCTACCCCAAGGTAAAGCCCTGCCCCCTTTACCTCCTCGCCACCTCCTCCGAGAAGGAGAAGGAAGGAGAGAGAAGGGGCCAAAGTGGAGAAAAGCAGGTCTTCTGCAGCTGGCGTTTGGATTTCAGGGAGCCAGGAAGGGAAGGATGGTTGTGGTTACCCGAGCTGGCTGCAGGGCAGCTCTCTTCCTCTGGATTTTCAGCAGCATTAGCTGCAGAGCCAGGACCGCTCTGCCTGCATCTCGTGAGTACCCTTTTCTAAGAAGCTTGCACAATTTCAGCTCTGCAATAAGCCAGAGGGTATTCCTTCAACTCAAGGGGTGGGGGGAAAGGGGGCTGATTATTTTCTCGGTGCTGATGAATCTTGTGTTTGGTTCTCTGTGTGTTTGTATGTGCACTGAGGTTGGATACTGGTCGGAATGCTCCCTTATCAGATCTTCCTTAGTGGAGATGATTTCAGTGGTGGAAAGTTGAAAGACCTGCTCTATGATACAGTCTTGGTTCCTCAATGGAGTCAGAGGGGGAAAGGGATCAGAAGCTACTCAAAGTTTGGGGGTGTTTTTTGTTTGTTTGTTGGCTTGGTTTGGTTTGGTTTTTCCCACCTTCCTCAGAAGGGATGCGATTTTGCATTTGGAAGTACTTCACTTCCACAGTTGTGTGACGGAAAAGAGGAGACGGGAGCAGTTTCCATAACTAGTGGTTCATCAAGGAGCAGCAAGAGAAAAATTTGCCTCATTTGAAGCGAAAAAGAATGATTGTGAGTTGATGAGAGGGAACTGAGCCAGGACAGCTTTTCTTGAGAGAGAAGTTTTGCTTCTCATAATAAAATGAGCAAAGGTATTTTAGAGGAAACTGGCAATTGCTCCCCTAGGGAGGCAGAAATAGCAGAGAAATGATCAAGCATCTGCTGAGGTGCTGAACTTCAGCCCGGAGGAGCGCAGAGCACCTATGCAGGACCCAATTCTGCTGTTGGTGTTAAAATGACGGTCTACCCATCGATTTCAATGGGTGTTAGATCAAATCTTCAACGTTGCACTGAGTTTCCAGCAAAACATTTGCAGGTAGATGTCAGTGTTAAGTATTCAGTTGTTCCTCTTCAGACCGTGTAAAGCCTCTGCCGTTTGCAAAGTATTTTTTGAAAGGCATACTGAAATAAAGCAGTGCCTTTGTGTGGAGTCGTCAAAAATAGACACCGCTGTTGTTGGATTGTTTCTAGAGGAAAGGAATGTCATGAGATGGTAGAGAGGGATGTGTCGGGGTCGTGTGTGCGTGGATGGGGCTGATTCTACTGACCAAGCAGGGGATTCTCTCAGGATGTAGTGTACATACTGCATAGAGATCTATGTGGCTCGGACTGTTTATTTATTTATTTCCTGGGGAGCAGGAATGAACAATGCAACGATGAGGGGACTGCGATACTTTCTCAGTGGGTTCCTATCTGTTATCATCTGATACCTATTGCAAAATAAAGCAGTGTTCTTGTCCCAGGATTTGCTTACACTTAGGCATTTATTTGTGTGTCAACAGAAAATGTACAGCAGTGTCTGCGTTGTATCGAGGTCTCAGGGGCTGTAGGATGCTCAGTTATTTTCCTGCCTTTGATTTAGGAGAAATATTGATCCTGAGGTTTAGTTTTGACCAGCTATCTAATTTTTCTTCTGAATATTATTTCTTCATGGTCATGTCTCAAGCTCTGCATAACGGGGGGGAGGGGGAAATATTATTATTTAGGTTGTCAGAAATTTGTTCTCAGGAAACAAAATTCCCTATGCTGATTTCTATAATAGGATTTCTGAATGTGGGGTTTATTTTGTCAATGGCTGTAGTTTGACTTGAAAATGACCTACAGTGGGTTATCAGATTACTCAACCAACAAATCTTTAACTTTTGAAAGAAGTTAGTAGAGAAGTTAATGGCTATGGTAACATCCCTATAACCAGAAATTCCATTAATAAAGGATATATATAATCTTAATTACAATTTACTCATATACATTCCCATCTTGACAATTTTTTTTCAGGCATTCAAAGGTTTCTTTATATTAATTCACCTCCCAAGAGCTTCTACACTGCACTCCTTATGTAATCTATAGCATTTTATTTCTGACTCACTTCTGAAAGTGAAACGGAGCTGGATTTGTTTACTGGAAACAGAAATACAGCTGGAGGTACACGTAAAATTACTAAAGGAGTCATCTTGTTGCAGTACACGCTTAAAATTCTTGCGAAAACGTAGGGGTGCTCGGGAGGTGGTGCTGGGGTAGGAACTCAAGTGCTGTGTCACAGTGTTTTGGTGCACCACGTAACTGGTTATGGTGTTACACGCTTGGCTGTGCCAACCGGCCACTCTGCTGTGTTTCCTGGGCATGTTTGTCACTTGTGTGCCACTGATTGCGAGTGGCACGGGGGTAATTTTGTTCTCCTTTGACAAGAGAATGCACTTAGGTTTTTCTCTCTCTCTCCTTTTTTTTTTTTTTTTAACTTCATTTTGAACATCATCTTGGGAATACTTCTGAAAGAATTAAAAATTGTGTGAAGTGCAGCTTTGAGCTAAAACTGATTTCCAACCACATTTTTTATTTTCCCTTCCATTGCTACTTTATGTTTTGGCTTTGAAGTGGTTAACAACAGCAAATTTATTCTTTCCTGTATGTTTCAGGAAGTATGAAAGATTCCTGGTATATAGTGAATTACCATCCCCTATATATGAGCTTCCTCTTCAATGTTTTCTTACAGTCTGCTTGTGCTGGCGTAGAAATGGGTACAATTTTCGGAAAGAATAGAATCAGACATCACTTTTGTGAATATATTGCATCTGAAATGTTTGTTTGCTTTGCAAAGTCAGTAAGTCTGTCCCTGGCATTAAAGGGATGTCTCTCTGTAACCAGTGGTTCAGAAGGGATCCTGTTGGAAGCTTCAAATCTTACTCTGTTTTATCTCAGGCTGAAGTGGGCGTTGAAAGACCATCCTGCAGTACAATAAACACACACTGTTACACACTATCACACACACTAAGACTCAGATCTCACTGTAAATTCTGTTCATAGTAATGTTTTTTTTGTACTTTGGCAATAAATTCTTCAATATTCCTGCATTATTTAAAAAAAAAAAAAAAAGCATAGAGGGATCAAAACTTCTGGAATCAAGGCTAATGAACATCTCAACCAGGAGAGGTCATCACAAGATAAAAAGTAGCACAGAAAATACAAATTTAATGCTTTATAGTCTTTTACATGGCTTAAAGAGGGAATGGTAAGAATATGACTAGGAGCAGACTAACTTTCAACTGAGTTCTTATAAAAAAGCCACAAAACAGCGACCTTGTCTTCTTAATGCCAATATTAAAGGGATTCATCGTAGGATCTTCTGCTTCTCTATGAAAGGAACTCAAAAAATAATTGTCTTTCCTGGCTAAGTTTTATTTTTGGTTGTGTCTGTTTGTGTGCAACGCAAACCTGATCAGACCAGAACTTCTAGTTCTGCTACTTTTCGTGCTTTTGCGGAAGGTCCCGAACCACTGCTGAAGTTTAACTGCGTTTTACAATAATTGATGCAGAATTAGATGAGGAGCAAGTATAGTAAATCATTAAGATTTGTATCTAAGCAAAAATATGCATCTTTTAGCTTTGACTGCACGGCATGTGAACTTCCAATAACACCTTGGGGAAGTGAAAAAAGTACTAAAAAGCGGAACGTCCCCTTTGAAAGAGCAAGGCATTGCACAAGAAGCTTCTTTTTGGGAGTTCTGGATTATACAGAATTAGAGAACCTATCCTTCCAGGTCATGGTGCTTGAATATTGGGCATGTGGGGATGTCGTATGTTCTATTAGGCTCACATTCGGGAATAGTTATCTTCCAGGAAATTTTTCATACATACTGGTATTTTGTGAAATCTGGTCAATTCCAGTTGTGTTTCTGTTAGACCTGATTAAAATTTATTTATTTATTTATTTAATAAAATTCTTTATTTCTTTATTTCATAAAATTCAGTTTAGGACCTGTTGTCAGAGATCCCACAGAATTTAGTTTCAAGTACACTAAAACCCTTCCGTGGAGGTTTAAACTTTAACCATTTTTCTTGCCCCTGGGTGTCAAATATACCAAACTTTTCAACTGAGGGCCTAAGTTTCCTTTAGGAATATAGGATTTCGTAACATTAAACATATATATATATTATTTAGAACACTTCAGGAGTAAATTAAACCAAAATATACATATCATATAAGATTTAAGATTACTGTTATTTAAAGTGACATACATCACTGTATAATTAACATTCAGCAGGCTAACACCACTTTGTTAATTGGTTATTATTTAACCGCATTGAACTGCGTTACTCGGGGTGACATTCATCTACACAGGGAAACTCTGATTCAAAGTGTGATGTGATCAGTGGGCACTGAATCAATTGCAAATGCCATTGAATTAAGGTTTTACAAACTATTTTTTGCTTGGGTTCTTTTTCCTTTGCTTGTGTTCTTAATTAATTTCTTTTTTTTTAAACTGTGGTGGAGTAATAGGGAATAAAGCACAAAAAGGGCTTCAGTAAGTGGCCCAGTGGAAAGTCTGAAAGTGGGCTTAAAGACTATGGATTGAAAAGCTGTCTCTGTGAACGTTGACTGTTTCTTTTGCAAGGAGGAGAGAAATATTTTCTGATTTACTCAGGTACTTTTAACGCCAATATTTGGAGGATTATTTCAGTTGATGCAGTTGTGACAGGAAATTCTTCGTCTATAATACATTAATCAGACCTTAGAAACTGAACAGCTACTTGGATAATGCACATCACTGTGGATCTGGGACAGACAGTAGGTTTTCCTATAGGAGTTCTTTAGGAGCTTAGAGCTTGGATCTCTCAATCTTATAAAGCATCGGATATCATATTTGATGGTCAGTATTTATAGGAATATTTAAGACTTTGTCATACCCTCAATGCTTGTGGCAATAACAAACTGTGCACAAACTATGGGGTGGGGGTTTCTACCTATGTGTAACCTGCTGTGCCTCTGAGCAATTTGTCTCATGGGTCAAACATAAGAGAACTAGTTAAGTCTTGAGGTGTGCTGCCACCCATGTCTGCGTTACCTAAATACCAGTCGTGGTCAGTCTTACAAAAGTGCACTTAAAAATGTGTTTCAGTCAGTTTTTTAATTTTAAAGCATAAGTTTAAAAGCATAGCGGTGTTTAGAAAGAGGTAATTTGATGAGGGCATGGTTTCCAAAATCCACGTGAACATGGGATCCTTCTTTGGAAGATCAGGAAGACCTGTGGGACAAAGAGTGCAGTCTGGTAGCTTGAGTCTTCTCCCTCTGAAGGAAATAGAAGTTATGTCACTGATTTTCAGAACTGTGTGGTTGTGGTTTTGGTCAGCGAGAAGTTCTTGATTCAGTCCATTGGTATATGATACTAGAAATAATTAAAAGGTTCTTCAGTCTTCAGCCCTTTAACTAACATTGATTTTAACTGCATCGCACTTCATTTATTCAGCTATTTTTTTGGCATTGTGTAGGTAGATAATCTGAGACCCCCCAGCTAACTGCAGAACACGTTCCATCTCTAAATCTGGTGGTGTAGGAAATTGGGGTAATCTGTAATCAATTCTTCTGAGCCATTTGGAGTTCCAGCTTTGAAGAGACCATAGGTATAATAAAAATATTACCCAGACTGATGTTTGACACTTACAAAGAAGTCGGGCGCATCCAGGTTGTGACAGCTCTGCAGTTTTATGGGCAACGTTACAAAGTTGAGATCTTTCCTGAGAAACGGTCTCAGTATTCGTGCACTGCTGTAGTAGCCAGGTGTTTCCTATTTGTTCTGTTCCTCAAGCTTGAATAACTGCTAATTCACAGCAGAAAAGGGATCTTGACATTCACAATTACCTCTTTCCTCTGCCCAAAAAACTCTAGAGATTTTTTTTTGCTGTACAATCTCCTGTAGAGGTCGTTCTTTCAGATGTTTCACTCAAGTGGTCACGCTGAGCCCACTGAGGGAACTGGAAGATTTATTTAAACTTACAGTTCATAATTTGATGTTAATATTCATCAACATTTAAAATATTTATCAAGTGTTTTATTTTCTGCTGTGCACACACTCTAAAAATATATTTTAAATAAATCAATGACTAAGATCCACTCAGCATAGCTAGGAACTTTGTTGCCGTTTTTGTGTTTGTATCAGTAAAAGCTCAGGCTGGTTTACAACTTTAAACAAATAAATAAAACAAGCAGCTAAAAATACTTTCTAGTAGGCAGGGAGCATTCGAACTGTCCTAGCCAAAAGATTTTCCACCCCACAAATGGATGTCATATTTTAGAATGAACAGAAAGAATCATAGAATCATTCTGGTTGGAAAAGACCCTTGGGATCATTGACCCCAACCATCAGCCCCACTCTACGAAGTTCTCCCCTACACCATATCCCCCAACCCCACATCTAAACAACTCTTAAACATGGCCAGGAATGGGGACTCAACCCCCTCCCTGGGCAGCCTGTTCCAGGGTCTGACCACTCTTTCTGTGAAAAATTCTTTCCTAATGTTCAGTCTAAACCTACCCTGTTGGAGCTTGAAGCCATTCCCTCTCGTTCTGTCACTAATTACCTGCGAGAAGAGACCAGCACCAACCTCTCTACAGTGTCCTTTCAAGTAGTTGCAGAGAGTGATGAGGTCTCCCCTCAGCCTCCTCTTCCTCAAACTAAACAGTCCCAGCTCCTTCAGCTGCTCTTCATCAGGTTTATGCTCCAGGCCCTTCACCAGCTTCGTTGCCTCCTCTGCACCCGCTCCAGCATCTATTGTTTCTTTAGAATATGTGAAGTCCCAGTTTAAAGAGAAAATAACACTTTCTTGTAGAAATTTAATGACTTGTTTAGATACCTGCCTATCTATAACATAAACATTCTGCTTGATTTTGTGTACCTGCTATATCATGTAATATTTTGTAACCTTTGCTCAGGGAAATTAGCTGTGAATATACTTTGTTTTTCTCTACTTTCTCTGTTTCTACAACGTAGGAATTATCTGCCTATAAGCATTTCTCTCATCAAATCTAGAGTTGTGGCACTGCCCATTTTTTTAATCTTCTAAATCATGATAAAGCCTTGGCTACGTCCCTGATTGATTGCTCAATCATAGTGTATACTTACACTGATATTTACTGTGAAGCCAACGGAAACCTGGAATTTAGATGGCAGGAATACAAATAAGACCAGCAGATGAGCTGAGGAGACTGCCAGGGTCCCTTTCTGTAAGGGGAAGGTTAAAGTCTGTGCTGCAAAGTTTGCCAGAGAAGAAAAAGAAAAATTACTGCCATAATGAAGTGAAAGCTTAAAAGTATATTGGCCAAATGCAACGGGATGGAACACAGCAGGCAAGGGAACTGCAGTCTTTTTGGTTTCCACATCTTACATACTGGGTTTAAATGTCACTGGGGTGAAGTTCTTGAACCAGTTTGAAACGCAGTTAAATTGCAATGTAATGTTACCCCCAGTTCCATTTATGGTTGGACTTGATGGTCTCAAAGGTCCCTTCCAACCATGAAGATTCTGTGATTCGGTGATTGATGGGAATAGTAGCAAGACTATAGGTGGGGAAAAGCCCTACGTATTGCCCAGGGAGGTGGTGGAGTCACCATCCCTGGAGGTATTTAAGGAACGTGTAGACGTGGCACTCCAGGGCATGCTCTAGTGCCCCAGATTGTTGGGTTGGTTTGTTTTGTGTGTGTGTGTATGGTTGGACTCGGTGATCTCAAAGGTCCCTTCTAACCATGATGATTCTTTGATTCTGTATTAAAACCAAGAAAACAAAAATCTTTAATCTATACCCCTGTTGACCGATCTTTCAGTCTCAGATGCCTTACTAAGATCTGTAGACTCTGCCCAGATTGTCAATGAGAAGTAAAAAGGACTTGTACATGTTCTTTTTTTTCCCCTGAATACAGCTAAAACTTCAAATTTCTTTAAAAGGATGAGAAAAAAAAATAAGGAAAAGAAATTATTTAAAAAGATTAAAAATAAAAACTAATGGCCTCCCACCATTGTTCTGGACCATAAAAAAAAAGAAAAAGGGGAAGCTGAGGAGAGGTTGTCTCTCATATGATGACAGGAACATGTTGGGTTTTTTTTCTGCTGAGGAGTGGGCTCAGAAGGAGCAGCTTGCCCTGTCCATAGCGTCAGCATTGCATCAGGAGAAGAGTGAGCTCCTGTGAGAAATGGAGTCAGCAGCACGTCCCGCACAGGGCAGGCTCTGCTGGCTCCGTGCTTCTGAGCTTCAGCAAGCTGTTCTCTCTGATGTGCTTTCCTTTGGTTCTACCTCCAAAAAAACTATGCTACTGGGCATACTGTCAGTTGTATGATGAATGTCCTACCTGCTTCTTCCCTGGTACAGCCAAGCTGTTAGAAACGATAGTGGAATTCCCTGTATATAAGAGATGGTATCCATTACAGTTCCAGCCTTCTTCCCAAAACACACACAGCCAGACCCATTTGCTTCTGCTCTTGTTTACCATGTCTCACGTACCTCCTTTCTCATTTTATTAATCATCTTACGCCCTGCTCTCTGCCCTCTCCCCACCCTTTCCTCCGGCGATAAACTGACTCCAGCGGCTTCTCTTGGTTTTTCATTGATTCATCACCACATCGAGTAATTTGCTGAGCCTGAAACTAAGGGAGATTGTCTTCATTGAGTCCTGATTAATTCAGCCATATGTGAAAGCTAGGTACACAGGTAATAACTCAATTGAAATTCCCTCGCCGCTTAATTGCTGTGCCATAATCCTGGCATGTTAAATCAGATAATCAGATACTATGACTGAAGTTAGGATTCATTTTTTCCAAAAACAATTATTAGAATATCATTATAAGGAATGCTTTTATTAACTCTGTTTATAATTACGCATAAAATGGTTTGGGTTGGAAGGGATCTTTAGAGATCATCCAGTCCAGCCACAGGCAGGGACATCTCCCACTAGATCGGGTTGCTTAAAGCCCTGTCTGCTTGACCTTGAACACTTCCAAGGATGGGGCAGCCACAGCTTCTCTGAGAACCTGTTCTAGAATTTCTTCTTTCAGTCTTAATTTAAATCTGCCCTGTTTTAGTTTAAAACAGTTCCCCCCATCCTATCACTACATGCCCTGGTAAAAAAGTCTTTCTTCATCTTTCTTGTAAGCCCCTTTAAGTATGGAAAAGCTGCAATAAGGTGTCCCTGGAGCCTTTTCTTCTCTAGGATAAACAACTCCAACCCCCTCAGCCTTTCTTTACGAAAGGGAGAAGTCCTCTGACCATTTTCCTGGCCATCCTCTGGGCCTGCTCTAGTGGGTCCATGTCTTTCTTGTGCTGGGGGCCCCAGAGCTGGACGCAGTGCTCCAGGTGGGGTCTCAGGAGACCAGAGTAGAGGAGGAGAATCACCTCCCTCGACCTGCTGGTCACGCTTCTTTTGATGCAGCCCAGGGTACAGTTGGCTTTCTGGGCTACCAGCACACATTGCCAGCTCATACCTTATTTTTCATCTGCCAGTATTGCCAAGTCCTTCTCCTCAGGATTGCTCTCAATGCATTCATCACCCAGTCTGTATTGCTACTGGGGATTGCCCCAACCCAGGGGTAGGACCTTGCACTTGGCCTTGTTGAACTTCATGAGGTTCACATGGGACCACTCCTCAAGCCTGTCCAGGTCCCTCTGGATGGCGTCCTTTCCCTCAGGCATGTCAACTGCACCACTCATGTGCAAACTTGCTGAGGGTGTGCCAAGGTCCAGGTAGATTACATCAGTAGCTCTTGCTTATCCACCAATGCAGTCACTCCATCCTAGAAGGCCAAAAGATGACTCAGGCACAATTTGCCCTCGGTGAAGCCATGTTGTCTTTCTCTAACCACCTCCCTGTCATCCATATGCTTTGACATGGCTTCTAGGAGAACGTGTTCCATGATCTTCCCAGGCACAGCGGTGAGGCTGGCTGGGTGGTACTTCTCAGGGTATTCATTCTTACACTTTTTAAAAATGGGTGCAATGTTTCCCCTTTTCCAGTCGCTGGGGACTTTACTTGACTTCCCAGATGTGATGGAGAACAGCATAACAACTACATCTGCTGGTTCCCTCAGAACCCTGGGGTGCATCTGATCAGTTCCCACAGACACATGTATGTTCAGGTTCCTCAGGTGATCTCAAACCTGATCTTCTTCTATAGTGGGTGGGACTTCATTCCCCCAGGCTCTGCCTTGAGATTCAGGGGCTTGAGAGATGGGGAAAATGCAATTGCCGGGGAAAACTTGAGGAAAAAAAGTTGTTGAGTACCTCAGCCTTCTCCATGTCAGTTGTCACCAGATGCCCTATCTCGTTTATCAGCAGGATACAGTTTCTTTTGTCTTCCTTTTCTGACTACCGTGCTTGTCAAGCTTTTGACACGTTTCGTCACAGCATGATACAGGAATGTCTCAGTCTGGAACGATGTTCTTTATCTGAGGTATATGACTTTACACATTGCCACATTAAAATGCCTAACGTTCCCTTTTACCAGCTGACCTAGATGTTCCAAGTTCGCGACGTGTGTAAACTTCAATTTCGAGTCATCTTCAGCTTCAAAGAGTATGCATTTTTCTGCAGTTTAAATAATGAAGATGTTAAATAATGAAGGGTAGAAAATCAGATTTCCACTGGTTCTCACTAGGAACCACTCATTTCCTTTGCAATGGTTAAATGGTGAGATATTTAGTATGTCACATTCATAATAACTCTGTATCTTGGTTAAAATAGTGTCAGTCAAATGCCTTCAGATTTCCAAATGCATACTTACAGTGAAGGCAGAAACAGACATAAATGCATATATATGCAAATTTGATGTGATTCAAAGTTGTCATTTCGGCCAAAACATCAGGCTACTTTGACAAGATCTATTTTTTTATAAACCCATGTTGATTTGCACTAATTACATTTACATCCTTTAATTTTTTTATTAATGGGGTTCTGTTATTTTGTCTAGCAGCAGCGTTAGTTGGAGTGGCTTGTAATTATACAGGTCATCTTCTTGAGTATCTGCACACCATACTGTCCTACAACCTTTTGAAATTTCCTTGGCGTTCCACAGGTTACTGAAGATCAGCAGTAACAGTGGTCAGAGACCTTCTCAGATACATGTTGCTCTGATGTTCTGAACCTGTCTAGCCTCGTTAGCTTCTCTTTAACATCTTCCTCAGTTTTTATTAGAATGTAAATTGGTTTTTGGCCACTCTGGGATCTGACTGTGCAGCGTGTTTGTTTTCCTAACACTGTTTTTTATTGTCTTTTTTACACGACTGGCAATTTCACCACCTGTATGTAGCAGTCTTTTGGTGTGGATCCTTTTGCACCTCATTTCTTCTCTCACCTCTTTTTAAAAAAAAAACAAAACCACCTGCTTTTTTGTTTTCTTTTTATTTTTTTCCATTCTGTTTCTGTGTATACATAAATTAAGTCTTGCATCCTTTTGCTTATAGTTTTTCTGTATTTGTTAGATTCTGACTTACAGAGTCACAGAATAGTTGAGGTTGTAAAGGACTGCTGGAAGTCATCTCGCCTTGCTCAAGCGGGGTCACCCAGCTGTCCAGACCCATGTCCAGAGGGCTACAGATACTCAGCAACCTCCCTGGTTCTATCTCCTCTCTAAGGAGATACTCCAAAACCTCCCTGGACAACTTGTGCCAGCGCTTGGCCAATCTTACAATGGAGAAGTTTTCCCTGATGTTCAGAGGAAACCTCCTGAGTTTCAGTGTACGCCATTACACACAGAATCACAGAGTCACATGGGGTTGGAAGGGACCTCTGGAGATCATCTAGTCCAACCCCTTGCCAGAGCAGGTGCACCCAGAGCAGGTTGCACAGGAACGTGTCCAGGCGGGTTTGAATGTCTCCAGAGAAGGAGACTCCACCACCTCCCTGGGCA
>JAOTQQ010000012.1:54315712-54327482 GCA_026546715.1 Gallinago undulata
TGTGTGTATAATAATGAATAATTTATCTAAGCAAAAAAAAAAAAAAAAAAAAGCCTTGTGTGAATTTGGATTTGCAGAAGGGCTATATGAAGACGCGGTGTCCTGGCAGCAGTTCTGAGTGTAATTCTTCTCTCCTAAGTCTATGGTGAGGTCTGGGGTGGTGCTTGTGTTGGGGAGCGTACGCCTGTGGGTTGTTGGTGTCTGGAACGGGATTGTGAAGGGCTGTTCCTCCCTGCAGAGGGTGGGAGAAGCCCCAGGGTTTTGTGGCTGGAGGCAACCCCATGTGGTGTCTGCGTGGAAGTGTCTCATCGCTGTGGGAGAACAATGAAATCCACCCAGGATGAAATGCGACGTGTGGTTGGGACACACCGGTGGCTTACCTGGATGAGTCGGTGCGTCAGACCGTTCTTTTTTAGACCATGGAACTTTTTGTTTTAAGACCATGGAACTTTTTTTTTTTTCTTCTATAATTAAATACTTGCATAAATTCTATTATCAAAAGCTTTTTATAGAACTTACCTTCTCTCATTACTGGTGTACAGCACCAGTAATTAAACTGAATTCTGGCAAAGTTGCGTTGGGGTTATTTTAGTGCATCAGAGATGAGGATTTAGTGCAGTTCAATTAGAAATTTCTCAGTTGTATTCCAGATACCAGCTATTTATCTCCAGTGGCTCTTTGAAATGAATCTTTCTGGGTTTTGATATAAAACTGTTTGTGCTGCAAAAAAATAGTCCTACAGCTGAAAGTCTTGAAGTTGTCTTAGTTCCTTTTGGGTAATTTAAACTCTCAATATGTAACCATGCCAAGGGATTAATTGAGTGACAGTATCTGGATCTTCACAATAGGAAATATTGCAAGTACTGTGAAATATTTTAGCACCTCACATCAGTCATCTTCTCTTTGAGGATTAACATCCATCACAAAGTTATTTTCTGTGGCCCTATCTTGTGTAGAGGAACACAGACGTAATTTTGAGGCTGACACCAAAGGTCTAGGCACTTCATTTTTGTGATCTTCAGAAAGCTTTCTTGAGTTTTCTGGGAGTCTCCCCTGTAATTGTCCTATTTAGCTGAAATTCATATGTATATACACACACATACATGGATATATATATATATATGAACTGATTGGAATAGCAGGAAGGTATTTCCAGACAGTGAAACTCATGAAGACAACCTTTGTGAAGCAGACCTTTTTTTTCTGTTAATAATTAAGAAGGCAGATCAAGTTAATGTGGAAATGTTGACGTGTTACTGTCAAACTGTCGTGACAGTAGACCTGGGTAGACATATGAGTACCTAAAGAGCTACAATTCTTTTTTAAAGTATAACATTTTAAAGCACAATGGACTTTGGCAAAATATAGGTTTGCTGTTATTGCACAATGGAATTTATTAACAAAGACTGTTCATGTCACCAAAAAATATATCCAAACAAAACTGTGTCCTAGACTAGATAGCTCCTGTATGCAACCCCTTTAGAAAGCTACCAGAGGTAAACCTCAAAAGAAATTACATTGATGCAACAACAACCCACCAAACGTGTACCAAATGTTTCACAGAAATTATATCTTACACCAGCTGCCTTCGACTGGCCCACTTTTCATTTGAAAATATGATTACCCTCATCTGATCAAATTACAGGCTGGGGAAGAAAGGTGCTACATTATGAATTCCATGCATGAGTTCCATCATCGTTCTAATTTTTCTTCATGATGTTATTAAGCAGCCAAGTCTGTGAGGCAACTCAGTGATTCTATTTTGGGGGGTTTTAACCAGGAATTAATGTGCTTCAGAAGAGTAGCTGTACATCAGTTACCCAAGACTCATTAGTGAAATTAGAGGGTAGTCCACTCTTTAAAACTTGTGTATGAACATCTTTTCCCACTCCCTTAGAAACTCATTATGGTTTCCTTTCTCCTTCCCTCCTTCCTCTTTCTTTCCTTCTTTCCTTCTTTCCTTCTTTCCTTCTTTCCTGCCTGCCTTCCTTCTTTCCTTCCTTCTTTCTCTTTCTCTCTCTCTCTCCTTTCCTTCCTTCCTGCCTTCCTTCCTTCCTGCCTTCCTTCCTTCTTGCCTTCCTTCCTTCTTTCTCTCTCTTTCTCTCTTTCTCTCTTTCTCTCTCTCCTTTCCTTCCTGCCTGCCTTCTTTCCTGCCTTCCTTCCTTCCAGTTGGTCACATGGAATGGAGAAAGGAAAGGCACCCAGTATGTTTTATACAGAATGACACAAACAATCACTTTAAATACACCTTTATTCTGCAATCAGACATCTGTTCCTCCCAGAAGATGCCGAGATGGTGCGTGTCAGAACGGTGTTCCAGCCCCTGCCTGTAGATCACAGCCGCCCCACCAAATAACCCCTTACGGAACACAGCAGGGACCCAGGTTTTGCCATCCTTATTCCTACTGAGTGTTGCCCCCCGTGGCATTAGTTCCACAGCTCCCACAGGGTAGCGGGCTGGTCAGCAGGCACCAGAATGGCAAAGAGTAGGAATAATTTCCTAGCACAGCCCTTACTATTAAATCAGAGAACACAGTTCGATAGTCGCGCCTTAATGAATAGAAGGAAAAGCTTAGAACCTTTAAAAACGAAGTTTTGGGTTCTGTTTTGGTGAATGAAGCTTGGAACAATATAAAAATTAAAAAAATCCTGTTTGCTGTAAGTATTTTGTTATCGGGGCAGAGAAATGCACAGAGAGATGCAGGGACATGCACTGCCAGGTGCGCGGTGGTTTATGCTAATCTGATGCAAAGCCGGGCGCTTTTCCAAGCTAACAAGAGCTCCAGGGAGATTTTTCCTCTCAGACCTCTGGATTATCAGCTCTTGAGGAGGAAGCTCTTGCAGTTAAATGGAGCTGTGTCCTCTTGTGATTTAGGTGATACTTTTAAGATGTGCAGGAGTGTTCCCGTAGCCCCATCCTTAGAAAGAATGGGCTGAAGTAGTGTTTGTTGAGCGTCCTGAACTCATCATTACCAAAAGCCAGGTTGTGTAAAATAAATTAGCTCTAGAATACAAATGTAGAAGTGAATGTTGGAAAAGTTACAGAAACAAGCAAAAGAAAAAAAACTTGAATATGTTTACTTAGCATTTGACTTCAAATAGAAAAAAAAAAAAAGGTAGAAATTTCTCTTACTTATATTTTCAGAATGGGACACTTGCATCTTTGGCAGAAAAGAAAAAGAAGCCTTATGATAGAAAAATTATTTGGGGGGATTTCTGAACAAATCAATAAAATCCAAAATGAAAAAAAAAAGAGAAACTACAACTTGATTTTGTCTTTACTTTGGAGTTGTTGCAGGGTTTTTTGGTTGTTTTTCGCTTGTTGGTTTGTTGGTTGTTGGTTATTTTTTTTCCCTGAAACGTGGCCCTTTCTTTCCAAATTAAGCAAATGGTTCCAGAATCTCAGTTCCTATATTATTCTGACTATAATGCTCTTTTTTTCCCCACCTATGTTCCCTATTACATAAAGCTATTCTTCTTTGAAACCATTGTCTTGGAGGTGATAGGAACGAGCTTTCTGCTCATTGCTCTCCATGTGGCTGAAGATCCGTGTGGCAGGAATGTGCCTGCTTTTCTCCAACATGAAAACTAAGGAGCTTCTGCTCCAGTTTTCCTTCCTTAGCTATTTGTCAATGGGTCATTGAACAAATAGAAGCTGAAACAACATCAAACAGATCAAAAAATCAAAGCTGTGCTCAGAAAGAGTCAATTAACTCCAGAACAAAGATCTACTCAGTGAAGCTGAGAAACATGTGAAAATAAAGGCCTGCTTTCATTAGATACATCATTTGGAAATCTTCATTTATTGCACTTTAAATAGCCCTTTTTTTTCTGAATGATAAAGGGTATCAGGGTAGAATATGCTAGTGTGAGAGAGAGAGAAAATTTGACATAAGAGTCAGAGGATCAAGTATACAAGTGAAGCAATACTCAAGTTTTAGCTTCCACTCAAGCCTACCAGTCCTTTTTCATTTTGTGATATCAGTTTGGTACCCGTCATTACTTATTTAAAGAAGGATTCCCAGGCTTATGAGATCTGATTTGCCTAAAAAATATGGGGAACAAAGTTGAGAGGTCATCCCTTCACATGGGCAAGCATTTTCCAATGGTTTCTCAGTGAATTATGTTGTAAGTTTTCATAATACAGTAGGATGTTGTTCAGTTCTCTCTGCTTGTAAGTGACATCTTTCCCTCTACCTTCAGGACTGTTGATCTGCTGGAGGGTAGAAAGGCCTTGCAGAGGGACCTGGACAGGCCAGATGGGTGGGCCGAGACCGATGGGATGAGGTTTAACAAGGCCAAGTGCCGGGTCCTGCCCTGGGGTCACAGCAACCCCCTGCAGCGCTCCAGGCTGGGGGCAGAGTGACTGGAGCTCCGGGCAGCAAAGGAGCTGGGGGTGTTGGTCACCTGTCGGCTGAACAGGAGCCAGCAGAGTGCCCAGGTGGCCAAGAAGGCCACCAGCATCCTGGCCTGTGTCAGGAACAGCGTGGGGAGTAGGACTCGGGAGGTGATAGTCCCCCTGTCCTGGGCACTGGTGAGGCCCCACCTCGAGTGCTGTGTCCAGTTTTGGGCCCCCTACCACAAGAAAGACATTGAGGGGCTGGAGCGGGTCCAGAGAAGGGCAACGGAGCTGGTGAGGGGTGTGGAGCACAAGTCTGATGAGGAGAGGTTGAGGGAGCTGGGGGTGTTCAGCCTGGGGAAGAGGAGACTGAAGGGAGTCCTTCTGACTCTCTCCAACTCCCTGAAAGGAGGGTGTAGCCAGGGGGGGTCGGTCTCTTCTCCCAGGTCCCAGGCCATGGGACAAGAGGAAACAGCCTCAAGTTGCACCAGGGGAGGTTCAGGTTGGAGATTAGGGAAAATGTTTCCACAGAAAGGGTTATCAGGCCTTGGAATGTGCTGCCCAGGGTGGTGGTTGAGGCACCACCCCTGGAGGTGTTCAAGAGACGAGTTCATTGTGCTCAGGGATGTGGATTAGTGTTAGGTTGGTGTTGTTTTGGGTGTGGTGTCTGGTTTGTGTGGGGTTTGTTGTGGTTTTTTTGTTTTGTTTTGTTTTGTTTTTTTTCATTGGTTGGACTAGACGATCTTTAAAGGTCCCTTCCAACCTAGGGGATTCTGGGATTCTGTGGTTCTGTGGTGGGTTGGTCAGCCAGCATGGGGGTAGGTAGGTCAGTCAGACCAACGCACAACCTCCGCAGACTAAGAACACTGCTGCTGCTCCTTCTTGTTGGAGGACATAAAGGAACGGTATCGCAGGTGAAGGACACATTGAAGTGTGTGGACACTCTTAAAATTCTGAAGCCAGACAGCATTTGGCAACAGCTATTTGGCTTATATTCTTTATATTACAAAATAGAAGCAGGACCCTAATTTCTCTTGAGTCCCAATTATCATTTTTATCTAACTGATCTTGAAGAGCTTTCTCTTCTGCAACTTCTACTACCAATGTCTAGCAAATATTTCTGTTGCTGGGGGTATAGTGTTTCCAAGAAAGATGTAGGAATGATGGAAAAGTATTTGTCATGGAGTTGCAGAGCGTGTGTACTATTTGCTTATGTCCATCAAGCTCACATTTGTGTTGAGCTTATGGTCTGGGCCAGTACGGGATGGAGGAGATAAAGTAACGTTCATCTTTCCTTTTGAATAAGCCACTGGGCACTGCTGGACGAAATGCACATACTATCAGCATTAAAATTTATTTTTTGTTCATTTAAAAGTCACTGTGAGATTTGTTTTGTAACCAGTTGTAGTAATACTGTATACTGTTCTAACTGAAGTAGCAAGATTTTTTTCTTGTCATCAAATTTTAATTGATAGTCCTAAGATAATAAGTAGGATAATAGTACAAAGAAATAGAGAAAGGAGAAGTTGATAAGAAATGAAGCGATTCAGATGTCTGGCAATGTTAAAGATAGATAGTAATTATCCTCCTCTGATAGTTATATGAAATCTGATTGATGTTTCTCTGAACATAGTAAATGAAGCATGTTATTTTTCCTTTTTCTTTTGAAGTTATTTTGTGTCGTGCTTGTAAATTCCTAGGAACCACAACTGCACTGTACTGTGAATGAAGGGATGGTCGTTATGGTAACTTATCTTCTGCCTTCTCCTTTCCCTCTGTCTGCACAAATGCCATCTGCCCCGAGCGGGTTATAGACCATTGAAGTTAGTTTTGTCTGTTGGGTGGACAGAGATTGAAGAACCGTGAGCTCTAAAACCTAACTAGTAGAAAGCATCCTGCTTCTCCTCTTCCTTTATCTCCTTGCCTCCTCCCCGCACTGCTACTGAAGTATTTAACATCTCTCCTCCTCCCCTTTTGGTCTGTTTGCTGTCAATCCGTTTATCAACCAACCCCTTTGGCTTCTGGTTTATAAAATGGTTTGGTTTGAAAGAGACCTTCAAAGATCATCTAGTCCAACCCCCCTGCCGTGGGCAGGGATGTCTTACACTCAGTCAGGGTGCTCAGAGTGCCATCCAGCCTGACCTGGAATGTTGCATCCACAACTTTTCTGGATAACCTGTTCCAGTGTCTCACCATCCTCTTTGTAAAAAGTTTCTTCCTTATATCCAGTCTGAATTTACGCTCCAGGAAGGCTAGACAGCAGCAGAGAATATGGCCTTCAAGAGGCTGGAGGAGAAAGGTTGTTGATTTCAGGCATAAGGAAGTGAGATATAATCTTCTCTGACCAATTCTGGCCTGGTCCCTATGACTGTTTCAAGCCAGAAGAGAAGATTCACTTGGATTTTAGGGCTGGTAGACATATCTCTCTTACTTCTGAATTTAATGTCTTGCCATAGCATTAAGTCAAGTCCCATAGAAATGGTCCTCCCAGTCTTCACTCACCTCTTTCTCTGTATTTGTAATGAATATTTAGTTCAGAATTCTTGTCGTAGAGAATATTTATATCCTGAAGTAAAAAAAACCACTCCCCTCTGGTTGCTGAAAATTTACCTTTTATGAAATACCAGCAGAAGCATTATGTCCATTGTGAAGCATGTTCAGAGGTGATTTTATTTTTCTCCTTGCTGGGAAAAGGAAATTGCTTTTGGGTTTATATTAAATCTGAAATGTGGTAGCTCAGACCATGGAGTTTTCATCTTGTTGAGACGCCATGTGTGTATATCTTGCGGGTTTTTTGTAAAGGGAAAAAAAAAATCTTCCTTTCTCATAAGTGCAAGGCAGTGAGGATCATCTCACAAAGTAAAAATCTACTATAATCTCAAGGAACCTTTCTGATGGAAACACAGAATGGACTGACCTTACATATTAATGTTGACTGTTTATATAGGCTTTATTGGGCTGACGGGAGAAATTAGCTTGCAGAAAGAAAATTCACTACTTCTGACTATTTTCTGCTGGAACATAATCAGTTGATAGTAAGAGCCATTATTTCTTCACTGACCCTATTTCATTCTTAAAAATGTCGGTGTTTTTGTTGGCCTTGAAGAATATTGTAGAGCTGAGTGAAAGATTGGAGTCGTTGTACTGGAAATTGTGCCTACGGAGGGAGCTCTTCTGCCAGGTTCTTGAAGGGTTTGGATCTTGGGTATTAACTTGGAAATGTAGCAGATAATTCACTATAATATGTGTCTCGTTATAAGTAACCCTGTCGAAGGAATCAAGATCTAACCCAACTCTCAGTGAAGACAGACTTTTGAATATAATCCCTTACCTGAATACTTCACTTGGGAGAACATACCTGATTTATACAGTTGTTGAGTCCTGCAAAATACAGTTGAAGGCAGTAGGGACCACGTAAGGCGGTTTTGACATTGTGAAACAGGGACACTCAGAATTGCAGCCTATCAAAAAACCAGACATGTCAAGAAAAAGGTCTAACGTGTGAGGATTCTGTCCACAAAGTTACAGCATAAAAGTTTCCTTTAATTCTGACCAAGTCTGGAAAAGGAAGGCAGAAGGAAACTAGAAAGACCTGGAGATGGAAGCAAGTACTGAAATTTCGAACATGGCTCAGATTGAGAATTCAGTGGGGTGAGGTCGGTCTCTCTAGGTCAGACATGGCCCGTGTTTCTCAAAGCACTGCAGGAGGATCTATTTGGCCATTTTTTTCTGATGTGGGTGCACATCAAGATAGCTCAAGATTCCCTGTATCGTATACGCTCTGTAGTGGTGAGGTGGAAACGCATCCTCCAAAATATTGCGAGACGTCACGGCTGCAAATAGCAGCTACGTGAAAAGTCCAGGAGTAAATGTATAGAATAATAGGAGGTAATGTATAGAACCAAAGGAGATAAATGTAAAAACAAAGAAAATAAGACTGAACCGTGAACTGAACTATAAATAAAATTGTATCGTAATTATGAGAAATCGCAACAATTGTTCCAAGTCTGCTTGTAGGAGTGAAAATAATCTATTGGCAAATGTCTCGTTTATGCAAAGCCAGTGCTGATAGCACGGACTGAGAATTTTCACTGGAATTTCCATGGCGTGATTGGCATTTTATCACTTATTCTTCCATTTCAAACAGTGCTCTGCTTCCCAAGAAGAAAAATATTATTTAGAAGTACGGCCTGTTATTTGTACTTCTCAATCAGCGTGTGCCATGCTTTGCTTTAATAACTCTGATTATAGAAAGAAATGAACACACAGTTATGCAGGATCTCATAGTAATTCAGAGTATAAAGATGTAAATGCTTCTAATAACACAGACACTGTATATATCAAAGGGAAATTGTTCTGGTGTCAGTTTTAATGAGGACTAGAGTTACTTTTCAGCATTGGTATTTAACGCTTACAAAGTTTCTTCCTTCCTTCCATTCTTTTTCTTTCCATCTTTCTTTCTGCCCCAAGCAGACATTTAAATGAAACTAATTATGTCATATCCCAGGAGATTCTTAGCCTTTGACTCTGGGAGAGGAGCAAGAGGGGAAAACCAGACATCTTCTCGTGTGTTGCGGAGAGCAAAGCCATACTAATAGCTGAGGTGGACCCGTGGAGAGTTGAAAAGATGTAAATACGTTTTGCCCGATGTTTTGTGATAGAAGGGATGTGGAGACCTTAAGGGCAAGATCAGAACTTCCTTCCGTGTAACGTTCCTTATATTTTTTCAGGGCAGGACTGAATGGACTAGCAGAGACATTTGCAACACACACGTTGTTCACAGCTGGGGTGTGTAAAAATCTGCAGCTGGGGGGGAGCTCCTCTAAAACTGCCCAGAGGCCACGGGGGAAGGCAGAGAACCTTGGACCTGTTCTGGTCCCCTGCAGTTTTTATTGCACATTACATGTTTTCACCACTTTTGTAGATATAAGTGGAATAAATATACAAAGCATTTGTAAGAAAGAGCCTCAAATATAAATCTGGGCATGTGTTATATATGCCTTTAATAAGAAGACAGAGTGGTGTGCAAAAACCAATGTTTATAACACAACTGATGGCAGCAAAAATTTTTCGGTGATGGTTCTCTAACTTCTTTTCAGTTCCAGTGATGTTTTGATAAGCCATATTAAAATAGTCCACGTTGTATACAGTGAAATATCCCGTAGATGGTTAAGGAGCATTTATGAAATCTGATTTTTGTAGAAAGGCACCACAAATACTTTCAAAGCAGGAGCCACAGCCACAGATTCACTCTTCGAATACAAGCTTTGCGTTGTTCCAGATTTGTTTAAATTGAATTTAATACACATAGTCAATCTGGCTGCCAAATTGACTTTATACCTAAAGCCTGAGTTTCTGGGAATAACTCCTCAGCTAATGTGATTTATATGACTTGAGTAATTTCATGCTTGAACTAATAAGGGACTTCATTCTCATAAACTTAGCAAAGATGGGGAAAGAAAGATAAAATGAAAATAACAGACATTGACTTCTGGGGACATAATAATAAATAAACAAACAGCAGCAACCTCACCCAAGGTTGAATTGTTAAATGTGCTTTTCACTAGTGATTTCAGGGAACTGGAGGTGGAGCTGGAATGATACAGTTTGCGTCGTTGTCTGACCACGGGAGCAGGGAGAATAGGAATTTGGATCTTTAAGAGGTTATTGACTTCTGCATAATTTTCCTAATCAATTGCTATTTTTTTTTGTTTACTGTTTAGTTTATTTCTAGATAGAATGAACCCTTCAGAAGTTAGTTCTTAAGGATTTTTAGTTCAAAAAGCTTAATTCTGTTCATATCAGAGATACAGATACTGATCTATCTAATTGGTATTAAGTGATGAATTTTAGAATAAACAAAACCTGTCTGTCTTTATCACCTGGATAGATTTTTTTAAAATGGCAGCAAATTAAGACATGAAGTGTGTGCGATTTGAATGGCACATGAAAGATAGAGCTGTCAGTTAATTTTTAGCTTTCTTTGACTGTTAAGTATGACCTTTTTGCTGACATTAGATGATTTTAAAAATTGTGAGGCTTACAAAACGAGAATAATATCCAATTATATTGATTGACTAGAAATTCAGTCTGTAAAGAACAGATAATTTAGAGTATGGTAATCTTGTATCAAGAAGCTATCATATGTATTTTGATAATTCGAACTACTAGTCAATATCTTTCTCCAGACAACTATAAATTATTTACCCTCGAGTGTTCATTAAAGCATCTGCACTTCCAGTCCATAAAATCAGCATAAAAAATACATCTAACATTATTTTTAATAGTTATTAATACATGTTCAGTTAAAGACATTTCAGTCATTGATCTGGAACTACTCATGTTTTGCAGTGGATTGTCTGCCCATGTCTTTGTAATTTAAATTAATGTTATACTTCACAGAATCATAACAGATGATCTGATGATAAGAGATAACATAGTCTGAGCCCTGTCTCCAGAAGACTGTCTTTGTTGAAGCTCTGGAACTTGTAACAGGGCCCAAGGGGTGGCTTAGCCACCTTTGGTCACACTGAAGAGTCTACATTTTGAAATATATATTGTGATTTGTATATGATTGCTAACTATATTTTAACTGTTCAGACCGTAGGATATACTGCCACATCACTCAAATATTGCACATCCATACCACAAAATTATTTGCTGTACTTTTTGTGCTAGGTTTTATGTTTTGTCCACTAGACAAGTAACTTGCTGTGAGCATCTTTGATACACGTCATTTCTGAAAATCCCTTGGGCTGCCAAAATTTTGCCAACTTTTAAAAAACAAAACGTTGGAGACTCTCTTGGCAAGCAGATGTAGGGCAGATACGGTGAAGCAACTCAGTGCCCCAGAGCTTCTCTGTTGTGCAGTGGTGAGGAGGCAGCTCTGGATTGGTATGTCTGGAGTAATGTTCTGCAGGTCAATAAAACGTCCACTTAAAATATCCACTGGGCAATAAAAGTCCACGTTCGGTTGTAGAAAAGTAGTCAAGAAGTCAGTTGAAGGATAGGATAAAATATACCAAGGCAAAAAGTATCTTTCGTGAGACCCCACCTGGAGCACTGTGTCCAGCTCTGGAGTCCTCAGCACAGGAAGGACATGGACCTGTTGGAAAGCGTCCAGTGGAGGGCCACGAGGATGATCAGAGGGATGGAGCACCTCTCCTGTGAGGACAGGTTAAGAGAGCTGGGGTTGTTCAGCCTGGAGAAGAGAAGGCTCCAGGGAGACCTTAGAGCAGCCTTCCAGCACCTGAAGGGGCTACAGGAAAGATGGGGAGGGGCTTTTGGTCAGGGAGTGGAGCGGTAAAACAAGGGGCAATGGTTTTAAACTGAAAGAGGGGAGATTTAGATGAGGTACCAGAAAGAAATTCTTTGCTGTGAGGGTGGTGAGACACTGGCCCAGGTTGCCCAGAGAAGCTGTGGCTGCCCCAT
>JAOTQQ010000012.1:54387100-54399766 GCA_026546715.1 Gallinago undulata
CCATCCAGCCTGGCCTTGAACCCCTCCAGGGATGGGGCAGCCACAGCTTCTCTGGGAAACCTGGGCCAGGGTCTCACACCCTCACAGCAAAGAAATTCTTCCTAATACCTCATCTAAATCTCCCCTCTTGCAATTTAAAACCATTACTCCTTGTGCTGTCACTGCACTTCCTGACAAAGTGTCCTTCCCAATCTCTCCTGTAGCTCCCTTTGGATACTGGAAGGCTGCTGTAAGGTCTCCCTGGAGCCTTCTCTTCTCCAGGCTGAACAACCCTAGCTCTCTCAGCCTGTCTTCATAGGAGAGGTTCTCCATCCCTCTGATCATCTTCATGACCTTCCTCTGGACCTGTTCCAACAGGTCCATGTCCTTCCTGTGTTGAGGACATGTTTCCATATGTTTCTATACGTATATCTAATATATAAAACTTCTACAAACGCAGTATACAGTCCATTAAAACAGTGGAATCTCCATGAACGTTTTATTAAAGACATGGATATTCCAGTTCCAGATCTTTTTTGGTGCCTCACTTCAGTCTGGAAATTCCTGTATCAAAATATTATAAATACTGTGGTGTAACAGCTAAGAGTGACAGCTTGGGTCTGATTCTGTGAGATTCTGGTAAGGTACTGCAAAAAGCTTTGTATACTTTATATCTGCTTACTCCCTTGGGGATAAAATACCTCAGGACCTCATTCTGAACTGTCAGTAGCACTAGAAGGATGATGTTCCCTGCGGCAGAGGCCAACGTGAGTCTCCAGGACTTCATTACGCTGCTTGGTTTGTCTCCAAAGGCTGAGCTTCATGCCAGTCTTCCACTCCGGGGTGATTTTTCATGCTGATGGGATGACAACGTGCTCTGTGTTGATCAGTGTGCGAGGAGTATAAAAGTCTCATCAACATCTGCTGACAGCAGAGACCGTGTGAGATGGGAGCACCGGGCTAGATCTGCACTGGCAAGTTAACATGGGCCAGGGCTTGGGCTGGCAGCACCAACATGTGGTCATCCATGCTGTGAACATGACTCTTGGTGAGGTTTTGGTCCAAGCCCACTAGTACAGTCCCAAAACATGCCTTGTCATTGTTTGGGTTGTAGCAAACGTCTGTCCTGTCACCCAAGGCCCTTTCAATCAACATGTGCGTGTGTCAAGGCTTTCTTCTTCCTCATTGAGTTATGAAGCCTTGGACTGGGCTGCCCAGGGAAGGGGTTGAGGCACCATCCTTGGAGGGATTTAAAAGATGGGTTGACATAGTGCTTAGATATGGTTTAGTGATGGTTTTTATCAGAGCGAGGTTGATGGTTGGACTAGATGATCTTAAAGGTCCCTTCCAACCTGGAAAATTCTATGATTCCATGATTCATTTTCACTGGAAAGTTGCAAACAGACAAACAAACCTCTGGTGGTGGGACTGGTTTGCCTCTGTGGAGCAGAGCTGTCAATGAAGGTTGGCCGTCTTCACCTCGGCACGCAGATGGCAGCAGTATCAGCCTCAGAGCTTCCAGAGCTTGTCCCCATCACCCATCCTTTCCAGAAGGTGATGAAGCTGTTTGAGCTCTGGCCATTTCCAAGCAGGGGTGGCCGTGCTGCTGGCTGGGGGTCAGCACAGAGGCTGTCAGGCTGTGTCCAAGGGGACCACCGTGGGCCGTAGCCACCCAGCAAGGTACAAGCGAAACAGGGAACGGGGCTTGATGTGCCCGGGCACCCTGGTGTTCAAACCTTTTAAGTGCCACAAGTGTCAGTCTCACCTGAACACTCTTGATTGAGCTGGTTAAGGAAATCGGAGTTGCCTCTGTTGGCTATTTCTCCAGCTGGGCTAAAAAGGGCAAAAAACAGAAGGAAAAAAAAAAAGGATTTCCTTGGAGATGCCTGTCTAGCTGTGCTAGAATTTTCAGAGCAATCCAGAGACAGGTTAATGCTGGGGGGGCAAAGGGGAATAGTCGCTTGAGCTACTTTGAGCAGCCTCATATCTACCCTTAAACCAGAAATGCAGTACCTAGGCTGTCATATATTATTTAGCTTTTTTAAACAAAGTCAAATAAGGTGGGCTTATTTTTCCTCCATCAATGCTATAGTAGAAGAAGGACCCCCTTTTAATTAAATAGATTTATTTATTATTATATTTTTTATTATTTTAGAATTAAATTTCAATGAAGGCAAGGAAGAAATGATCAAGCCAACTATGTATTTTATAATAATACCTAAAATGGATTTTAAAATTGAATTAAAATTGATGGGTCCACCAATCAGTACTTACGAGGTAGTGCATTTTAAAAGCTCTCTCAAAACAACAATCATTTTCTTCAGAAAGACCTGGTTTTATTTCAGCCGAACCTTTTTAAAAAGAGAGTAGGATTCCAGTGATAACGAATGTTTAAGATAATGGGCTGAATCATTACGCCCATAGAAACTGTCTGGTTACAAGTTTCAACAGCCCGTGTTATCAGCCCGGAGAGCCAAATGCAAACCACCCCTCATTAGCTTCTCCCTCGGTGCAGTTAGACAACCAACGTCAACATTTTAATGCTGCTTTATCTGTGAGAATCTGAAATAAGGTCTTACAGGGAAAGAATGCAGGCAAAACCTACCACTGGAACAGTGGGGGGGTTGGGATGTTTGTCTGCTGGTTTGGTGTTGTTTTTTTTTTCTCTCCTCTGCAGGAATGTTTTCTGCTCTGAACTCCTTTATTTTGGAGATTATAAAACTTTCTTTGGGTTTGATTTAGTTTTAAAGATGTTCAGTAGTCATCTTGCTATGTGTGTGTATGTATATATATATACATCAAAAATAGTTTAGATTTCAAGTAGCAGCTTCTCTGAATGAAGAAGGAATGAAGACTGTTTGAGATGAAACAGGTTATGGAAAAATTGAGGATGGCAGCCTGCATCTTAAACAGTCTATTTTCTGCCCTGAAAAGAGAAAGCTTCTATAGGTAGTTTTCATTGTCTTCATTTGTTTTTAATTTTACTATCCTGAAAATCTTTTAGAGAGATGGGCCCAAGAATCAGACATCAGAATGCACTGGGAATAGCAAAAAAAAAAAAAAAAAAAGTAATTTTCTTCTTCACCTTTATCTTACACTCCTTCTCTGCTATGATACTTGTAACTGGTGGCATGGCACGTGACAAGGCTGGAAGGTCTTTGGTGTGACCATGTGCAGCTGGCCTTACATACAAAGAACACTTTTTTCTAACTCAGATCACAGGTTGCTATTTTTTTCCTCCTAATGTCTTATCGATAACTTTAATCCCTTATGTAACCCATATAGGTTCTAGTTTGCACGTCTGCTTCATGTGCGTTCCATGTGTATATTTGCTAGATTTTTCCAAAGAATATTTCATTTAAACTTATTCTTTTCTTGGAAAGTTATTTTCTTTTTAAATTGGTAAGTTTAAACATTAATGATCTCTTCCTTCGGAGAAAAAAATGCCTTTTAAATCTTTTTCATAGAAGTCAGCAGTTGACTGGATGAAATAAAGATTGTTATCTTCTAGGTCTTTAGAGGCTAATAATGATATAATAGTAAGTGTTTCTTTCACTTTAATAAGCTATTAATTTGATCACCAGCAATGTCTAAACATATTATAGAACCATATGAACACTCTAGAGTCTGTCCTGTGACCAACATGTTCACTCAACATTATGTCAGATACTATGTTTTATTGAAAAATGCGTAATTTCAGAAAATTAAATACTCCTTTGGAGCTACATTATCAAATCAACATTTTGCTGCATAACAAGGTCTATCTTCAAATCCATTTCTATTCTTGAAAATGTGTGTGTTTACTGAGACGGGGGAGGTTGTTGGTTTGTGTTTTTTTGTGTTTTTTTTTTCTTTTTTACGTAAACAAGTAAGTTTAAATAATTCTGCAAAATAGCTCTATAAGAAAAAAAAAGCCTGTATCATTTCTGCTGTCTTTGAAAAGGGTCAAGGCATTAAGAGAGGCTTTAAAAGTCATCCCTTGATGCTGAGGTCAGATTGCCAAGAGTTCTATCATTTTATGTGTTGTTTCATAGCCTGGGCCCTGTTTCTTGTACTTTGGTGTTGCCCTGCACTTCTACCACAGCAAGGCATTCATTAGTGTGGAAGACAATGAGATACGTTGAGATAAATGAGGTCATGAGACAACCCTTGTGCAGAAGCCAGGACACTTTAGAGAGTTCTGATGGAAAATGAGGGGTTCGCGTTGCTTTTTCATGCTTCCATTTTTCACTGAGTTCTTCTGCAGCCTCTTGCTCTCATTTTTCCTGGATTTGTTGTCACGTGCCATCCATGCATCCATATGCAACCCATAAAGATCTGAAAGGGAGGTGGCCAAAGGCATGGCTGGCAGACTTCTCTGGTGGCATCCAGCATCTGCAGTGCTCGGAGCGGAATGGACCCTGTCCCTGGAGATGCTGCAGCGCAGGCCAAGACTGAAACTGCAGATTGGCTCTGTGAGGGGTTTTGCCTGGTTAATATGGGCTTTGTTCTCCTCACGGATTTCTGCTGGAACATTATTTTTCTGCCTCATTGACTTTCTCATCCGGAGTGCGGTAGGGTTCTTCTCCCTCATCCTTCTCAAAAAAGTGTAAGCAAGGATGCTAAAAAGCTTAGTGAGGAGATACGGACCGAATTCCTTCTTGGGTGCTGCTGATGTCCAAGCATACATCTCTATCTCCTCCTGATAGGAGGGCTAAGAGGGGCTCGAGGATTTTGACAAGCAGCGACTCTGATGTGTTTTATATGCTATTACACAGTGCTGATAACACTGCCTCGTGTGAGAAGAGCTGACCTTGGTTTTTCCTAATGCCAGAAGAAGTCAGTGCTAATCAGAGAGCCAGCAGGTTCGATACCTTGCATGACAATAGAATTTTAAAACAAAGTTCAGCCACTTTCCTCCTTTTTTCCCCCTTACGGTCAGAAGAGTTAATATGATAAATTCAGAGAGAGTTTTCACACTGACATTTAATTAAAATGAAATTACCTGTCGTTGTTATGGGCTACGCAGAAGCTATTATTTATGTTGATATTATTCTAATACCTTATTAGTCTTGGTTTGCATTTGCATCGGTATGTTAGCATGACTTGAATTATTTTTTTCTGTACTCCTTGAGTAGCAGCAAGCTGCAGTGTTAAATACTTAAAGAGAAAGGTATTTCTGTCTCCTTGGAAAAGGCAGGGCCAGTGTTCAGCCAGAGATTTCTTTTTTCCCCCGTTTTCCATTAATACTTTCTTCTGTTTACTCTGAAAGGGCTGCTCATCACAGGAGTCAGCAGGATGGTTGCACGACTCTCGTAGAATTTTTATGGTGCTAGCTAGTAAGATTAATTCCCTGTGCATCAGAGTAAAAGATCATCTTTTAATGCAGGAAGGCTTTTCTGTATTAATTGTTTTATTCTATAAACTATTAAAATATAATATGATGCTGCGAGATTACTTAGGGAACGGCGTTTATCAAATGTACCATTTTCTTTCCTTTGAAGCAACAGGAATAACTGAAGAAGCGGGAGGTGGTGAAGAGGTTATGACTTTGATTGTCTTGACTTTTTTGAAGAGCAAAATCATCGAATGGGCTTTTTCATTCCACACTTTGTAAATTTAAAGGTGTTTGTGTAAGACCGATGGTTGTGTCGATCTGCGAGCCACACGGTCAGCTCTTCCACTGTCAAACCAGCTGCTCCATGATGTCCTGCCACTTCCCATCTGGACCCTGCTGCTAAATGGGGACCTCCCACTGTCCCTGATCCTTTCCCCCCATTTCCAAGAATTCCAGGGAGGCTTTTAGCAGACCCCTGCGACTGTGATTGTTTAATAAGGACTCGTCTTTTCAAGGAGAGAAAGTACAGTGGGTTTCCCACCAGTAGAAACACCCTGGCTCAGGCTATTTGCTGATTTTCCTTGACCCTCCGTAGTGGGAGAATGTCTTTTGACCACCTGCTCTTGGTAGTAGTCTGGGGGCTATCAGAGGGCAGCAGTGGTGGGCACTGCTCTGTAGGGGAAGGCAAGCTGGGAGCCAAGTGTGGCTACAGCACAGGAAGCCCCTGGAAGCATTTGGAGAGAGAGAAGGAGAGAAATACAAATTATTCCTGTTTCAGCAGGAGACTGACAAAGGAAGGAACCTGTTTTCCACACGTGACAGCAAAGAATGTTCTTCTGAGGACACTGAGGGTACACGCAGGGTTTTCCTAACTCAGTGTTGGCTCAGACCAATTTGTATTAATTCCTGGAGGCTACAGCAGGCAAATCCTGTATGGCTGTGTGGTGAATTACGGCATATATCCGCTTACGTTGTTGGCATAACAATATATTTGGAGTTTAATTGGGGATGGCATAAATGTAGATGAGCTGTCAAATTGGCCGGATAGGTTGCATCACAATCAAGTGAACTCTCTTTAAAGGAAGGGGCTAATTAATGAAAAATAGTCATTCTCACTGCATTTGCAGTAACTGCAGTAACGACACAAAGCTGATATTTTAATTCTGTAAAACCCCAGTGAATGACTGACTGGGTCTAGAAGCCCATGAACCAAGGATGCTTAATTGCCTGGGCTGAACATGGAAGTGGTAGAATTCTTTATTTACAGAGGTGGAAAATTCCAGATATGCTCACTTTGGTAAACCTAGCTTTCAGCTAAGTATGACTCCTGGAGTGTTTTTCACTGTTGAGAAGCTCAAGGGAAAAAAAAAAAAAGAAAAAAAGGAAAAAAAGGAAAGGAGAATTAATGGTAAACTGCATAGGAACTAATTTATGCACTAAACTTGCCCACCAGGTAGAGGCAGGAAGGTTTGTCTGTAGGCATGGCTGTGGGCTAGGGAGGGAACATAGTAGGCTACATGAAATGAAGGATGGGAGATGTGTGGGTAAATCTTCCAAGTTTTATGGAAGTTACTGCCAGAGCCACTTTGGCTTTAAATGTCAGATACAAGCCCGGATGAATTGGTAATTATATACTTTAACTGCAGGCACAGAAAAGAAAACAAGTAAGGATATTTAATCTCCATATTCTTGGTAATAATGTGTTGAGATAAACTGTAGGACGCTGAAGCTGAACATCGCCCATTGCTCAAATGCTCACCCAAAACCAGACAATCATTTAGTAAGTGGTATGTGTGAAAAGCCAAAATATGGAGCCAAATTGTGATTTAAAAGCTTCTGTATGCAAAGAGAAAGCTCTTTCCTATTAAGTCTTCCTCCACAGCCTTGCATATTAGCATTTTGGTAGCATACTTATGTTCAGCTTTATTTTTCTTAAATTTGCATCTGTGGTACTCGCGGAGTTGGTAGCACTACCTAGGTTCATAAATGCAGCATTTATATTCTGCAACTGTGCGTGCAAATACTGGGTTTCAAGGCAGCATTATGAATATTTCACGTGCTTTTGAAACACCAGTGAGGCATTTTCCCTCGGGAAGGAGACCTTTACTGTTGGCGTGCTGCTTATCCAAAACGTTTGGCTCAGAAATATTTCAATTACATTTTCCTTCCGTCGGAAAGCTTGCTGCAATATTGCAATACTCTTTAATTGGAAGATTGTGGAAGTTACGACGCGGTATTGTCTTAACCTTAATTGTTTTAACCTTATACCTGCTGAATCAGTGAGATTCTTGGCAGAGAAACTGCTCGAGCTGCAGAGACGCGTGGCTGGCACCGATGGGTGGGAACTGCTGATGCCACGGCACCTTCAGCAGCCTCTTCTTTGGAGCAACGGGCAAGTCAAGCCATTTGACGTTGGCTTGATCTTCCGGAGGATGTAACAGCCAGGTGTTGCCTATTTCCATTGCAAAGATAACCTGTAAAACCCCTACGGATAGATCCCAAGCTCTGGAATACGCAGGGCGGGGGGGCTTCAGGGGGCTTCAAGGTGTTTTCGTTGCCTTCCTGCACCCAGGGCGCTGGCCGTGGCACCCCAGGGAGGCTGGGTCTCCAGCCCCGTTGCTCTACTCGCCTGCAGCCCAACCGGAGGCTGGAGTCCAGCCTCCAGAAGAAGGCTTCCTGGCTTCTGCCCGGCCAACGCCACAGTTGTATTTCAGCCAATATTTTTAACTTTTTTTTTTTGTCTGTGCCTTCTCTTTGATAAATAAGTGGTTTCCTTGGGGTGTTCTTTCTGCCTCGAGGAGATTTTTCTGGTTTAATCTGCAAGTCCCGTACTGTTCCCTGTATATAAAAAAAAAAACCAAAACTCTACGCTAGTGTTCTGGGGGTATGTCGTCGACCTGAAAAGTACATAACCTTTCAAATCATACTGCACACAGTAGGGAGAGCAGCTTCAGGGCTGGTAAGACTGTGCTGGGGAAGGGATCTGCAGCGAAAAAGGCCGAAGAGAAGCTCTTTTTGGGGGCTTTTTTTGAAGCCGGGACAAGGCCTCTGCTTGTCCTGGGGCCTGCCAGCAGGGGGCGGTGCTGCTGAGCGAGCCTGGGCGGAGCCGCCCCCACCCCCGGGTTATCCCGCCCCCCCCGGGGGATAAAAGGCCTCAGGGAGGGTGAGGCCTAGTCCCTGGGTACAGAGGGAGCAGCTGGAGCTGGTGTGTGCACTGACTGGGCCCTGTGCCTCTACTGGCATACAAGGTAAGGTCAGTCACTCCCGGGGATTCAGCTATGGTTGCTACCAGATGGAAGGCTGTGTTTAAGAAAGCTGTGGGCACCCAGACCGAGGCCCCACGCACACCCCATGGGCGTGCAGGCCTCTGGGCGCAGAGAGTGCCGGAGCCTGGCGCTGGCAATGGAGGGTAGCGGAGACAACACCCGTCTCAGATGGGAACAGGTTTGAATGATCTGCTCAACCTGGTGGCCCAGCTGAAGGATGAAGTGGAGAGGCTGAGGAGCATCAGGGAGTGTGAAAGAGAGATTGACTGGTGGGCCCGCTCCCTGAGAGTAGGGGAACAGGTTGAGGCCCTTTGTAAATCGGAGGACCCTCTCCCCTCTTCTCACCAAGCAACAGGAGAGGATCTCAGAGAAGGGGGGGAATGGAAACAGGTCCCTGCTCGGGGAAGCAGGCGAGTCCCCTCCCAACCTCTCCCAGCTTCCCACTTACCCCTGCAGAACAGGTATGGAGTCCTGCGGGAGGAACTGGCCGATGGAGGGGAGGATGGCACACCAAGTGTAGAGAAGATAGAAAGTACACGTCACAGCAGACCCAACGTCACTACTAGCTCCAACAGGAAAAGGAGAAAAGTCATAGTTGTGGGTGACTCTCTGCTGAGGGGGGCAGAAGGACCAATATGCCGCCCTGACCCACTACACAGGGAAGTCTGTTGCCTCCCTGGGGCATGGGTCAGGGATGTGACAAATAAACTCTCAGACTTAGTAAACCCCTGTGATTATTACCCCCCGTTAGTATTTCAGGTGGGTAGTGATGAAATGGGTAGGAGGAGGCTGAAATCAATTAAAAGAGATTTTAGAACCTTAGGGCAGCAGCTCAAGGGGTCAGGAACACAAGTTGTCTTCTCTTCTATCCCACCAGTGGCAACTGTGAATAAGGAAACTGATGGGAAGAGGCGACAGATCAACTTGTGGCTCTGGGACTGGTGTTACAGGCAGGGCTATGGGTTTTTTGAAGATAGGCGGCTTTATGAGACACCTGGCCTGCCGTTGTCAGATGGGACACAGCTGTCCCGGAGGGGGGAATGAATTTTGGGGCAGGAGTTAGCAGGGCTCATAGACCGGGCTTTAAACTAAATATGAGGGGGAAAGGGGAGATAACTGGGCTTGTCAAGATTAAACCTGAGGAAAGCATGCCACAGTTTGAAGGAGGCCACGTTAGTGAGGACTCTCACTCTGACATTTCATCAGAGAAAGGTGATAGACGTTTAGAAATTACTGCTAGAGAACAATGGGAAAACACTTCCCTAGAAGGAAAAAAGGGTACTGGGCTAGGAGTTAACAAAGCTTATGGACAGAGCTTTAAGCCGAAAGTTAAGGGGGAAGGGGATAAAACCAGACCCGCTGGTAATGAAGCTGAGTGTCAAGGGCCACAAATGGGGGTGAAATCCGTAGCCCAGGTCAAGTGCATCTACGCTAATGCAGGTAGCAGGGGCAACAAACAGGATGAGCTAGAAGCCATTGTGCAGCAGGACAACTACGACATAGTCGCCATCACAGAAACGTGATATATAGATATATAGAAATACTATATTAGGATTACAATAAGGAAGGGAGGTATTTTTCTGGTAGCAAATGTATTTCTCAAACTTACTGGATAAGGACCTAGGCTTTGGTATTGCTGACTGCAGTAGACCTAGAGAAAGACCTACTTTGTTTAAATAGTGCTGAACAATTGAGGTCTTCGTTGGAGACTAAAGATATTATGGAAGAAATTTAGACAAAATGCTCATATTCAAGTATTTCTTTAGTTTAGCCCTCAAAAAATATTTGTAATTGAAAATGGTATTTGCAGTAACTGAGCGTATTTCAATGGCCTTCTAGTAGAGTAAATTTCAGAAGAGTTATCAGAAGGCTATCTTAAGAAAAAAATGAAATAAAATGAAACTGTAAAAAAGAAATAAGCTATTCTACACATGTCCACCTTTGGCTGTTTATGCCTCAAATGTCTATTCTGTTTAATTCCAATGTAATTATGTAGCATATGGACAGTATTGCTCCATTGTTTGAAGTTGAGTTTTGTTGTGAACGATCCAGTGACTGAAGTTACCCAGAAGAGGCATTCTCTTTGCTACTTAGTTAAATAAGGGAGGGAAAATAAAAGAAGAAGAAATGGCTAAGATGCTGTATGTATTTTCTTGAGGTTTAAAACTGGGTAGGGAAGATTGGAAGATGTGGTCTTACTAGCTTTTACTTGTCTGAACAGAAGTAAAGGAGTGATATTTTTCATAAAAAGTCGATAATTTTCACAGGCAAAAAAGTAAGAACATCCCACTTAAGAATAGACGTTCATGCTCTAAAACTTGTCGTATGTTTTCTTTTAAGTTTTCAAGAGGGGGTTGCTGGAGGGTTCAGAAGGAAGGGGGAATTCCTCTAAGACAGGGTTCCGGTGTAGAGAGAGGGAAGGCTGTGACTCCACGGGGTATCTATCGGTGGGGTACAGCTCTGTAGAAGAACCTGGACAGCTGAGCTCCGGCTGCACCCCAGCACCAGGGCGGTGAGGGTTCCCCTGGGGTAGCACAGGGCCTGCTGGAAATGTTCATGTGTCCCACGGCCCCTGTTTCCCACCTTTGAATTAATCTCTTCAAGATAGGAGGCTTGAATAATTTTTCCACGATGTATCTCCCCCAAGGAAATTGTATCTCAGTTAAAAGGCCCTAAATACATCTTGCACTCCAGGGCTAAAAATTTATTTCTTCAAGGCTCTATTGGGAGTATGGTAGTATTTCTGAGATCCTCGAAGTACCTATTTACATTTGAGTTCAGAAAGCCTTTGTAAGACTTGGCAAACAACCTCCTTTCACAGAGTGCTGGAGTGAACTTTTATAAACGAGTGGGAAGGGAGAGCAGGAGTGGGAGAAAAATCTTTTCATCTCTACGGAGCACCAGGTATTACCTCTGCAGTCTTATTTGTGCAGAATCAAACTTTCTGAATGAGTATTTTGACTGCACCTCCAGTCACTGAATTTAATAGTCTGGATCTTGGTTCTAAAACTCCTTCACTTACCAGGGGAAAGAAGTTATTGCTGTCAGGTTATTCGTTGGCCTAATATAAATATTAACACAAGGATCAGGCTGTCTTGCCCAGTTTTATTCTAATAAAGGGAGTGTGGGCATTTGCTGTTGTTGACAAGGAGGCCGTTGTAAAGCCTGAAGGTGTAGGTAAGGCTGAGTAGCAACTGCTTCTCTCTCAGTAATGTCATCAGCCATCCTATGGCACCTCCTCTAGTTCTTGGGTCGTCCCTCCTCTCGCAGAGCACATTTGCTAAATAGCTGGGCTTTTGCCACGAGGAGCTGTACTCAGGCAGCCTGTATTCTGCCCAAGTCCTTTCCCTATAAACGGTGGGACTTCTGTACTCTGTGTTCTCTGAAGGGTAGTTCAGTGTCCTAAGAGAGCCAGTTAGTAACAGTTTTCAGATTAATATTTTCTTAGCAATATGTGACTTTCTGCGTACTTGTATATATAATAAACATTTTACTAATCTGATAAGTTACTTTCCTGCTTGGCACAAAACCCCTGAAGTGGCACAGATGTTACCACATTCCATTTTTTATTCTGAATTAGAAAATCAACTTTTTTTTGCTGAGGCTTCAGTTCAAGAAACCTTGGATTTTGTCTTGTCAGAATCACAGTCACAAGGACAAGCGACTGTGATTCCCGTGCAATTATTTGTTTCAGTTTTCAAGTCACTGAAGAATTAAGAAGTTTTTCAGACATAAAGATCTTTCGTAGTTATCAGTGAGAAGCACAGTTGATGTTTTCACAAGCATGGTTTCTGAAACCTCTGTATCCAATTCCTAGCCTATGTTTTTATCCTAATCATGTATCTAGGAAAGTACAATCCAGCGCACTTGACTTCATCATCCTTGCAGCATTTGGAGATCTGAAATGAAAGAGTCAGACAATTGGCTGAATCAGACAGGAAAGAGGAGCGGATTAAGGACAGGACAGATCTTAACCTAAATGTGGGCAGTGAACTGCTTGCTATTTTTCATGGAATCACAGATTTGACAGAGTTGGAAGGGACCTCTAGAGACCATCCAGTCCAACTCCCCTGCCAAAGCAGGGCTGCCCAGAGCACATCACTC
>JAOTQQ010000012.1:54405342-54431056 GCA_026546715.1 Gallinago undulata
CCCTCCAGGGATGGGGCAGCCACAGCTTCTCTGGGCAACCTGTTCCAGTGTCTCACCACCCCCACAGCAAAGAATTTCTTCCTAATATTTAATCTAAATCTCCCCTCTTTCAGTTTAAAACCATTCCCCCTCCTCCTATCACTACATTCCCTGATAAACTTACGAAGGACCAATCTGTGTATTTGTGGAGAAGGTCAACATCAACCACGCTCAGGGAAACGAGGCTCTTAATAGAGGATTACTTCTGCTTATCTTTTGATTTTTTTCTGAATAAAATCAGGAGCACTGGATCACTTTGTGCAAGCTAGGTTTGGAAGCCCTAAAAGGGAACATGTGTTGTCCTGAAAGGATTTTCATGAAACGTAGCTGGTAGGTAGAGTCCGTAAGCACGCGTGAAGGTGTGGAGAGAGAAGAGAACAAGTGACTCAAACCACGCTGACCTAACTAAAGGGTTTCTGCTGTGACCACGTTTACTGACTTGGAAGTAGTTCTGCATTGCTACTACCAAGTAAGATTTGTTCATCCAAAAAATGTTATTTTCCTGCGTACGTGGGTGCGTTGCCAAGTTCCACGAAGCAGAACTTGACAATAGAGTACTATTTGCTGGGTGCGTGAGCTGTGGAAATTGAAACCAGGTTAAATTAAAAATATATTTCCCAATGATATTGATGAAAAGGAGAAGGTGCCCTAGTGATTTATCTGCTCCCCCGTAGCACGGGTCTGTCCTCCGCAGCCCATGGCGCCAGATCAAAAAGCAACCATTCAGGCAGAAGTCAGGGTTGGAACAGATTGCAATTTGATGATTACAGAAAAGAATCTTGATATTAAACATAGCATTTAGATGGCTTTGGAACGAATGTTTGGTGCGCACTAACAGTATTTCGTTGTAATAGGGTTTTTCTTTGCAATAATCACATCTTATTAGGAAGTAGCTTACTATTCCTTAGTGAATGTCACCCAAACTTAGCAGGGATATAATTCTCAATAAAGCCTTCTGTTGTGAAGCTCCAAGGTCAGGGCATGTGTACTAATAAGGGAAACTTTGTATATTATTTGTCTTCAACTGGACATTCTCCACAAAATAATTTTGATTTCATTGATATCACTGGTGTCTTTCGTTAAAGTAGACTGATGAAAATACATTTGTGGTAGGTGAGAATTCCTGCCCCAAGAAATAAAGGGAAAAACTTTCATCTCTGTTACCTGGGAAACATGGAGAAGGATGTAGGATTCTAAAAAGTTTTATAAGAAATGTGGCAGAAATTTCAGTGTCATTTCGTAAACTGAATGCCTGTTCCAGTCCTTTTAGATAAGACATCTTAAATGAGAAACTAGATTGCCAGATGTTAACTCTAAACTGTTAAAGTCTTTTAAAATGATTGAATACTGATTGAATACTGTTAATGTCCCTAAAAGCAGCAGTCAACATCATAGCCAGGCTTTAGCTATTTTCATTGATGAGAATGAACTCAAGTGCACAGCAGTTAAGACACTATTCTTATGCCTACTTTCATTATTCTTAAAACACTAAAGATTTGTTGCATTTTCTATTACATTTCCCCATTTTGTTTGGTCTTCACAGTTTTCAAAAAAAATAGCAGTCGTTACAGCTTCCTTATTGAATATAAACCATATCTGTCTCAAAAATGTTTTTCACTCTACAACCCAAGCTGAACTTATTTGAAGTTTTGTGTCAGAAAGGATCATCCAGTACTTAAAAAAATGGCTAAATTGTGGGCTAATTTAACACAACTGGCTTCTTTCCCCACAGAAATTGCTGATCGTAACTTTTCCCAGAGTATTACTTTATGTAAGTATTTTGAGGTGAATTGAATGACTCACTTTTGATTTTCAGACCTAAATGAAATAGGTCCTTTTCATTTTTTCTTTTAGATATATTATTGGCCTAGTTATTATTTGCACCTGAAATGTGATTATGATGTGGTGTTTCTTCCATGAAGATGGAAGTGCTGTGGAATAGAAAGGATAAAAAGAAAGGTGTTGGCTGGGATTCTTTTTCTTCAAAGTCTTGGATGATCATTAAACTCCCTTCTTTCCTTGTCAAACAGCATGACAGCAGCTAGGCTATGGTGGTTCCTTCAACAATTAAGACCTTCTAAGAGGAGCTGGATTAATAATATCTTAGAGGAGGAATGTTTCCCTTCCTCTAAATGGACCTTTGTCTACTGACAGTTGCTTACGCAACGTGTGTTTCAGAAATTCTCGTTTGAACAAAGTAAATAGCAGAGCATGTTTAATGTTCGAAGATGTTAGAAGTTTGAAGAATAGGTTTTATCTGAATATTAGATAGTAGAAGGAATAAAGTCCTTCTACAAGTCCTTGTTTTCTGAAATGTGTCTGGGGAGAAAAAAGAAAAAAGTATTTCCTTGTAACATCAGTAAATATATGATGCCGTAAACACAATTGTCCCGATGCAAATGACAAAGCAGTGCTTTCAGATTCCTAGTATTAAGATTACACCTATGAAAGTTCAGTAGATGGGACCCTGATAAAATTGGAAAATACTTTATTTGTTCCTGCAGAGGAGTAGATTGGAGCATTGGGCAATCATCAATGGCATGATATTGAACAAGAACAAATGGAACAAATGCTGGGTTCTGCTCCGGGGATGGAGTAATCCTGGGCACCAGTCTATCCTGGGAGAGAAGTGGCTGGAGAGCAGCTCTTGCAGAAAGGGACCTGGGGGTGCTGGTTGCCAGGAGGCTCAACAGCAGTCAACGGTGTGACTGGCAGCCAAGAGGACCAACCCCATCCTGGGGTGCATCCAACACCAGTTTCTGGTCCAAAGAGGTGATTGTCCAGCTGTATTTAGTGCTGCTGCTGCCTCACCTTGAGAAGTGTGTGTGGTTCTGGGCCCCAGCATTTACAAAGGATGTGAAGGTACTTGAATGTGTCCTGAGAAGGGAAAAAAAATCTGATGACGGGGCTGGAAGTCCTCTGAGGAGCGGCTGAGGACTTTGGGATTGTCTAGTTTGGAGAGGAGGAGGTTGAGGGGTGACCTCCCTGCTCTCCGCAGCTTCCTGAGGAGGGGAAGGGGAGAGGGAGGTGCTGGTCCTTCTCCCTGGGACCCAGTGCCCAGAGGCATGGGAATGGCTTGAAGCCATCAGGGGAGGTTCTGACTTGCTGTGAGGAAAATTTACCAAGAGGGTGGTGAAAGCCTGGAACAGGTTTCCTGGAGAGCAGTGGTTGATGCCCCAGGTCTGTCAGTGGTTAAGAGACATTTGGAGAATGTTCTTAATGCCAAGTTTTAACTTTCGGTGAGCCCTGGAGCTTTCAGGCATTTATACTAGGTGGTCATTGTAGGTCCCTTCCACCTGAACTATTCTATTCCTATTTCTACTTCTATTCTATTCCTATTTCTACTTCTATTCTATTCCTATTTCTACTTCTATTCTATTCCTATTCTAATTCTTTATAGTGCCACTTAAAAGACCTGAACTGCATTGTGGCTGATCAAGCAAATGGTGTTTCATTACTATAGGAAATAAATAATACATAAATAAATGAGTAAATAAAATCTAGTTTATCTCTTTATTGTGTTTTCTGGGCTTTTAAGACTGGCAAAATGCAGCGGTTTTCTAAATGCTTCTGTACAGAGAATTTATTCGTAATTCCTATAATTCTTTAAGGAATACAGCATAACATATTTTAAAAATGGAGTATCAAGCTAGAGAGACCAGTTTTGGGAGGAACTTAATTAAGTTTGTGCAGTAATTGGAGAGTGCTCCTAAAACTGTGTGCTTCACAGGGGATTAGCTTGTAGTTACACCGTACTGGCTTTTACCCCATCCTCATAGTTGCTAGACTTTATTAAAAGGTGCTGAAATCTAATTAAATCCATCCTTATATAAATTACCTATGTATGTTATGGTAATAGCTTTCACAAAGCCATGATTTAATTGCATGTGGGAGAATATTGGGCATCTTCTATTCATTTTCACCCTAAGCACTGAGTGAGCCAAACGGGGGACCACAACGTGCTGGAGTTAGTCCATACTGATATTTAACTTTCCTTTGCATTTTGAAACCTCTATGTGTCAAGTCGCATAGAAGTTAGCATAAATAATAAAACAACTCCAAGTAGCCTTTTGTTTACAGGTTTTTTTTTTATTTATTTTTGGCTTGATAGCACTTCCCAGTGCTAACATGTCAACTAGAATATGCCTTGCTTTGTTGCCCGCCTCCCTCCGTTTACCATCCGCATCATGCTTCCCTTTTCCAGAGGAGAAGCAGGGGTAGAGAGGCTGGCTGTTCCCCACGTACATGTTCATCTGGAACAGTTCAATGGAAAAATTTTACCTGCAAATCTGGCACTTGTGTAAACTTAAAAAAAAAAAAAAAATCAAAAAATCAATCTGGTCTATCATCCCCACTAAAGAGCGAACACTCCCAGCTCGTGCTGTAGGACTGATTACTCTTACTTTTAGTTCAGCTGAACCAAACTGTCGTGGTATGAGGATGGGTGTCCTGCACAAAATAGGAGAGAAGGAGATTGTGTTCCCTTCGTGTCCCTTGCTCGGTGATTTGAATATTCAGCTGGGATGTAGAAAACAGATTTAAAATCCGTCTTTGCCTTCTTTAGGAATAACTTCAAGACACTGCTCCAGTATATCTTAGGAGACTTGTCTTAGGAGACAAATGAGTCTTCTACAGAGGATGCAGATATGAAGTTCTTAGAAACTGCCCTGCTGAAGTTGTTGCATTAAAAAAAAAAATAATAAAGTATTTGTTCAAGGAGGAACAGGATTGATTTATCCCAATTTTGTGTGATTATAATTGCAAGACTGAAAAAAATATCAACCTTTCATTCCTCTCCCACCCCCTGATACCCTGACTCATAGGGATTTAAGAAGACGTAAGTTCCTTATATGCTTCAGGTTAGAAATGTGAAGCTGTCTTTGCAAAGATATGCAGAATAACCTTATATAAATGTTGAATCAGTCAAAAACTGGAATGTTGTGGAGTTTTAGGAGACTTTATTTCCGTTTATGATGACAAAACTATTTGTTCAACTCAGCCTAAAATCACTAATAATTTTGAGTGTCCCAAGTTTTAAAAATACCTGTACAAATCCCTGACCCACACAATTAGGGGCTTTTGAAATAGCTCAGTAAATGAGAGCGCGTTATTCCATGGGCAAAAAGCGGATTGCTAATAAATTTAACATTTTTGGGACTAATGATGAAAATTTGACATGGTAATCCCCAACAAAGAAAGGTGCCCTAAAATCTTTGCTATGTGGAATGTCCAGGTCAGTCATTGCAGTAGGAAAGTGCATTTAGAATTCCCTCTGATGGAGATCTGGAATCCCAGACTTTAGGCAGGGGGATTTCTTCCAAGGAGAAATTCTCCGTTACGCTGGTTCTGTAAATGAGGTTGTCTTTTATTTTTATTGAACCAACAGTCCAAGTGGCTACGTTTCACTTGAGCTCCAGTAAATTATCAGTAATTAAAATTGTTGCAGTGATACCTTTGGGGCCAGAGGTGGAAGAGCCTGACATCCCAGAACCTTCCACAACAGAGATCATCTGATCTTTTATTAAACACCTGCTGCTGGGAATTGTACAGTTTTACCTCCTTTGGTTGGCAAGATGTCCTGGACAGCAGGACAATTGCAGATTTGATTCAACAGTAATTTATAGTCAATTAACCAGTAGATAATAGTACCTCACAAGCTTTTCCTAGTGTTAATGGGAAGAGTGATTAGTATTTGGGCTTTTTGGTTTCCTTGGCATGTTTTGGCAAAGTCTGCCCATCAACCCTTAAACAATAAGAAAATAAAACCAAACCCCTTCCTCCACTGACTTACCTTTTCACCAGAAAAATATATCTGACTTGTTCAAAGTGCAGGACTGAGGGGGGGGGAAAAGGATCAGGTTATTTTATGACCGAGAACAATAGAAAAGTGTGACTTTCATGTCCCAGTTCCCCATCTTAAGCTGCATATAGTAACTACTTATTTCAAATGAAGTTAAAGAGACTTGGTTTTGTGAACATATGTACAATATGGAAAAATTCTCCAACAATATGAAAGTATTATTAATAATCTCTGTGCCACTGAAACCCCTTAGACTCGGTGTGGATATATATGATTAAACTCTATCATTTGCCCTGTATAAGAAAGATCAGGCCATGCAAAGCCACACATATTTTCCTGGATTCCTTCCAGCTTTTCATCACGTGCAGATTATTCCTGTCCCATGAGAATCTGCGTGTCCCCTGGAAATGTTCATGGGGAAGGCACTTTGTTGTGACCTAGATAGATGCCACTCTGATGTCTAAACACTGGAAGCAGACAGAAAAAAAAAAAAGGAAATCTATTCAGAACTCAGGTTTGAATAAATAATTTTATTTTAATTATAAAATTAAACAAAATAATAATAGTAAAAAAAACAACCATCCAAAAACCATTGGAATTCAAATCATGGAGGGAAAAGCTGAAATGCTGATTTTAGCTGTACCATCAGCTTCCACCCTGAGTCTTCTGAGCATCCTGGAATGTAGCATCACCCGGGGAAGTGCTGGTACCTGTGTGCAGTGATGCAGGGAAATAGCCCGGGCTCTTAGTGATGCCTGAGCAGGGATGAAATTTGGAAGCAAGCCCTGGAACAGCTCGTGGATAGAGGGACATCAACCCACGCAGGCTGGGTACATCCACTGAATGCACAATGAGGAGGTTTATAGAATATATACCTGTGTACTTGCTGCTGTTTGCTGAACCTGTGGGATTTTAGGACAGGTGCTACATGTACCGCAGCAGCTGCTTGGAGGGCTGTTACCTATTTCTTCAGTTAAGGCAAAGCCATCTGGATAGCACAGATATGCCCAGCCTGCCACCGTAAATCCTGTTGTTTATAGCGCGGATAGACCAGCAAAGGAAAAGGGTTCGTGTGCTTTCTGGCAGGAAATAAGGTCTGTGATCATCAAAATGGGCCGGCAGAAGGAGGATATCACTGAAAATATTGGATCGAGTCAGAGATAAGACGAAGAGGGGAAAGTAAACAAAAATATAGCCCCCTTTAATCAGGTCAGCACTAGCACCAGGAAGGTGGGCCTTGCAATAAGAGAGACTGTGTTTGGGGATATTGAAAAAAGAAAAGGAAAAAAATCTGCTGTCCTTTGATTTCCTATAGAGGTATAGAATAGCACATGATCTCTCCATCCTTCCATCAACTTTATTAGAAGGTAAAACCAGACAATCAGGATGGCTGGTGCAACCTACTAGGAATAACTTTAAATATGACACTGAGAATTAGGAGCTTACTCTCCCTATCCTTCTATTTTCTGCTTAGAAATTAATAGGAAGCTTTCAAGAATGCATTTTCTTCTGACAAAGTCATAAATTGCAGTAAGAGAAAGGTTTATATCATCTGAAAAAATTGTTAAAGTGGGAACGAAAACTGCATAATAATCTTAAACAAAACATTTTCTTCCTTTAAACATGATTAACTCTGTAAAGAAATAGGTTTGTTTTAATAGATGTATGTCTAATTAGCAGAATGAGAGGAGGCAGTATAGTGGGGCCAGAGACTAGAAGGAAATGTTGTTTAGCAGCATGGGGCTTGGGTAACCAGGGAGTCAAACTCTAACAAGCTTCAGCTCATACCTACGGAATATCCTGGGATGCAATGTTTTGCATCATCCTGCTCTTGGGAATTTAATATCTTTCAAACACATCACAGAAAACAGGCTAAATGTCTCCCAACTATGATGTCAGTCTGTCTACATAACGTGTAAAACTAATGCAGGAGATGCCTAGCATAACGAATAGGTAATCAGCCGAACAGCGGTATCCTCTCAGTCGCTGTTTCTGTAGGATTTATGTGTATAGTTTTTTTCATATGTCTTTAGGAGGTGTTCTCCTGCCTGTTTGAAATAGCCTTTGATAGGGACGACCTTTCCTGCAAACCGAAAAGCACACAATGCCCGGAAAGGGTTTATTTTAGCTGGTAGCCACGAGTGCTTCCAGCTAACTAGGGGCGATGTGGCGTGGCAGTTACCGGTGTCAGGCAATTTTCCCGTGAAAAGGAACTTCTAAATGGAATAAGGAATCCCTTTTTGCTGCCTTTCCAGGAGCCTTGGCCTGGCCGGCAGCTGCTTGGGATAGCCCAGGGAATCATTTCCCTGCTTCCCAGCCCCTGACGAGCGCAGTGTGAGAGAAGCCCATCCCAGAGCGCCAAGAGCTGGTCTCAGTTCTGAACCCCCCTCAGTGATTTTGTCCTGCAGGTTGTCATTTAAACTTCTCAAAAACTAGCTTTCAATATGCCCTGTCCCTTATTAATTAAGGTGGGATTTTTATTTTTTTTTCTCCTTCTTTATAGGGCAGGAAATAGCTTTTCCCAAATCCCTCTGATTATTTCTGCATTACTGGAAGGACGCTTGCGAATTTTGATTTGCTGTCAGCCTGCACTGAACTCTCTTGCCTGTCTGTCATTTGTCTTCTCTTCTTTTAGCTGCTTTTTTAACTTACATTTCTAGATGCCTTGAAGTGCTGGGTCATGAGCATACCTGTGATAATTACAGCTTACATTATGCCTAAAACCTGATTTTCTAGACAGAGCCTATGATTATGTAGCATTAGCATGTCCAGGCCTCGGTGGAAATCACATCCTATTTGTGATGTGCTCTGGAGTGCACAGCAACACACTGTGCCTGCCTTTAAACATCTAAGTGTAGCCTATGATCTTAAAAAAAAAAAAAAATGTGACCTGCATAATTACAGAATTGATTTCGAAGGACTCCTTGTGGTAGCAAGAGCTAGGTAAACACCAAATCCTTTGTAGTGTGCAGGGTGAAAAAAGAACACATACAAGGGGAAGGAGAAGGGAGTAAAGCAAAAAAAAAAGCCACCTAATTATAGATATGTGCATGTGATGCATTTCTTGGGGAATAAATGTTTCCCGGTCAGACGCTCAGACCCAGTCTGACCAGAGGAGATGGTGCAGGTGGCCCATGGCTCTGCAAGGGCAGAGGGGCTTCCCTTCCCCTCTCGGACTGGCTGAGACCATGTCACCCAGAACATAAAATGCATTTAAAAGTAGAACTTGCTCCATACCAACAATCACCTCTGGAAGCCTACAACAAAAAAGGGGTTTTTATATACCTGGCAGTCAATGACATGAACTCCAGGCTTTAATTTATCATTTGAGGCTGATGACAAAGAATATTTGCAGTTGAAAAAGCCACAGTGAAGAGAAAATGTGCTTTACGTTTTACTGCACAGTATAAAAAAAAGTTATGACTATTTTTAAAACTCTAGATAGGAGTGCATAGGGAGAAAACGGTTGAAACATTCATTGTACAGATTCCTTAGGTGGAGCTTTCTTTATTAACACCTGCATACTTAGAAGATTCTTAATACTGATTTACTCACTAATTTAAATACTCAACAAGAAATGTATCTCTGGTCTCATCTTTTTTTCTTTCCTGAGATGCCCCAGCTGTCCAGCATTCAACTTCTCCCTGTGGCCATGTCCTTTTTATAGATGTCCTGCAGTGTTAAAGCCAAAGCTTAACAATAAACAGCTTTACCTGAATTTGCTAGTATTTGTTGAAGAGGTTATCTAAAATAATTAATGTGCCTTGAATGGCAGGTTTTCTTACCTAAAGAAAGCTGACCAGATACATGAGTTTATGAGTATTCCCAAAAGTCACAGTGAATGGTGTACAGCCTTGGAAAGATTTCTTTTGGGAGCATAGGGATTCTTGAGTAAGAGAGTTTATCAGTACTGGTACTGTAAGAAATTCCAATCTAACAAAAAATTAGCTACTTTACACTTGCAGAGTGGAAAATAATCACAGGATAATACAATATTTAGTTTCAGTAAACTTGCATGAGTACTCAAAATGTGTTAAACTGGAAATTCCACATTAAAAATATTATTATTAACACACAATTATAATTAAATATTTACCTAAAAAGCACATGCAGGAGTGTTAAGCATGGGCTTAACATTCCCCTAGAATGAAAACATTGAAAACAGGAGTCCTGCCAATTTAAAAAACAGCATGGCAGCTTTGATTTTCACATTCCTTAAACTACAAATTGCGAGAAGAAACTTCTTTAGAAAAAAAAAAAAAGCTAACTTTGAAAATTAAGTGAAAGGCTTCATCTTGATTAGTATCTTGAATGGTTTGCTGAAACTGATGCGTTATTCCCTCCCCACATTAGTACCTGAAATGGCACTTTACAATGAAAACCTCTCTCATTTAACCAAAAATGGCCAGGTTAGTTGAGGAAGTAGCATAATGGTGAATGTAATCATCAAGTAAGGTATGAGTACCATCTCAGTATAATGTGCCAAATTAGCTTTCAGCTGTTTTAATCTGCATTTCTCTACAGCACAACCCCCGTAGCATTGCGTATAGTTGTTTCAAGAAGACTATCCCAGCATACCTGAGGTTAAACTCCACTTACCTGATGGGGATTATTGGATGAAGCTGCCAAATGGGTCTTATATTTAGTTGGCACTTGAGCGCTGGGGTTGGAGGGGGAAAAATTAAATCTAGCATCTGGCCTGCATAAACAGACACCTGCCCTTGTAAGTGACTACGGGCCTGTGATTTTTGGAAGAACAAGGAAAAACGATGAAAACTCCGGGTGCTGAAGAGAGCGTTACTAAATCTCTCCCTTGACTTGGGTAGGAGAATGTGGGCACGTCCCTTTCTGCTGCCTCTGAGCTCCGGTTCTGCATCTAACAGCAGATTTAGGGGGCTGATACAGATCTGGTGTCTCAGCACATGCTCATTTCTGGTCTGGATCAAAACCGTTCCCAGGCTTTGGCAAAATAATGCAGTTGCGGTTATTCCATCGGAGGGCCATAGAATAACCACGGCTGGGAAGGAGATCATTATCTAGCAATGAAGCTGTTCATTTTGCTTTGACTTTGCCAGTGAGGGATTGATGGTGCTCGGGATGTTAACGGGGTGATGGGCAGTGATTTAACGCGGTACCACCAGTTGATTACGAGTTGAGTATCTTGAATAAGGTGAATGTACAAGATAATGTAATTAGGAAGGACTGGCATCATTGTTCTTGCAAAATGCCAGAGTGCTAACTGAGGTCTTATAATGCTTTTTTACGTAAATCATTTCTTATATTTTCATGGAAATGAAAGCTCAAAAGAGACTGAATAAAGAAGGGCCCAGCAGAGGTAGAGTGGATTTCATGGAAGGTGCCAGAATGCTAAATGACACAGAGATAGCTCTGTGGGAAGAGACAATGAACCAAACAGTTACCGTATTTTGAGAGAGAAGACAAGAAGGCGGCACATGAGATGCAAAATAATGGACTGTGCTGACAAGATAAATGGTGGCTCCTATTTACTACTTATCACACAAGAACAAGGAAATAATCATGGAAATTGAAAGGCAATACATTTTAAAACTGAAGAAAGGAACTAATCATCCAACATATGAGATTTATGGAGCTTACTGTCCCAAGCTATCACTGAAACTAAGAGCCCAGAAGACTTTTTTTTTTTTGAAGATCTATTGAATGCGTGGAAATGTGGTACTAAATGGAAGGAAAGGAGCTGTTGGAAGAAGTTCTGCTTTGAGGTGCTGTTCAGCAATGGGGTTCTCCCATGTTATTCAGAACCATTCCAGATAAACCACTGTTTGACACTGAATGCTTTCCATGCATGGTAAGCGTGAAAACCTATAAACTCCTAGTTTACCTGTATCAGCCAAAAATACCACTTGCAAAAATCCTTTTAAGATTTTTTTTTTTTAGTAGGAAACATTCTCTGCAAAACGCAAATATCTAGAAGAAGACTGAGCTCTGTTCTATTAACTTCTATAAAAGCAAGCAATCTTATTCCTGGCTGATTTCTACAGGTGTCTTGCTTAAGGAAAAGAATTACTGGTGTTCTCTTTAGGACATGTGCAGTCCCCTAAAGGGACTAAATAATCCCTTAGGATAACAATTCTAATGTGGTGATGTGGAAAATAATACCATAAGTATATGTTGGCACAGTTAAATTAAATTATTAGATTATCCAGAGTATGTGGAGTTAAAAAGGCATTCTTCAGGTATTTTGGATAGGATATTAATATTCAAAGCTGCCTATGTTTTTGTTGCATTTCTACCTTTCTGGTTTTGGTTCGCTTTTTTTTTGCAATGTCGTTCATGGCAGGTTGAGTCAACCAAGCCCAACATAATTTGATCTGCTGAAGTAATTATGCAACCTTGTAGGCCTAGGTGGAATCAATTATGCGTCCAAACACGGCGTTATGGTTAACAATAGGAATGGTGGGTGGTCACCAGGGTGTGTGTCCCAAGCAGCATCAATCCCAGCGGGCTCAAGGGGGCTGCTCAGGGCAGATCACTGTTTAATACTCTTTAATCATGAGCGTGGTCACAGGCGCCGGCCACCTGGCCACCGGCAAGCAGACCAGGTGCCACCACAGTATTTTGAAGAGTGAGGTATTTCAGGTGTGTGAGCACCAGCTGTGGCCTCAATGCCAGAGAATCACAGCATCACAGAATCTTCATGGTTGGAAGGGACCTCTGAGATGATGAACAACCCCCCGGTGAATTCACTTTCCCAGAACAGGCATAGTCACAACTTCTCAGCGCAAAGAGAGACAGAGAAATCCTGCCTAGATGCCACTGTGGATATTTTGAATTGCCTTTGGGTAAGGGAGAAGTAAGTTTAGTAGGAGAGAAAATGTAGGTGCAGTTCACTAAGGTGATGATAGAGTAGAGTTGTAGGAGATTTTGAGATCCATTTCCAGGCAGTGCCATAAACAGGGTTTCTGTTTGCCATGGCCACACCATTTATCTTATTCAGTATCTATAAAATAAAGATGCCAATCTCTTCAGTCTGTAGAGGAGTTTCAAAGACTGATATTTATAAAAATGCCTGAAATGGTGATGAAGAAGATAAAAAAATCTTTTCTCATCTTTTCAGAAACTTCGGTTTTCTTTAGTTACACCACAATAGACTTTGTAGGCTGTTATATGCATGCATTGCCAAAACACCAACATCTAAGAGAAAATATAAGTGCATTGTGACTTATTTGCCCATGTTCTCTCCCACAGAATTGTTTCTGTTTAATAATAATTGGTGTGTGGGAGAAAAATCCTATTACAGAACTTCTCCATCGAAATTGCTTGCTAGATACTGAGACCATAATGTGAGCTGTTCCGAGGTCATTCATCGAAGTAGCCTAGCATAAATCTGTTTTATTTTCTTTGTTGTCTGTTTCTACATCATTTAAGTCACAGTAGAGTTAATCTATTAGACCTTTGGGCTTGTCTTCTTTTCTGAAACCACTAGAATATTTAATAGCCTGACTCGCAAGAGAAGGAGCAGAGGTGTAGATTGTTCCTCCTCTACAGTATTTCTTAATTCATTTTCAATATGCCTTTCAGTTGATCTATATGCTTTCTTATTTTCAAACAATTTCAGTAGTGCACATCATTTTGCTTTTCATGGTACTTTTTAGAAACTCTCTGTGGGGAGTTGTTCTGCACCTATATCCTTTGTTAAGGAAAAAAAATACTTGTATCTTCACCCATCACATTCACTACAAATTATTACCTGGGAAGATGATCCCATTATATCACAGTCACAGAGGTCATTGTAAAAACTTTGTCTGTGTAAGAGAAATGCAGTTGCTCTGAACGTTGTGCAATTACAGATCAGAGAGTTCTTGAGCTCCCTTTTGGGGAAGAAAAGAAATAAGGAAAGAAAAAGCGGTGCTGATGGAACTAAGAAGGAGAAAGGATCAAAAGCAATCACTGCAGTGAGATTTCTTAATGGCGTGAAAGGTAATACTATGTATGGCTCTAAGGACAGCAGGCTAAAGGACATTCATTTGAATTCTTTACTCTAAGAACCTCTTTAGTACAGATAAAACTGGAAGAACTTTGGGATCTGAATGCCTTCAAAGCTCATTGGAGGCTTCCATACTTCCTAGAGACTGCTTCTTTTTCTTTCCATTGTGTGCATGTTGTGTAGCTGCTCCAGTCAAAGAGGCATAACAAATAAAATTTGTGTAGTATCATATTATATGATGTTGCATCCACTGCTTGCATGTAAAAATGTTATACAATGAACAAAACACGGCACCTTCCGCCCTGTGAAAGACTCCAAGAAAACAATTAAGTGTTGAATAGGTGATGAGATTTTGTCGACTCAAATGTTAAGTAGGGGTGGGGGGACATACTACCCGCTTTGCTGTGTCAATTGAGGAACTTTGCTACATCATTTTGAATTATTTTTTGAATTGAGGGTCTTTTTTTGGGGGAATGAAGACTTTCAAATGTACTAATTGCTGCATCACATTAGGCGCTATAATCATTAATCTGGCTGCCACAGTGAAAAAGTTACAAGTTACTGCTAAAACAAAGAAAAAAATAATTGAAACAGATATTCTTGGGCGTATATGATTGTTTTGGAGATCTTTGATTACTTTTTAGAAATTGTAGGAAAAAAAACTGGTTTCCCAGAAATTCCCTCATTGTTTGGATGCTCTGTAAGTACAGATACAATACAGTACTCTATGTAAAATAACTGAATTGATGTTTCAAGCTAAATTTGTGGTTCTCTGCACACATGTAAATACAGTTACGACATACATTGCCATTAAGGTCTTGAGCAGAGGTTAGAATGATTTACGGCGTTATTTCAGTAAATAATTCTAGCCTTTAGAACAGAACACCTATCTGATGGCCAAACTCTAACCTCTGGAACTGTTGGCCTCAGATTCCATAAAACAGATTTATGTTTCCAGGGAGAAACTTTAGGTGAAGGCTTTGCTTTCAACCCCGATTGCATCAAAACACGAAGACGACATCACCTTGCTGTCAGACAGCCTCTCAGGGTTCATAGCTCCGATGCCAATTAGATTTTTCTGTACTCCCACCGAGTTACGATGAGAAAGGGGCGAGGGAGATGTGATTTTTGTGATACTCTAGAGCTCTAATGCAGCTCACCTGGAACCTGAGACACTTGTGCTTCCTCCTCATAATGGATTTCTGCCTGCAGAAGACATTCTATCTCCAAAAGTACACATGGAAGAAGAAGTGCAGTGGGTGTAGTTGGTTTCATGAAAGAAAAGCTTTATTCGTGGATACCTGGAAAGGATAAAAAGCAGTCCTGCTTCCCTCCCTCAGGAAAGCTAAGGCTGCAGTGAGTGTTCCAGAAGCTTAGCATTGAGCACCAGGTATGGAGTTTTAAAAATGCATGTTGTGGGCATGATGTAAAATATCAAACACATTTGTAGGCATGAGGAGAGTTAATTTGCATATTTGAGTGTTATAAACAACTGCAGCTGTTTGGCTTCGTTAATATATTGCCAGTAGAAAATAGGTCAATATATATTTGCTCCTTGTTCTGTGAGCCAGCTGTCGGGCTAATGGATGCGTGTGCATCCTGGGCTGCACTTCCCAGCGACTTATTGCTGAAACGAGTTTCGATGAAAAGAGTTTGAAATGGTGAAAATACCCTAACTTGCTTTAATTTAGGATTTGGTGGAACGTGTGTCACTCTGACGTGGGACAATTGCAGGTCCCACTCTGGTCTGTGAGGTAAGCTGCGTTAGCAGCCAGGTGTAAAATGAACCCGGAATGTCACGGGAACGGTGTGGCTGGTCCATGGGATTTAAGGCAGGACAGAAATTTAGTTCAAATATCTCTTTATCTTACTTTACCAACTCTGCTGGCTTATGACTTGAGTTTACAGCCATGTCTTGGTTTTGGTTTTTTTTTTTTTTTCTCTTTGCTGTTACATTTCGCGTTTCCAACGATGCGGAATTTCACACAGAATGTGTTTGTGATCTGGCTTTGGGACTTGGTCACAAACTCCTGGGTTTTTACCAACTCTTGCTGAGCTGCTGGACTTGGCCCAGGGGTTTAATGGGAGCTGTTTCCCTGTACACACCCTCATTGCCTGGTCTCTCACAAACCTTACTCTCTGAAAATATCAAAAATATAACAGTGCTTTGTGAGAAGATGCTGAGGTTTAAAGGCAGGGGAAAAAAGATGCTTTCTATGGGTAATCTTGTTTGCATATGTTTAAAAAACTGTAAAATACAACAATTTAGAGATAGGAAGGGATTATACAAATGCTTAATTGGGATGCAATAAATAAATACATGAACATTAGAATAATGTCTTGGTTTTTCATCATCTTTACCAACCCTTTGTCTTCAGAGTAGGAGCATGCTTATTTAAGTAGAAGAAATTTAGGGGCAGTTAGAGTTGTTCATCTTCAAAATTTGCTTTTTCTGAGCAACAGAAGGTTTAAGGAGAAATATTTGGATAGATAAAGACTGTGTTTTTTTCTCATCCAAGCTCACTTAAAAATAACTCAGTCGCTATTATACAAACTATTTAAAAATAGCTTAAAAATTCATTAGGTAGAATATTATATTTATTCTGTATTATAGCTTGAAAGTAGAATTTTTAACATCGAGGTATTAATGCATAGTGCTTTTTTCATTCCAAAGCCATAAATGCAGCAGCATAAAAATTTGAAGCATATAGAAGAGAAAACAATATATACACACGATATAAAAATGCAAAGCCTAAGTGTTTCTCTGTTTCTCCTGTAGCTCAAAGGAAAACACTTCCCCCCGTAGAAGTTTCATTTCCTCAACTTTTCATTAGCAAATTATCCACTGTTAAATAGATGCTTCTTTTATTTACATGCTTTTTAATCAGTGTGAGGTACAGCAAGGCTGGTGTTAATGCGTGATAGCGCACACCACATGTTGGAAGCAGGGGGCTACACCTTCTTTCTGACAACACTCACGGAGCATATGTTATCTCTCGGCAACACTTGCCTCGTCCTCTCTCACTGCTAAACTTAATCACACAATCAACTGCACATCACGTGCCAGAGCCCCTGGGGTTCCAACCACGGGCATTAGCCCGTTGACTTAATAGCCCAACACGACATTAAAGGAATTCTGTAGGAATGAAATAGAATGGCAAGCGAGTTCTACTAAATTCAAATATGCAATATTTAAGATTATGACTAATCTTATGGCTGAGGGAACTGGGCATGTTTGGTTTGGAGAAGAGGAGGCTGAGGGGAGACCTCCTTGCCCTCTACAGCTCCCTGAGAGGAGGATATAGAGAGGTGGGGGTTGGCCTCTTCTCCCGAGGGAATAATGCCAGGAGCAGAGGAAATGGTCTGAAGTTGGGGCAGGGGAGGTTTAGATTAGGTCTTGGGAAGAATGGCTTTCCTGAGAGGGTGGTCAGGCACTGGACCAGCCTGCCCAGGGAGGTGGTGGAGTCACCATCCCTGGAGGGATTTAAGAAAGGTGTAGACGTGGCACTTGGGGGCATGCTCTAGTGCCTAAGATTGTTGGGTTGTGTCTGTTTGTGGGTGGGTGTGGTGTGTCTTGGGGTTTTTTTAGGGTTTTTTGTGATTTGATCTCAAGGTCCCTTCCAACCATGATTCTGTGATTCTGTAAAAAGAAAGCAATGAAATCTGTAAAATATGAAGCTAGGGCTGGGATCCATCTTTAACGTGCCTAGTGTGCCGAGAGGGTAGAGCCGACAGAAATCTCCTGTTACTGTCTCCGGGGGTGGCTGGCACATCTCCCCAACCCAGGGAGCAGCAGGGGGAACCTCCCAGGCCCTGGGCATACAGCTCTCTGCCTTCCAGCCAGCCTGATCGGGAGTCCTCCATGCTTCCCTCTCAAGTAGGATCACCATGAGGATGCCCTACTTCTGTTAGGTGAAAATATTGCAAGAAGAGCAGAGAAAACGGAGAGGATGGGACTGGTTGGTTGTGGGGTTGTGTTAAGTGCAGGCCCTTATCAGCTTATCTCTTATCAGGGAGGCACAAATCAGATAGCAAGAAGCCTCTATTAAACGCTGTTGGCATGTAAGAATAAGCAAAATGTATGATTCATTCATAAAGATTTTGTTCACACATGTATTGTTTTCATAAATGTTTTTTAAGTAACTCAGGAAGTATTCAAGAGGAGGGTAACAAAGCTTGTTTTCCCTTTCAGAAATCAAACAGAACACGACTTGTAGCACTTTTTTTTTTTTTATTTTTGTAAAATGAGATTTCAGAATTGCAATTATTAAACAGAATTACAAATAAATGAAAGAGGAAAGCTTATAACTGGGCAAAGCGGAATTAGTTCAGCAAAACTCTGTGCAGAACTCCTCTGATTTCAGATAACATCTTATTCAAGCAGCAAAACTTTATGTAAAAATTCCTGTTACAACTCATATTGGACAATTGCCATTCCCAATTAATTCTGGGAAAACACAACAAACATGCTTTTTGAAAGCAGCTCAGCGGTGAGTATAAAACTGACACAGAAGAAGAAATTCTTAATGCAAGTCTGGATTTGGGCACAGAACCATTTCTAGTGGTTGCAGAGAGCCTAAATTGGTCAATCATTGGTGGTAGTGAGTCTCAATCCCATGGGGTTTTCTATTTATTCTCCTCTCTGAAGCACTCCATCTGAGTTATGCAACATTAATACCAATGTAAGGCTCCTGCAACCAGCAATTGTAAAACCTTGAAGATATTCTATAAGCTTAGAGAAGGATGCATGAAAAGTAGTGGGAACCTCCTTCTTCTGCAGTCCTGAAGCACCTAGTACATGACCAATATTGCAACGGTCGAAACAAAAATAATCCATGAATCTGGCTAGAATCACACATGAACCCGATAGTGGAGTTTCAGTATCCCATCTGGAATATGCAAAGAAGACAAGTATAAATAATTTTCCTTAAGTCTCAATTTCACAACTCCTGTAGTATAACAAAGATTTTATATACGTACCTAACTGTTTCGAAGTTGAAACACACTTACATCCTACACTTACTTGTAGGAGCAAGGTCATATGATTTCACGGGAGAGAGACTGGTTTCATCCTTCTCTGGAGCTAAAAGTATCTGACATGGTACAGGACACAGGCTTTGGGCAACTCAATTCCCAAATTCAGTCTTGACCGAGATGGTCACATACACAGAAGTACCTAAAAAAAAAGTTGAATGTTTAGTCTTGCTCTTATTTTTAAACATCTATTAAAAAAGATTTTTTAAGGTTTTTGCAATGTGTAGTACTGTCACAAACACTTTATAATTTACCTTAAGAACAGATATATACCTTTGCAGCTCAAACTACTGTTGATGCAGTCTTTATAAAAATTTAACTTTTGGTACTTCATTGTCTGCTCACGGCTATTTTCGGTGTCAAGTTTTCATCCATGGCAATTATGCACCTCTGCCCTGCTAACAACAACATGAAGAATGTCTACAGGTGCTGAATATTATTGCTATGTTAGTTTAGTTTAGTTCATATCCAAATAAATATTTCCTTGAAAAAAAAAAAAAAGAAAAAAAAGATTTCCACCTGCAGAGTACTAGAGATGTTTTTCATCTTTGAAGCCTGAAGCAAATGTTTGAACTAAAAGGTCTGTCTTGAATTTTACAAGCACAGTTCTGCTTTCAGATATGGAAACAAAGCTATCTTTGTAATGAGACGATACCTAAAGCGTATATACGAGCAGAGGTTGGAAGGGAACCTGGTCTCTACAAAACAACTGTTATCAAGTCTTTTACACATTTGTGGAAGTATCGTTATTATCATCTATAAATGTCAATATTGCCTGCTTTTCATATCAGCCACTTTCTGTCCAAACAGCTTTGTTTATCGCGTTGCTGTTTTATTTCTAAAGGACGGCTGCAAATGCTTTCCCCAGGAAGTGTAACTATCCCAGACAGGGAAATGCTGAGGTTTAAATGTATTCTCTGGAGACTGGCTCATTTTCACACTTGAAGAACCAGTGTATTTAGGCCAATCTAACCACCTTCCTGGGCAATTAACTTTCTTGTCTAGACTACCTGGGTAACAACATTTATGGAAGGGAAAAAAAAATATCCTAAGTCTTAACCACTTTTGCAAGCATTACGTTGACATCAGATTAAATGATCAGAACATAATTTAGGACAGGAGTGACCCCCCTTTGTAATAATAACCTCCTTTATATAGGCCTTTAGGTGACAAGGAAAACAAATGAACCACTCAGATCTGTGTAATGGCCCTTGTAAAGAAGAAAGTAAGCCCCGAAATCTGGGACCTCATAGCTCTTTGCTCCGAGACGTCTGAACATCCTTTGGGCAGCCAGCTCCCAGATGGAAGAAAGTGGAGGCTTCATTAGAATTTATTTCGCTTCCATTTATTATCTGGCCTGCTGGAGTTGGAGACTAGTGATGATGGGCTGCTAAATCGTTGAAAATCTGTCATCTTTCCACTTTTTCCTTGAAAGAAAAGACTGTCTCGCTTGCTCACTGAGCATTTCCTCACTCAGGTCTCCTGAGAAAGATCTATGGGGCTATTGTTGAAGCTGCAAGTGGAAAAGGCGGGAGAAGGAACGTCAGGGATCGCAAGGGGAAGGCTCTTCCTATCCCAAAGGTTTCTTCTTCCTTTTGTCCAGCTGAGAGTAGAGCTGTCTGGCCATCCCTTTAAACTCATCCCTCCACCTCAGGAGCTAAAGCACGCACAAGATAATAATAGGATTTTAGATTCAGGAATATTTGGTTTGGGAGTGACCTCCCCCACTCAATGCAGGGACAACTGGAAAGTCGGAGTGTTTTTGCTCAGCGTTGCGTGCCTGGTTGAGGTCTGAAAATCTCCAAGGGTGGAATTTGCACAGCCTCTCTGAGCAACTTGTTCTAGTGCTGCACTTATTTCATTATTGCTGTTTTTTCTCTCATTCCCCAGCAGAATTTCCCCTGCAGCAACTTCTAACTGTTACTTCTAATGCTTTCATTGTACACCTCTGAGAAACATCTGCTTGTGTCTTCTCTGCAGCCGCCCCTTAGGTAGTTGAAGGCTGCAATTAGATCTCTCCCTCAGCCTTCTCCAGGCTAAACCAAACTCCATTCTCTGTCACTTTTCAACCACCATATGCTCCATCCCCTTAACCATTTTAGTTGCGCCCCGCTGGACTCTGCAGTTTGTTGATCATGTGCTAGGAGACCTGGAATTGGATAAGGGGTTCCAGATGCAGCCTCACGAATGCCAAATAAATGGAAACAATAACCCTCCATCAAAATACTGACTGTGCTCTTGCCAACGGGCTCCAGTATGTGGTTGGTCTTTCTCATTGGCAAGGGGACACTGCTGACCCACATTCAGCCTTCTGCATAGCTGCTACCCACTTAACCAGTCCATGGTCTCTACCAAATCATGAATTTATTCCATCACAGGTGCAGAAGTTTGCATGTACATTTCGCCAGACTTCATGAGGTTTCTGCTAGCCCATTTTTCCAGTTTTTTGTGGTCCCTCTGAATGGCAGCCCAAACCCTCCAGCATTATGAATTACACGCCCCTCAAGTTGGTGTCACCCACAAACTCGCTGAGGTTCCAAGTCTCCCGCTCTCCAGGTCACTGATGAAGATGTAAAATATTGTCAAGCACTATTGACCCCTGAATAATAGTATTTATAACCCGACTTTGAACTGCTGTCTACCATTCTTTAAGCTCAGTGGTCCAGTCAGTGGTACCACGCACTCCGTAGTCCATCCAAACTGTACTGTCACCTCAGTTTGGCTACTAGGATACTATGGGAGATATCATGTTGGAAGCTTTGCTGAAGTCCAGATAAATTGCATCCAGTGCTCTCCCCCGTGCACAGACCCGGTCATTTTAAGGAACCTTGTGATTGAAGATCTTGATATTGATAGGAGTTGGGTTTTTAACACTGGGGTAGCAGGAGCAGAGAGGATAATTAGTTCTTTGGTTTGGCTGAGAAGAACATGCCACATTGTGGAGATTGTTCCAGAATTCCCCCGTTCAGGTTGCATTTAAAAATATCAAGTATATTAAAGTCTGAAACTTAAAACATGTCCTTGTATAATTGCTTGGTCACCTGCATATCTAGATTGAACAAGAGCGTGCTGGGAAAAAGGGGGTCAATGCAAAACCAACCGCGCTCTCTCACCATGAAAAATTCAGTAGAGCTTCTGGGATTTTAGAAAAAAGTACATACCTTTTTTCAACAAACTCTTTGATGCTTCTCCTGGAGAGTACTTGAAACTGTAATTACCGTACCTTGAATCTCTTTAATTTATGCTGATATTAAAGATGGAAGTGTCAAGAAATATTCAGGAAGGGACACAGGGAAACAAAGAAAGGATTAGAAAGTCATGGCCCTGCAAGAACACGATGGAGAAAAGCATTTCATTTTATTAAAACAGAGATGCAACAAGGGGGCTTTCAAGTATTCCCCTTTATCAAAGAAAAGTCAAAGCCTATAACATAGTTGAATGAGATAGAGGATTATTTTTTTCCCGATTTTTAGAGTGCTGCAAGGTGCCTTACAATTGAGACCTATTTTCCACTATCCTCTTGGAGTTAATTTGCTTGGGTTTGCTGTCTGTGATTTTTTTTTTTTTTTTTTGTCAGATATTTATGTTAGTACGCTATGTAAGAGTGCCTGGGCTTGTGGAAAATATATCAAATTATTTAATGGAGCAAAAACCATCCTGCCATTTCAAAAATGCCATGAATATGCCATACTCAGTCTTCCAGCTATGGAGTGAATCGCAATTAAGGACAAAATCTATTTAACTGTGTCGTTATTTTGAAGTTGTGCACGTACACCCTAATGAACATGCAGAGTCAGTAGCTCCATAGTTTATGAGAGCCTTCTAGAGAGGTTGCAGTCTGATGACCTATTATGTGGATTAATTATACTGTTAATAGTTCTACTTTGGCTAGCCGGCCTATTTTATACTGTGCCTTTTTTCCAGTCCTTCTATTTCTACAGGGCTGCTCACAGCTCACCTCCTGTTTGCCAAATCCAGAACCTGAAAATTAGGAAAAATCCTATTCTTTTCAGACCTCCACTCTATCAAATAACTTTATGCTCTTTTTGGCTTCCCCTTTTTTTGAACAACTCTCACTCATTTCGTTCCATTTTGTAATTTCACAATACAATCGCTTGTTTTCCCGGGTAAGTGGCCCACACGCTGAAGCTCCCAGAGCCTGCCGTGCTGGCAAGGTACTAATAAAGTACTCGAGCCTTCCAGAAATCAGTACTCTAGCAGGATTTTGAGTTGGCTGGCTATTTCTTCTCCTTTCCCTTGAAGTGGATGTCTACTGGAATAGAGTTGAAGCCCAGGATGCACCAGCTGTTGGCAAGGAGAAGGAGTAATAAAATCCTTAGACACTCAGCTACTTTTCCAAAATTCAAACAGTATTTGAAAGGATGTCCTCTACTGAAAAAAATGAGATGTTTTCAGTTACAGGGGTACAGGAACAGAGATCACAGAATCACAGACTCATATGATGTTGGATGGGACCTCTGGAGATCAACTAGTCCAACCCCCTGCCAAAGCAGATCCACCCAGAGCAGGTCCCACAGGAACGTGTCCAGGTGGGTTTGGAATGTCTCCAGAGAAGGAGACTCCACCACCTCTCTGGGCAGCCTCTTCCAGGGCTCTGCCACCCTCATTGTAAAGAAGATCCTCCTCGTGTTTAGGTGGAACTTCTTATGTTCCAGTTTGTGTCCATTTCCTCTTGTCCTGTCCCTGGGCACCACTGAAAAAAGACTGGCCCCATCCTCTTTACACCCTCCCTATAAGTATTTATCAGTATTGATCAGATCCCCCCTAATTCTTTTCTTCTCCGGACTAAAAAGACCCGTGTCCCTCAGCTTTTTGGTTCAAAACATAGTAAATTTACATAATATAGGTGAACAGTATAAGCTCCCATAAGCCAAGTCCTTCATATTTTTTTTTGTTACCATAACATACTGAAATAATCTCCTTTTAAATTTAAGATATCTTACACAGTGTGTGGAGCTGCAGCAAAATATACATAAAGTTTAAAAATTCTGGATTTAATAATGGTCTCCTGAGTTCCTTGGCGTTGGGAACTGTTTATATTGTAAGAAATAGCTGCTTTGATCAATTTGGACTTGTGGACTTCAGCCCAACAGCGGTTATCACGTGGTGTTATTACTAATGCACAAACTAATTACCAAATGAAAGATTGTCATGAATTGCTACCAGGGGCCTCAAGTTGCACCAGGGGAGGTTCAGGTTGGAGATTAGGAAATATTTTGACACTGAAAGAGTTTTTAAGCCTTCGAATGGGCTGCCCAGGGAAGGGGTTGAGGCCCCATCCCTGGAGGGATTTCAAAGCCGGGTTGCCATAGTGCTGAGAGACATGGGTTAGTGATGGGTTTTATCAGAGTGAGGTTGATGGTTGGACTGGATGATCTGAAAGGTCCCTTCCAACCCAGACAATTCTATCATTCTATGAAATGCCACATGCTTCAGTTTCAGCAGACTCTGAACATCTGTCATCTAAAATCTTCAAAACAATTTGCTGAACCAAATGTATTTCATTTTTAGGGTTATTTGATAAATATTACACCTCAGCAGACCTGTCGATACCAGGCAGCACTTCCTGTATGAGAATTTCCTTCCAGTGGTTTCCTCTAGATGGGTACATGAGATGCCTCGGTTTGTACCTCATGTGCTGTGTGTGTCTGTGATGTGCCATGCTGGCACAGAGATGTGATCGCTCCTGCAGTGTTGGCCTAAATTGGCAATTTCAAAATTAAATTAAAACTGGTAATTTTATTTTCAAGCTCACTATTCCCACACTGTATCCCAGCCCCTGATGAGCCAGCTGTGTGTGTGTGTTTGGCTTTGGGTGGCACGCAGGTGTTTTACCGCGCTATGCAAATGCAACCTTTCTTTTGAGACAATGCAGACAAGGCAAAGATTAAACATTGAGAACTTCTTAACTAATTTCCATGTGTTTTACCTACTTTCACCGTGGGAGACAGTTTTTGACCTTGAAAGATAATTGCACAAATTCGCTTCTATTAAGATCCCTCCCCACCCTCCCAATAATTTAATAAGTATAGGAGCCCAATAAATAAAGCGTGTAATGTCAGTGTTATGGAAGTTTAATCATTGGTCATTACAGTAGAACAAAGTAATTTAATAATTGCTCTGTGAAGTACCATTAGTGCATGTTAACTAACTGCTGTGGGATGCTAGGCATCTAGAGGAAACGTATAATATCTCTCCAGAGCACAACAACAGCCGCTCGCTCTCTGCTGCAAATGGCACGCCTCCAAAGGAGGTATCTCTGCCCCAGAGCCTAATGCAGAGGTGCCAGCTCAATAAAGGAAAAGCAAAAGGCTTGGTTTCCTGGACAGCTGGGCTGTGGTTAGCTTTCCAAATAACCTAGCAGCAGGTATACGCTATCAGTTCTGGAGCAGAGCTGTCCTGGTGGTTTGAGTTTGCCCAAGGCTCAGCACAAAGAATATTTCTTTCCTCTCCCTGATGTATCACAGAACGTAGTGCTATCCTCTCTTGTGTTCTGCTGTGTTAGGTTATAGACAGTGGGATGGGCTGCCCGTTCCTTTGGTCACTCAGTAGTCCAGTAGTCACCTGGTTATGTCACCCAGAAGCGTGCGTGGTACTGCTGATGTAACTCTGGGGGGGGCCTTTATTTATAATTTAGTTGAAGACCTTTTTCTGAGAAAGTGTGGAGCTAATCAGAAGAAACTGGAGGAGAGATCCTTCTACAGATTTCTAAAATTAGAGATTTAAGTAAGGTAAGTAAGATTTAAAAAGGACAAGAAACTGCTGGAGCGGGTACAACAGAGGGCCACAAAGATGATTAAGGGCCTGGAGCATCTCTCCTATGAGGAAAGGCTGAGGGACTTGGGTCTTTTTAG
>JAOTQQ010000012.1:54431156-54442097 GCA_026546715.1 Gallinago undulata
GAAATGGGCACAAACTTGAGTATAAGAAGTTCCACCTAAACATGAGGAGGAACTTCTTTACTGTGAGAGTGGAAGAGGCTGCCCAGAGAGGTGGTGGAATTTCCTTCTCTGGAGACATTCAAAACCCACCTGGATAAGTTCCTGTGCAACGTGCTCTAGGTGGACCTGCTCTGGTGGGGAGGTTGAACTAGATGATCTCCAGAGGTCCCTTCCAACCCCATATGATTCTATGAAGTATATCTTATACAGTTTTTAATTCCAAACCTGTTGTTCAGATCCTTATCCTGACATAGTTGTTTCTTTTCACCTATGATCTGAAACCCCTCATTTGGAATAATTTAAGTTTGCATCTGAATCTGATTTTTAGATGTGCACAGCTCAGCCTACAAAGTCAGGACCTAAGACCTGAGCCATTTGGCTTTGATTTGTATTGAAAGGTACTGACCCATTGCATGTGATCGACAAAGAAATATGGTGATTGAAATATGTGTAGAGATTGTATCCTGCTAACTTCTATCCATAAAGAAAACGGAGGAAATAAGACCACACTGCAGAGACCAGGGAGCAAAAGTGATATATAAGCTGAGAACATTCTGAAAAGCAAAAACCAGACTCATGGTAGACAAAACCAGAAACGCCATGCACTGTGGTGTATCAAAAATGTTCATTTCTCTTCCCCTAGATTCCTTGTTTTTTCAGCAGCTGGTACTAGATTATTTGTAAGTGTCACTCATGACAGCCCCATGTAATGTACTGCTGCTACCTCCCAACTGTACTGTAAGGCCCTTGTTAGAATTTCAGTTTACAAACAATTTGTAAACAATTTGTTTACAAACAAATAGATTAGTGAAAAAACCCTGCCGTTTGTACAGTTGATTTTCATCACAGAGAGATTACATTAAGCATCCCAGATCTTAAAATAATCTGAATTCTTCCCACCCTTGCAGTTTACAATGAAGTTAGAACCTAATCTTTGAGTTTTCCTCAATACAACCCCCTCCCTCCCATCCCCAAAAAAGGCAAAAATACAACTACCTTTTCTCTAAAAGGCTAGGAGGAATAGGATGAATGAGTATCTCTGGAAAGTAAATCTCTTTCCCCTGCTATTCATTTATCCCAAAGCAACCATTCCAGTAGAAAAATGTTGGATGAGGATATTTCGTCAAGAAAAACTCATGGCCACATGTTCTACTTTGAAAAGACTATACCTTTTCTGGAATAAAGTCTATAAATTAACTACCCTGAATAAACATTTGAAAAGCAACATTAACAATACATATGTCTCTGAGCAGTTAACACATTTTTATCCAGAGAATGATGCCTGGACCAGTAACGGAAAAATATTTCAAAGGATAATGCAAATAATACACGGACCACATATTTTGTTTATTAATGGCCATGAAGTTGAGATTGAGAGGGCTATTATCTCCATACTGAATATTCTCAATGAGGAAGTTGGCAAAATGTGGCTAGGAAGGAGTTAATCATCTTCTTAATGACACAAGTATTAAGTAAGAAGCAACAAGTAGCTGAGAAGCTACAAGAGAAAGAATTTGTAAGGACTGAATATACACTACTGTTAGCGTTTTGGTTGTATTGATGTTTTGAGCAATTTACTGGTCCCACCCTTAAAGTCATAACAAAAATAATGACTACAGTAATCTCCTAGAAACTCGTTCCTTAAAAATGAAGACCAGGTTAAGAATAAAGAGCACATCAGCACAGTGTCAGCAGCCAGTCAGACTAATTAACAGCCATCTCAAATTGGCATTAGAATGTGTCAAATTATCCTGTAAGTATTGTGACTGGCAGGTAAAAGTCCTTGGGTGAAGTCAATGTTTCTGTGACAGAAAAGAGCTGAAAAGAGCAACAGGAAATCCTGAGTGTATTTATACAACCAGAACCTTTCTCAGCACACAACGATTGCACAGGCAGTGCCTTTTAAGTTCTTCTATGAAATGATAAAATCAGGACAATTCATTGTTGAACAATAAATTCAACTCTAGGAACAGACCTTCCTCGTAACCTTCCCATCCGGTGGCATAGAACAAATAAAAGAATAGAAATATTCTGAATCTGAAAAAATTAGGGAAAGTAGGGAAAAAATTATCCATTTCTGACAAGGGTGCTGCAGGGCAGGAGCTTCAGTGAACTTCTGTATCAATTTTGCTTTCCTATGTCAGGACGAAAAATGCTTCTTAAACGCTACAAAATTGGAAATGGTGAGTTGGCATTGCCCTGGCATCGGCCTCTCAGGTGGTTTTGCAGCGATTGGGACTTGGCAGATGAAAGTTAATAATGATTCAGTGGGGGGTGATAAAATATTTCTATTAGATTTCTGTGATTCATCAAACTTTAGTCACAAAAAGGATGCCGGAAATTTTGCTGTGTAATTTTACAACTGATCGCGAGGTCTGGGCAGATGTGAATGTTGTTAAACAGACAACAGTTTCCTTTGTTTCTGAAATGGCTGTTTGGTGGCTTAGAGACTGCCCACAAGAGTTCTCCCTCAACAGAAGTTTGGGTTTCTGATTGCTTATTTTTATCCCTTCACTGTTTTCTTTATTGGAATAACCATTAAATCAGTGTTCTCACACTGATTCCAGCCACCACATTTAACTAGGATTTGTTAATGGCTCTTTGGTAACGATGTTGTGCTTCTGTTCTTGTTAGGTTCTTTTTAAGAAACAGAACTCAAAACATTGCCTTTACACTGCACAGCTGTAAAGTGTTCCTAGCAACTTACCTTTATTATTCTTCCTAAGCAGTGACTTTGTAAGCAATAGGAGAGTCTGTACGCTACAGTGCAATATAGAGAGTAATTAGTGTTACCAATCATTATATTTTGGGGTTAAGGGATTCTTTGGTTTGATTTTTTATTCTAGACAATTAATTCTCCTATGAATTGTCCCTGTCTGTAACATAATCAAGGATAATTGTGCAGCAGATAAAATTACTATTGATCTTTGTGGATTTCTTGGCTTTTGAGTAAGGGTTAATTGAAATATTTTACTGTATGGATTATTTTTTAATCTATAGATCAGTCAGCAGCAGCAGCGATTGGGTGTTGGGGCGGAGAGAATTTGTGAGAACACTCTCAGTTTTGGTTTTGGTCACAGGTGGCATCTTTATGGGCCAGTGCGGATACAGCTCAGATGAGAATGTGTGCTATTATAGCCTAAATAGTTAAGACAAACAGTGCTGTAAATGTCATCTAGAGTTATAACTCTCCAAATGTCCTAAAAGGAAGAATACATCCCGAACTGCCTGTGTTTTGCACCTTTATGCCAACTCCATATCTCCCCCTCGCACACTCTTTATTATTCCAGTTACCGGGGGACTGCGTGAAGAAAATAACACCAAGACAGAAACACATTATGAAAAGCTGTATCAAGTACAGGAAATTAATTGCAGATGCTTTGTTTACTCTTCCTCTCTTCCCCTTTCCATCAGTGCTGCTCGTATCCTCTTAAATGTGTTTGAGGTATTCTTGGCAAAATGGATTAATCACTCAAAAAGGATGGCACAGTTACATAAGGTCTACATCACTTTTTTTTTTTTTTAAATTATTTTATCTTTATTTACCCCAGTTTACAGAGTGTCTCCGGAAAGTTTAGAAGTGTATTGCACTAGGTTATAATTAGCTCAAGGTATGATTTCTTGCAGCAGAGTTTATCCTTTGAATTGCCTGGAATTTAATTTGCCGAGCGCTGATCTGCAGGCACTGTGAAAACCCTCGACACGGCCATTCCAAAGCTATTAGAGGCTCTGCTTCTCCTTCACCGGCGTCAACCACAGCACTTCCAAAGCTTCTATAAGCTCAAAACATTTGACAGTTGTTTATACATTTAAATAAGTTTGAACTCATGCAGATTTCAAAACAAGGATCCAAGGCTTGCAAAGCTCTTCCTATTCTTCAGGAAACTCCTGCCTACCTCTCAAATCACAGCTTTCCCCTCTCTCTGGAGAGGCTCATTAACAGACTGTATCTCCTGTAGTCTTCCTTTTTGGGCTATGAGTCATTCTAGCTCTGCGATGCTGCCTTCTTCCCTCCCTTGGGTACCAAACGGGCACGCACTGTTAGTTTTACTGCAGAGTAATTTCTGCTGCCTCAAAAACCTCTTAAATTCAGCTTTAGGAATTTGAAACATAGCTTTGGAGCATGTTCAGTTCCAAGAGTCCTACAGTCTGTCAGTGCTTCCTGGCTGCAATCTGGAATCCGCAGTTTTATTATAGCAAGCGTTTCTTCATGTGGATTCTTTATAGAATATGTGCACAACCTACAGTTAATGGCGTGGAAATGTTTTATTGCAACTTCCTCTTTTAAGTAGATGTGTTTCTAAATTATTTTGCCTAAAGCGTCTGTTATGCCTCCTGTAACTCATTCAGTATTAAATCCCACTTTTTTAGACTCCAAACTGGATGAAGCGTATAAAAAGAATCTCATCTTGCTGCGTGTTTCCTTCTCCTACCTCCTCCAGGCCTTTTGGTGAGGAATACCTTGTGGCTATCCAGTCACATTAGATGATTTAAACTCCAGCCAGGGTAAAATAATCCACAAATAGAAGAATTAATAACACTGTAAACTGACAACACAGCATATTGAAATTCGGCAACAGACAGGCAAAGGATTGAAAGGAAAATGTTCTTAAATTACTTATAAACCACAATTGCCCTCCTTTTCCTTCAGCTAATGGTGATCTCTAACATGGTGGCAGGCAGAGAAGCAGATTGGAGTCTCCTTCTCTGGAGACATTCAAAACCTGCCTGGACAAGTTCCTGAACAACGTGCTCTAGGTAGACCCGCTCGGCAGGGGGGTTGGACTAGATGATCTCCAGAGGTCCCTTCCAACCCCATGTGATTCTATGATTCTATTGTGCCTTCAGTGCCACCCTATTCAAAGGAACTCCCCTTTAACTATTTTTTATCAGAGTACACTTTTCTCGGTGTAACATTTTACTTCTTGCAGAGGTAAAGAGTCTTGCAGACTTTTTCCTCTGAACTCTACCAATCTCCAGACAGTTTTAATCCTTTCCCCCCAAAGAATGTAATCTACTTACTCCTCCTCTAAAAGAAGGCTGACCGTAGCTCCAAATTAATGTGTGGTTTTACTTAGAGATGCAAACCTCTCTTTGTTGTCCTGGGTATCATTTCTCGTGCTTGAAAGGCCCAACTGAGAACTTGTTTCAGCAAAGGGTAAGCCCCTCCTCTCTCTCTGTGGGTTCACTGAAAAGTTTCTGAGTGAAACATGTCTATACCCTGGATGAACTAATGTGCCATGTACCATTTTATGTATTGACAGTTTCTTAACGGGTGGGATCTCAATGGGAACGAACCATTTGACGTGAAATGAGCTTGGAATGACTAGTCTTCAGCCTCCTTTTCCTAAATGTACTGTAATAGAATGAGTGAGCCAAACATACAGCCCAGCTCCTTCTGAAGTGCCTTAAACTGCAGTGACCATCCACAAACGCATGAGAAAGGTATTACCCCATGAAATCTTTGTTTGTTTGTGAAATCATTTGGAAGTTCAGAAAAGCATTCAGGCAGTTGCAGTATTTTTTTTCCAGTGAGTGGAAAAAACCTGCTGTTTTATTCTTGGTATTTTGGAAAAATCTTGCATTTTGGAAGGACCAGGAAGCTTAACACTCTGCCTGGGACAGCTGGAGTTAGAACAATAAATGAGTTTGGTCAAAAATCAGATAATAAGTCGGGTTTTTTTATATCTCCTCTGACTTCTGTTACCTCTGCAGAGAGATGGTTGGTTGATTGGCAACTTTTTTTCCTCCATATCACAGTCTTTTAGCACCCAGAAGTGATGTATTTGGTTAATTTACAGATCTGCAAGGCTGTTTGATTCAAGATACGAATTACCTCACAGAAACAAAGCTCCCAAATGATTAATTTAGATATATGCTTATGGACACAGAGATACTGGTTTCTACATTTATAGCAGCTGTTTAAAACTCAACAAAATATGTGCAACTTCTTATTTATGGGATAACTGTTTTGGTCTGGTTCTCTATATTGGATATTCAAGTATCTATTTTTATGAATATTATATAAGAATGGTACTGTCACACAAGGGAACAAAAGAGACTGACCTCAAGTTATTATCTGCCAAGGAAATTGGATCGGTGATAAGCAGTGGTGAGTCAGAGACTGATGGGTACACAGCTTTTCACTGGAATTCCGCTCTATGAAATATTCTTTTAATAAAAGGAAGTGAACATTTGCAGATATGTAAATTACAGAAGGTCCTTCTTTATTGTTATTCGAGCTGTACTATATTTGTAAACTAGAAAGTGGGCTTAACGGTTAAAGAACAGCAAGTGCCTTCTCAGCAAGGAGGGACAAGTATTGGTTCAGTCCTTCAGAATTGGCAGTGTCAAGGAAATCTAGCAATAATTTGTCATCCTGCTTTGTTTATTCCACATGTCTGTGATGGATTTTGGTTCATTAGAACAACAGCAGCCACGTTAAGACAGATTTTGTTCAGCAGTACTTTTTGCAATGAGTCTTTCATGCAGAATTCAATTAATTGTTTCACATACCCCTAAATTTTAGATAATTTATGTATAAACAAGGCAATACCACCAACTGTACCTTGAAAAGCTGATCCTCAGTTGCATATTTTGCAATGAGATAAGAGTAGTTTTCAGATAGTGATGGGCAAATTTTGCCTTCACAAGCGTGTGCTGGTTTCAGTGGTTCTTGGGGTGAAGACGTAAGAGCCTTTGAAGAGACAGACAATATGGTAAGTGCACTTAAGGGAAGACTGTGAAAAGATGTGGTCCAAGGCTATAACTGATATAAAAGACCCCACCTGTAAATATGTTAAGTGTTGTGCAGAAGATTTGTTGAGGAGCTTAGTACTGGATTTTGAAAAATGATAGAGGATTACAGCTCTGAATTAAATGTTGGGCTACATTTTCATGTACAGTATAATCATATTGTGATATGACTTTATACGTATACCCTTTCTAAACCCTCATTCAAGCAGTCTATAAATTTGAAAATTAAAATCTCGATCCTAAATATCTGGAGTAGCGCTCAGTCCTACTGCTTTTCTGTCTTCATTTGTGATTATCAGTCATTTTTGATTGATTGAAACTTGGATGTATTCTTTGATGGAAATGAACAACAATCAGGCAGGTGAACATCCCCTTTCATTTTAATCAATTGCTGCTAAATCATAGTATCTTGGTTTATATTTTTATTCCCCATCATTTACAGTTGAAGTTCTTTGTGTTTTCCAATATCCTGCAGACCTGTTACTTGATAGGCATGAATTGACTTAGTGGAATTTATGCTCTGTTGATCTCTTCAAATTATTTTGACATTTTCAATGCTATATGAAATGACCATATTATTCTCCTTTAATTTAAAGGGTTACAGTCAGTTTAAACAGTAATCTTTCTACTGCACATATATTAGCTATATTGCAGGCCACAAATAAATTCCAAGTAAATCTCTCTTTTCCTTATCTTATTATAGATAAAGGTGCTTTTTAAAATACTGCCAGATAATTTTTTTTCAGTTCTCTTTTATTATTTGGGATTATTTTTTATATTAAGAGCATTACTTTTAGACTTAATTTGGTAGGATTGTTTAAGACTCGAAATCTACCCTAGAAAAAAATGATACAATAATAGGAGTGATTTCTACGCATGGAACAAATTTTATTTCTTTATTTTCTGTAAATAGGCTTAGCTCTACTGACTTCAATAAAATTATGCTAACCTATGCTAGGTGGCAGTATGGCACATTATGCAAATTTCCTTTTTGCTGCAGTCTCTCTTTTTCATTATTAGTCACCCCCAGTGTTTCACCCTGTCTCATCATAGAATTGTAGAATGGTTAGAGTTGGAAGGGTCCTTCAGGATCATCCAGTTCCAGTGCCCCTGCCCTGGCCTTGAAGCCTTCCAGTTCTCTTTCTTCTTCTCATCCCCTTCCCCCTACCCAAATAGAACTTACTGACTTCCTTCATCTATCTTTTTTATTCCCTCTACCCCAAACCAAGCATCTTCTGCCCTGTCTCCTGTTTAATACTGTGTTTCTGATGAGCCTTTATCCCACCACCTCATTTTCTGCCTTCAAATACTTTTCCTAACTTTGGTTATGCTTACTAACACCTGGGCAGTGTTAAGTCTGCCCTGCACTGCTGTGCCGACCTATTTGCTGCTTCTTCTGTTTGACAGTGTTTGCTGCTTGTCTCTTGCTGAGTTCACAGTGTGTACGGTCTTGAAATAGAATAGATGAAACTATTTCTTTGTTTTGAGTTTATAGAGCAAGTAGCATATTAGAGCTCTTGGATGCTAGGCCACATAGGGGGTATAAATTAATCCACACTCTACTGGATTTGCTCAGTATTGTAAATTCACAGTTGATGACCAGGAGACATCACATAAAATATACTTTATGTAGAAATCACATAGAAAAATAAATGCTGGAGTTCCTTTACTTTTTCTTTTTTTTTTTTTCCTCCTGTGTGTTTTAATGAGTTTCAGAATGCCCCCAAAATAATAATTAGCAATTACCTTATATATACTCGTCTACGAGTATATATACTTGTCTACGTCTAAGGCAATATTTACAAGTTAGTGGATTCACCAGCTTCCAGTCAGAGCTGTACAAAATGTTACACATCTTGATGTCTGCATTTCCCCAAAGTGTGGGGTAAGAGGAGAAGGAGAAAGGAAAGAGTTAAGGAGGTAGAAATCTGTACAAATATCCCCCTAGGCTTTGGAAACATGTACAGCTTTATTCCTGTTTAGAACTTTGGGTGTAGCTTTGCAGAAGACCAGAGAGCATAATGCCACACAATTCTGATCCTTGCCATGTCTTGACAGGCACAACAGGCTCTCCTTACATTGGGATTTGTTGGTTTTGTCCCCTCTTGTGCACAGTTCTGCCTAATTTATATCTGAGCCAGATAATGCTGATTTCACTCACTCTTATTTCTCTCCTTCTGCGCTGCTGCATGTGATTTCCCAACTCATTTGTTTCAGCTTTATGTTCTCGTGACTCAGTTGACTCCAAAGGATTCACAATTCAACCCACGCTAGCAGCATCTTTGCATGGAGATATAGGACTGTTTTTTTTTTTTTTTAAAATACTTTAGTAATGAAATCTTTGATTGTATCAAGGGGTTCTCTATGTCAGAGTGATTTTGAATTACAAAACATTTTATCTGGAAAATTAACTGTCAGATTTTGTTTTAGCTATTGGAAATTTAAATGCCAGAAAAGATGCTTACGCTTATTGGATGCCATTAAACTCCTCCTTCTGTGCTTACTGCTTTTCACTGAAAAATATACCAACAGAAAACTGAAGAGGTGATGAAAGTACACCTTATAATTTCCACAAAGCAAATCAAAACCAGTTTTTACATTCCTTCTGAAGTTTATTTTTTAATTCTTATTAATTAGGGCTTCAAATTATTAATGTTTATGCAGATTTCTAAAGCTTCATCAAAGGTCCTTACAGCATAATGCAATTAAGTTTCAGTTGATTAGGCAATTATAAATAAATGAGAATTTTTTCTATGTGAACAATGCACTCAGATAAACTGGTTTGTGGAACTAATGTGATAAAAGGAATGCTGCAGGAATGCTGTCACATTTATTATGCAAACTTCGAAAATCCTCGGAATCTGGAACTTTTAACATTCTGTTCTCTGCCTGGCTTCTATTGATTTTTTGATAGGGAAAACCAGATAAGATGTAAATTAGTACCCTTTTTTTTTTTCTCTTTAAGTCAATTATTCACCATAAATCATGGCTAGGAGACATTTGCATGTTTAATTCAAGCTTAGTTGTGGAAAAAAAAAATACATGCTTTGTACTTTTCAAACATTTTAATTAAACCAATGGCATTTATGAATACGAAACAAGTAATAAATGCATATTATTTGTTCAAGAGATTACTGATGGATGATAATATTCTAATTTGGAACAGATTTACAGGTTCCTTAAAGTCTTTCAAAGCTTTTAATGGTTAATGTAGAACAATGTTCTTCTAACTTTAAAGTAGATGCTGCAGCAAATAATAAACCCATTTTACTCTCGGTGCTATCATTTCTAATACAGTGTGTATGAACTTGAAAGAAGTGACAGAAGGTGTAGACCATGTGCTTATCCTCTTTATTATGCTTTAAAAGATGTGAATTTATTTGAAAACATTTTAATCATTTAACATCAACTGTTAAATCCTGCGAGGGGCATAACTGACCAGGCATTCTGAAAAGGAAGGATGCTTATTCATACACACATATTTGATGGATAGGCAAAATCGCATAAGCAGTTACTGGTGATGAAGCCTAAAATGTTTTCCTGACAGTATAAAGATTTTAAAATTACACTGACTATTGTCTTATTCTTATATCTTCTTACTGTTCATGCTGACCTTGTGGCTTCATTAATTATTTTCACCACATAATGTAAGCAAAATGATGACAATGAGATTACTTAAATGAAGCACATATTGAAATATTTTGCAAGACTTCAGACTTCAGACTTTTTTTTTTCCTAGAACCCAGCCTAACTGAAAACAGGTCACATTTGTCTAAATTAAGAGTTAGATCTTTTGCTGTGAATGGGCAAATTGCAATGATAACTGAACTTGATTTTAATAGTAACACCAGTATTTCATTGGTATGTCTAAACCCTCTGATTTCAACTCTTTGACTTCAGCAAGGAACTTCGATCATGAAAAAAACAAGATTTAGCATTTAGCCTACCTTTTTGAGGGAGTGAAGATAAGGTGATCCAGCTCCTTGTCTGTCTGCTGCTAATATCTTTTGGATTTGTTGACCCTCTTAAACCTAATTTGAAAATTAAAAAATAAAGAAATTTTTGTGAGTTTTGTTATAATCCATGGCTATATATAGGACACCCAAGACTTTGTTGTTGCACACATATTTCTTTATCACAACCTTG
>JAOTQQ010000012.1:54443011-54457711 GCA_026546715.1 Gallinago undulata
AACACTAAAATTTTGCTTTTGATTATTTCATCCAAAAATTGGAATGCACTGCTCATTGTTTATGACAAATCCCATTGCTTTCTTACCTCAGGTTATAAAAATTTAATTACCTAAATATTCTTTCATTGATTTAATATGTTTTCCTATTGGCAAAGGGTTCAGCAGTATATTTTCCAGCCCATTTCATAGTTCAATTTTGGATGGGTCTAGTGGCAGGATTTCATTCCTTTTCTCAGCTGTAGAATTGATCTTGCAATCTGAAATGTTTCTTAATGGTCATTTAAAAGGCAGTTTGTATCTTTATAGCTTTTTAAATGCAGTTTGAGTAGTATTGTTATTCTTTTATTGTACAAGGATAGGCAACATACTCTACCAAAAAGAACTAGCAATATATAGCAAGAAGCGTTCAGGCTTGATCAGTGGTCTTATCTTTTATCTGCCTCACTAACAGCAGTTATGGGCAATATTTGCATTTATATGTACACACACGCTTATATATAATGGGCCTGTGAGCTATTTTTCTGGTTTCCAAATAGTTGTGCTTATCCAGTCTCTGACACACAGAGATACCCACTTTCACATGCACATACTTCTCTGTTTCTGGTATGCTAACATGTTAGATTATGGTGGCTAACTGAATGGAAACTGGGATAGTTAATTTTTTCAACTCTACTTCTGAGAAATTCTTTCTTTGCAAAGAAAAGTGTAGCAGCGTGACATTCTGGCGAGGCAATGTAACTTGTTTCTTTTGTTTAATCTCCAAAGTAAACAAATCTAACATAATATCAGTGCCAGCAAATCTATTCCCACAACACTTTATGCTTTTTGTAAGCTAACAGCTCCTGATAATACAATTATTTTCACGGAGAATAACAAAGGGCACTTAGAGAAAGATGGGAAATACTTCTAGGATAGGTAGGCCTGCACGGTGGTGCAATCTGCTCCTACAGCTGAGGAGACGGGAGAGGGAAAGGAATATTCCAAGATTAATGTATATCTCCTGCAGTTGCTGGGGCTGGCCAGCATTGCTCTAGGTAACACCATGAATCTCTCAAAGCAACAACACAAAACATCAAAAGTGGCAAACATTAGCTTCAGCAGTGTGATGTTAGTAATGAATAACTCCTTAAGTTACTCTTTTTGTATACATGACAGTTTATTGCTATTTCAATGTTTCCTGTCTGCCTTCTTAATTCCCCTCTTCATTTGCCCTCGCCTAAAAACTGTGAAAGTTGTTAAAAGGCTGCTTGGTAGGAGAGACAAAGCCAGGATAGGGCTGTAGGGGTGTCTGGAACAATCTTAACCCTAATTGGGATGCACTCTGCCTGTTCAGAAGCCTCTCCTCTCCCCAGCGCGTAAGATTAGTGTGTACCAGCCTACGTGCTGCTGCCAATAGGTTCCTAGCTTACAGTCAGGCTAAGGGTCCGTGCTGTGATTGCTTTTATGAAGGGGTACCACTGAAATGCTATGAACAACAATTAGCCCAGAGATGTGTCACCCTGGCAAGCACTCACCATCTGCAGGTAAGATGTTAAAGAGAGATTACCAGAACTGCTCCCTGGACCTAATCAGGGCTCCTCCCCTCCTTCGTTTCCAAAAGTAATTTTAATTTTCTTCACCTACTGCCGTCTCTGAACCATAGAAGAGGGTTCCACTTCACAGCAGATCTAGTATTTTCAAGTTTCTGTATCACAATTAAAAGTGAAAATTAAGGAATACATGCAATTTTCTTTTAAAAAAATGATATTTATCTCTGTGATCCTGTACATCTCATATCAGTTCTGACTTGTTCAAATATCCAAAAGGTTAAAATATGAACTACACACTGCTCTAAAGCATTATATACTGTATTCTATGCATACATAACATAGTAATACATCATGAGTAGAGTTCACATTAAAGTTTTGCATCTTAGGTTGAAATAAGAAGCACAGAATTGACTTTATTCCACTAGTTTATGATCAAACAAAACTACTTGAATTTCACACCAGTACAGGAGGCATCTTGTCTTTACTTTCTTTTACAATCGCTGTTCTGATGAGTACCTCCAGTAGCACCACCTGTTTATATAGAGCTTGCAAGTGAGAAAGGGATCTGACAGCAGAGAAAGTGGAAATTGTGGCTGATGTGGTCTCTGGATACAGATATACAGAGACCCTGATACCATCCTTTATGGGAATCCTACCGGATTCTAAACCGAATGGCACCGCTCCGGTGCTGCCCTCCCTGTCCCAGTACTTCAGTTACAAGTGCACTGGCATAAATGGTCAGTCATTGCAGACCTAACACCTTCCCAAAGGGGTAGAAGAGGTGCTGGAGCTAACCCTGCTACTACTACTTGAAGCAGAATGGACAAGTAGAGATAGTAGGCTTTCATATTTAGTGCGATCTGGTTACTTCTACATCAAAGGCTGTGCTGCAAATTTGCAGCACAAATTTAGGACAGAAGTTTCATTTACTCCAACCTGCTAGGGCTCCAGGAGTGTGTGTCCACACTGCAGCCTCACTGGTGCTCAGATGCAGGCAGGTGCCAATCCTACAGGCGTGCCAGGCAGGCAGAGAGAAGAAACCTGTGGAGTGACCTGCACCCATGTTGGGAGTGCAGCGCTCTGATTGTGCCTTGGCGAGTGACTTCAGCCTCTCTTCCATTAAATACTCAAACATTTTCAGGACACCAGGGAAGACCTGAAGTGCATAAGGCAAGTCAAATCATCAAAGATAAGCCTACGCTGCACTAAATCACTAATCCATTCTACGTATTTTTACCAAGTTTGACTATAGTACCTTTTGTTGAAATATAGTACCATTTGTTGAAATTTGATTACATTTTACATGTTTCTTCAGTGCTGGATCATCTTCACTAAAACTGAAAGCAATCAATTGAACAGTGACTCATGCAGTATTTGATGGAAAAGGAAAAGAAATGAAAAGGGAAAGATCCTCCATGATTAAACCTGCAATAACTTGTTATACTGGTTTCACCATAGAATATACTGGCAACATGATGTATAGCAACCCTCTTCCCCCACAGCTGTAATTATAGAGAGTACACTTTCTTAATGGGTGCTATAAATTTTGGAATGAGAAGCCTTTCCAATTTTTTCCTCTTTTAGTAGCAGCAGGGCATCCACAAAAGCATCATTTCTTGTCTATATTAATATCTTTTAGGTGGCATGTCCAGGACTGAAATTCTGTACAAAGAAAACCAAATCTTGAGGTAATAAAAATCATCGTAGCGGTATTGATACAATAACATTAGCATGTTAAGAGTGTAAGTCTTCCGCTAAGCCAATTATTAGGGCTTTCCTGCACACTTCTAATTTTTTGCTGAGTTGAGAGCTACCTCTCTGGATGCATTCAGGTAAATCCATCTGCAAATAGAAATGGATTTAGCTATGTTTCAGTAAGGATGAATAATTGCTCTTCTTGGGCTTGCCTTATTGAAGAATGATGGATAATACTCTTCTCCCAACTGATTGATCCGCCTCTGGTCTTTTCTCCAGTTTGAAGAAAAGGAAGGAGAGTTTGTGTAACAAGATTCTTTGGTAGCATCTCCAGAGAGCTTTGCAGAGCTTCATAGGCTAGCCTGCAGGCACCGTAGGAAAAATATCAGTATGTCCAGAGGATCTGCTCGCAACACTAGTTTTCCATCCCTAATCTTGAATAAAGCAATGTCTTCAAATATTCATTTGCATTTGAACAGTTAAAAAAATCTGTTTGGTTTCTATTTTTTTTCTATCAGCAATAATATCACCATAGGATTCAATATGATGGTCAATTTGATGTAGAAATAATCAGCTCTATTACAACAGTAGTCCTAATGTCAGTACAGAAAGTTTTATACTGTACCACCACATATGTATCACAGTAGACTTACTTCCAGAGGTGATGGAAATGCTGGGCATTACAAGGCTGTACAGACACACACGGAACCAGTGTCTAATAAATATTTCAATAGCATGCAACAAGTAAAGTTAAATTGTCAACTTTCCTTGCATAAACGCAGTGACTAATGGGATTAATTCTTTTTCTTAAAACATTGTCAGTGCAGTAGAAGTTTGAAGCAATGTTCTGTATTCTGTCTCCTTCTGATTGTACTTGGGCTGAACGTGCCTTGAAAAAAAATGGTGATATGGATGAAGGCTCCTTATATCTTTATCCGAATCTATATCTATATCAGAATTTCACCTACACAAAACAACATATTCCATTAATCTCTTGGGAGATTCCTTGATACAGGTTGCAGATTACCTTGCTAATGTTAGAAGGAAGTCTGGATCTGCCATCACTCACCCCTCATATTTTCAGTATTTGCAGGGCAAAATGAAAGTGTAGGATAATAATAGTTGTAGTCCACTTAGACTGCAGCTGCAAAAGTACTGTGTTGGTAGAGTGAATGATCCCTAACTGATCAGTGCACTGCCATAAGTAGGTTGCTACTACTGCCTGGACTTGCTGTTATGAAACCAGCTCAGTTACACATATGACCAAATAATTTCTGCCACTATATTGCAGAGATAGAGTCTAGAATTTTCACACAATACTTGTGGTTGCTTTATATGAGGCTGTGGAGCAGGGGGAAGCTTCACAGCATTTTACCTGGAGTATTTTGTCTTCATTGATTTGAAAAGTTTTAGAGCTAGTGTTTCCCTTAAGATTTTGGTTTAAAATACCGTTTATCTAAATTGCTGTTGGTTGACTAGTAGTGTTAGAAGAAAAAATAATTTATCATGAAGGATGTTGCCTTCCTTTGAGAATGGCAAATGCCTGCTTTTCTTGGCAGAAACGATAAAAATGGCATGAATGATGAAATAATTGCTCAATAAATACTGGTTAGTTTGATATAGGTTTTTGTTCTGAGAATTGATTGTTTGGATAGAGTAATTGGTGTAATTCTTTAAAGATGTGACAAACCTTCTACTGGCTATTATTAAATCACAAGCATTTATTTGTAATATTTAATGGTACTTAAAATACACAGTCTCAGATGAAAAGCTAAAAAAATTCCAGGAACCACGTCAATTACATTGCTTAAATGAGGCTTGCAATCACAGTCTTACTTTTATAATCTTTGCTTATATTACAATGAAAATAGTGAATACTTCAAATCATTACAGTTCTGTCTTCGCAGAAGCCAGGAAATAACTTGAAGTTACTGGGAGGTCTTTAAGAAGTAGTTTAAAATGTCTTGTTCTTACTATTCTGGAAATCTGTTTCTTGAAGAGTTAGTTTTTAGAGTATGAAGAGATGTAAGGAGACAGAAATGCTTCATGCTATTTTGACTTCATAGGATTTAATTTTTAAAAGGATTTAAATCAAAGGATGTGAGTCAAAGGATCAGTAGCTGGATCAGTAACTATACTAACAGAATACAATTGTATAAATCTGATTTGGTCTGGCTTATATAATGTCATCTTCTATTTCCAGTTTTAGGCAGTGGCAAAATGATCTTTGATCACTTACCGTGCAGCATATTGAGCAGTAGGATTGTAATGTGTGTATTTATCTAAAGTCTAACAACAGTCATTTCAGTCACAAGTTAATGGGCTTTTAAATGTTTAAAATTTCAATTATGAAATGAAATCTCTGGTAATATACTGGACCTCTTCTTTAACAGTGTGCACACCAGCAAAATGTCTCTTTCATTGCTGGTGAAATCCAAAAAAATAAAATATGTGAAAAATAGTCTTCTCTTTGAAGATAGGTAAAATGAGAAAATGTAATACTCTATAGGTTTCAGATGAAGAGCTGAAATTATAAAATAGGGTCTTATAAATTAACAGGCTCCAACTCTTTCTTCAGTTTTCTTCTGAAAATTATTTGGTTGTGATGAGCTTGTGTCAGAAATGTTTCCTTGTAAATGAGGAGACAAAAGAAAAATGCACAGAAACCACCCAAAGAACAAGGTAACCAATTTCCTGACATCATAAAATGCTCTGCTCCATGCAAATAACTCTGTATTCATTTATTTATATGGGAAATAAATATGAACTAAAATATCTACTACTTGGTGAAAGAGGCAAAAGCGATGGAGTTGCCCAGCGTGGGTACTGACAGCCGAGCATTAGGGGGGTAGCATAGGTATAGCTGTGGCGTGCAAGGTCACTGAGGTACCTGGAAGCAAGGCTTGGAAGCAGTGCAGCACAGGAGAAGTCCCACTTAGTTGCTAATTTTCCATTTAAGAGGTTGAACTGCTAGATTATTTGTATAAAATTTGTCTTTCAGCCACTCTGGGGAGCACACAACGCAGAAAAGCCTAGGTAGACCCTTCTCAAGGCTCTAGCCAACTCAGGGTTGTGTCTCAGCTGCATTTAAGAGTTTGGCCTCCAGCTGCATGCAGTTTATAACTATCTGCAAGGGCTGGAAGTCCTCTTGCTCATCCCTAGCCCTAGGCCCTGAAGAAGCAGCTCTGTGAAAGGGGGGAAGTGCCTCCTTGGTAGGGTGGAAACATTAGCCTGGCTCCTGCTCCCCATGGTGCTGTGCCAGGGCTGGCTGTGGCTCATCTTGGGCAGAGAGCAGGGCCAGGGATAGAAAACCCACCGTCAGCATGGGTGCACATTCTCCCTTCATCTCTGCTGTGGTATCAGCAACAATAACCACTCTCCTAGTACAGGAGTCTTCCTCTAAGGATCCAAAGAGGAAGGATTTTGGGTGGGCAGCTGAGTCCTGAGGCTGGCTACAAGCAGAGCCTTGCAGGGTTCAGTCGTTTTGATGGAGCAGAGTTATGGATTTAACCCGGGGCTCTATTTGTAGGTAAATTATAGCAAGCACTTGGATTATGTGCAATCTTCACACAGTTTTTCAAGAGAGTTGGTGGGGTTGGGTATATATTCTTGCCTTCAGGCTGAAGAGTTAGCTGAAGATGGATAGTGGCTTACTCACCGTCCCAACTGGAGGTCCCTCAGTGAGCTGGTAATCATCCTGGCCTGTCTCTTCTGGAGGGTGGCTCAAAGCAGGCTTTAACCTTAAATGTAGCAAGAACTGTCTTTCTCTCCAGACTGATTAGTCACGCAATAACTGATGTTGCAGACTGTGCTTGCAGTGGAGTAGAAAGATTCAGCCAGGTGAAGTTCAATTCTCTCTTCCAGAGAAAGCACGAGTCTCTTCAGGGAGAAAAAATAGTAATAATCAAAACCTAGTAATTCAGCAGCATAATAAAACAACATTTCTAGCTGTGGTGAAAATGTATGGAATTATTTTTATTTATTCATTCATTTTCAGGTCCTTGTCACCGTTTAAAATAAAAATGATTTCATGTTTTTCTGGTAGCGTGGTTTCAATGCTCCAAGAGTAAGAGGCGATTGATCCACTGTTCCAAATTGGAGGAGCCTGACTCCAAAAGCTCTATAATTATGGGTTGGATTTATTATTAAATTTTGGCTTACACTCAGTGTTGGCAAATACTAAGTATGATCTCGTCTTTGAAAATGCTATGTTAAATGAGGCTTCCTAATCTTACCAGAGGAAAAGAAATACCACTTCTTCCTGCCTGGTGATAGAATTCAAAATTTATTATTAGAAAAATTAATTTCAAAAAGAACAAAATCTTCTGAAAAAGCAAAGTTTGAGGGGAGAATAAAACTTAAGATGTTAAAAAACTGGAGGAAAAAATAATTTCACAATTTCATCTGAATTGCCACAACAATTAATAAAGTTTATGGAAGGTGGTTTAATATATTTTTTCGTATTACAGAATTCTGTTAGTAATCACGTGTGTATAGTAGAGATATTCTGGTTTGGGTTTTTTTTTTTAATAATTTTAATTGGAATTATTTAGAGGTGTTTGAAATGCTTTTCATGTTCCAGATTATATTATTTCCTAGTTATGCAAACAATCTGTATTGTGATGTTGGGAAATGGTTTAAAATAACAAAACAGAAAATAAATAATGAAGTAAAGAAAAAAAAAGTTAATTTTTTAAATGGAGTATATAAATCAGTGTCAAAAAAAGGTTTTGCTTTGAAAATTTTCTCAATAGAATTTTAATCAAAACTTGAAAGAAAAAATCTGGGATCAAATTAGAAAACATTTTAATATTTTATATTAATATGTGAACAATTGTGATTCGTATCTGAAAAAATGATTGCTTGAGAATACTGACTGGGAAAAATGAAGTGTAATTTCCTGCCACTGGAGACAGACACTTGCTTTATTTAGTGCTAAAGCAAAACACCTTGCATGTAGGTTTATCAGTGTTTTTTATGTTGTTGCTACAATTTTGTTCATCTTCACTTTCTCTGATCTTCCAGCTGAGAAGAACTGAACAGAGCTTCTTTTGAAGCCTTTTAGTAATTTAGTGTAATCAGAGTGCAAACTAATAAGACAGAGAAACATCTTCCCCCATTGGGCAATGTGCCAAAGGGGTACAAAGAGAAGACAGGCCTCAGGCCGCAGCTCCCTCAGGAGAACCCACCCGCTCCGCCGGGGGCTCCACAGGGAACCTCTGCGGGGGGACGCGGCCGGAGCCCTTCCTCCTCCTCCTTCTCCTCCTCCCGCTCTCTCCTCGGGGCTGGCAGGGCAGTTCCTCACACGTTTCCCCTCGCCCCTCACCGCCGGGCAGCCCCTGCCCCTTCTCAGCCCCTGGCGCTGGGGCGCTTGGAGCCGCTGGGACCGGCCCGGGGCAGCGCGGCCTGGGCCCGCCTCACAGGGACCCGGCCCCGCCTCACAGGGACCCCTTCAGCGCCTCACAGGGACCCGGCCCGGCCTCACAGGGACCCCTCCAGCCCCTCACAGGGACCCGGCCCGGCCTCACAGGGACCCCTCCAGCCCCTCACAGGGACCCGGCCCCGCCTCACAGGGACCCCTCCAGCGCCTCACAGGGGACCTTTCAGCGCCTCACAGAGACCCCCTCCAGCCCCTCACAGAGACCCGCCAACCCTCGCCAGCTGCTGGGCCCGGTACAACTCTTCATTTAATCATGAGGTAATAATCTTTTTCTTCTCTTTTTGTATTAATTATTATTATTTTTAATCTCAGTAGGGTCATGGCACACGGTCTGGGGCAATAGGAAGCTCTGTGAAGGTGTAACAATTTCCTAATCATTCTTGCAAAGAGCCCCCCTGGGGGAAGAAGGCTGTGTAGCATGTTTTCAGAAGTTTTGGGGTTTAATTTTCCTGTTACATCCGCCTCTTCTTCTTCAATATTTTGACACCGGATTATAGTGAGAATATTAAAATGTCTCAGAGAAAGAGTTACAAGGCCAGACTTTTAAGAGAAGTCTTATGAGGCCTGAGGTGGCTCTTAGGCCAGAGCTAAGGCCTGAGGTGGCTCCTGCAGGCCCAGAGCTGCCCAGGCTGTTTGGAAGCAAGCTGTTTTGCTAGAAAGTTTAGGGAGCAAACACCTGGGTCCCTCGAGCACCTGTGGGGGCTCCTTGGTCCTTCCCAGGCCTCCAGTGGCCTTGGCTGCCCCACAGCCATCTGCCCTGCTGGCCCATAGGGCCCCGAGACCCACCCCAGAAAGTTCATTAGGACGCTTTTGCATGGTGAAATAATGCTTTGAGAGAAAGCGGATGAATGACAAAACCAATCTTTTATGCCTGTGTAAGCCGAAAGGTAAACAGATTTTTTTCCCATTGTGTATCATTTCATGTTCATTTAATATAATATATTAACTGTATAATCATATTTAAATATAAATAATGTAAATATAATGTAAAGCTTCATTCCTTTGAGGTGTGCTATTTATATTTTGTTTAGCGCCTGGGAACTCTGCGGGCTGAAGCTGTCAGGTTCTCTATATCCGTGACCCTAACTGCCAGTACAGAGACCACTTTAAAATCAGTTTTGTAGATTGCTGGGTATTTGACTTCCTAAGGCCCCATTTTCAAGCTTCTTTCTGCAACTGTGAGAATGGGAAACTTAAAATTATAATGGGACTTGGAAAAAAGAGGGCAGAATAGTGTTATAGCAGAAGAATAGTGTGATGGCAGAAGCACGTAGGATGGGCTTCTGCTCAAAGCATTGAAGTTTGTGTGACACAAAGCACAGTCATGCTGCTCATATGTATATGTAAATATTTATGCTTGTAGACTAGTATCTCTCAAGAGATATTTAGTTCATTATTTCTTATATTAGAGTAACCTGGCAATATATGTCAGAATATGTCTTCATGTTAAACCAACAAAATCTCAAATTGTGAGAAAAGGTCCCTTTTAATAGTGAGGCTCTTCCTTTTACAAACAAAAGGCATAACTAGAGATTATCCATTACAAACAGAAAGCATATTTAGAGATCATCGAAATGAAGAAATTAAAATATATGACTGGCTGGATGCACGTCATTAGATACGGTTTTGGGGTGTTGCAGTGCATTAAACATTATGATTTTCAGAAGTGTACTTTGTCCTGAGTACAAACTGTGGAGGAGACAGCCCAAGTGTAAAATAACAATATCCAGCCAGAGCCTGCAAATGCTAATAGTTATTTTTTTCACCCAGAAAGGAGGCTTAGTCAATAATTAAAATAAGCAATCCATATTTGACTTAAGATAAAAAGAACTAAAATCATCCGTTTTTTTCACTTGGCTTTGCTGCAGCATTCAAATTTAAGCACAAATGGAAGCATAAACATGCTGTCTTTGAGTGCTGCTTTTACCAGTAAGGCACTTAACATGCAAATCTGGAACATAAATTTAGCTTACAAATGGCATTGCACAAAGATTACTGTTACATCTCCTTCTGTAGCCAGAAAGAATGTGGAAAACTTGTTTCAGAAATAACTACAATTCAAGGAGAAACTGGCACAAGTTGTTATAGTGTGATCATAGAAGCTTGCACCTTAAACTGGTGCATAGCATTGCTAACTAGTGCAGGCATAATTTTTATTACTTTGAAGAGAGACATCATTGAAGCTGGATGATAGGTAAATTTAAGAAGATGCGCAGTATTTCTCATGAGAAAGTCCAATCATGTATCTGGAGGAGGTGATAGTAGGAGTTTATAAACTCGATTTGCCAAATTTTCCGCTCCTTTCACTTGTGACTTGAGGCTCGTCTTTTGTATAAAACCCTGCTAATTCAGAATTCTCCCTTTGCTGGTGGTGGACTACCATTTTACAGTGCATCACGGCAGCTGGCACGGATGTCTAGATGAGCTGTAAAGGCAGTGGGAAGAGAGGCCCTGTGTGTGTGTAGGTGCTCGATGTGATGTGCCCTCCACTTCTGTCATCGGGATATGAGTAAAGCACAGAGACTTCCACAGGATTTCTGCGTGTATTTCCATCGGGGAGCCAGATATTATGTTGTGTATGTGTGTTCTTGCTTCCATGGCAGTAAGTTTCTAGCAATGGGCTGGTGTAAATGAGAGATGTAGTAGGTCCTTTTTTAAAAAATACGTAACATTCTTACCAATTCCTTGTTAGTGCTTTAATTCTCTAGAAGTAAAAGCCTGGGAATTCGAAGTTATTCTTCCAGCTCAGTGGAATGAGTTTGGTTATTCACAGTTTGAGCTCACGTAAATGAAAAAAATAGTTGCTGTAGTCTTGTTTTTTCTTGCGTTGGAAAGAAAAATGCATTTAAACCTCGCAAATTATTTGGAAATCACTATTATTGTGATGATTTCAGTATATCATAAGTATACATTTTTCTAAACCCTCCATTAGTGACTACCTTGTTCTGATCAAGGAAGAGGACAGTGGGTAGTATTTTAATAAATATACTTAAATATAATTAAGTAAATATAAATTAATATAAATTAAAATATAAATATAAGTTAAGTAAATATACTTAATAAATAATGGATGTAGTTAGTGATTTTTGGATCAGATCCCTATTTTAACCCTCTACATTATAGATCTTAAGTTCCAAAGATACTACATAAGCTATTGCTGTTTGAAATAAGGCCACAAGGAGTTGGTGTAAAGCATCAGAGTTTTAGAGGTAGTGAACTGACCTGTAGGAGAGCTGGTTTGGATTCACTCACTCTGATTCTTCCACGGGAACTTCTCATGCTCTACTTCAGCTGCTCCTGGTTTGTGCTTTAGCAGTGGTTGTATTCTACAGGCTTGAACAGCTAGTTTCTGCATGGGTTCCCAATGAATTACACCACAGCCTAGTATAAGAAAGCATGCTAGTGGTTGTATTTATTCTCTGTTCATAATTGCAAGTATTTTTTTGTATGCAGTGCTGTTTAGGAACTTTCAAGGGTCCTTTCTGATGTAACAGAAAAGTGTGCAAGTGCAGATAGAGCGGTCTTTGATAACAGCCTTGATAGGAAGGGACTCAAACATGAAACCACAGCCATGAATGATATTTACTGCAGGTGTTGTCTGAAGACTTCAACAAAAGAAAACTTGCAGCATTAGTTAGTGTTAGAAATGGGTTTCTTCAGAACTGGACATTGAAAGTAGGTTAAATTAACAGTTACGGCTCTTGAATGTTGCACTTCAGAGGCTCGGTGGATTCTGCATTCTCTCAGTTAAAAAGTTTTCTCCCCATCTCAACTTGTAGCTCACATTATTTTTGTGAGGTCACATCTCACTCTTGGAAAGCACAACTTTGTAACAGTCATCTATCATTCCTTCTGAGAATACTTAGAGAAAGAATACTGTACTGTTTAATAATTTGCCTGTGAAGTTTCATAGTGGTTTTTTGTGGGTTCTTTTTTCTTTCCCTGAGGAAGTATCAATGTTTAGCTGTCATTTTGATTATCCCCTCTTAGACTTAGGAAGCTGCTAGGCAATAAAAGTCTCTGTTCAACTTCCAGATTATCACCAGTGTCTACTGAAAGACAAAAATGCAGAGGAAGGGAAAAAAAAAAACAACACAACAACATTTTGCTCTTTCCACTTTTTATCATTACGCATTAACCTTTTTGACTTCCTGATATTGATTCCTTGATTGTCTTGGATTAACATAAGAAAAGGTTTTCAGAACTCACAATGTACATAATGTATTTTATATGGTCTCTTCATTGTTCATCTGCATTCATCTAATATCAAAGGTAGTCTGGACTTTTTCCCTTTTCTCCTTGTTGCTCTCTACTTAGAACACAGTCTCTTTCCCTGTAGGACAGTCACTTTGTGCTGTTGTGTTTGCCTGCTTTTGTCTTCAACTTACTGATGACTACAAAGATTTATTTATTTTTCTATAGACTTGAAGGACACCATATAAACATAAATTGTGTTGAATTACATAATAAAAAGCCTATTAACGTGAATACCTTCTTTCAAGGTTGTCATAATGTGTCCATTTGAAAAAGAAGCTAGTTCAGTCCCGTGTTAAGTGCGATCGTTTAAAATGTAATATACCTGAATTGGTTTCTTTCTGCATGTGTAATGGGCTATTCTGAACTTTGTATCAAGGTCATTTTTGCAGAATACCTTCTACTGTGAGCCAACCTAATAAAGCCTAACTTATGTTGGCTTTAAGCTAACTTGATGAGTAATTTTCTTAAAGAATATTCTTATGGCTGCTAAACTTCATTACTTATGAAAATGTTGTAAATCATTCGTCTGCCTCTTGGTACGGCTTCTGTTCTTCTGTGGTTACCTGCTCTTTATTGCAAGGTGGTGGAGATGGAAACCCATGTGAAATAGCACTGAACCAAGTCCTACTCCCATAGCACTCCTACATGGTACGTAGAGACTTTGAGCTGCCTTAGGCTAGGTGAGTGAAAGCAGTGCGATCTTTGTACCTCTCTAAAGCAGGGAAAACAATGCTTTTCCCACTGAAAAGCAAGCCTACATCAGCAGCAAATAGATTTAGGCTAAATACTTAATGAGTTACAGTCTGGTTCTGTCCAGTTGGAAGATAGGAGATAAAGTATGTAAATCCTTCAGAAATCTTGCTCTATTGCTGTGTTTCTTCACAGAGCAGTTTGTTTTCTATGAGTTCCTGACAGGGGGTCTGCTGTCCACTTCTCTTTTTATACTGCATATAACAAAACCCACAGAACGTCTTGTCTGTTGAAGGACATTATGGTTATTAGTAATGAAATTAATAAATCCATTAACTGGATACATCCAGGGAATGTTATATTGAAACATTTATACATGCAATAAAGATTTGAGTATGTAGCAAGTACATTAAAAACAGGCCTCCTGCCTGTTCTAGGCACTACTCCTACACATAATCACATCACCCAGAGCAATGCAATTATGTGTGTTCTAAAAGGACGAGTATAATAAGAAACATAATAGAACAATCTTTTTGTAAACCCCAAGTCAAGAATAGCTGTCTTTAATAATGCTCTGCACTTCTTTGCTTTTAATATAAGGTGTTAGAAGCTCATGATGTAATATAATGTTATACTCTGCTACAGGTGAGAAAACTGAGACTAGAGACTGCCCTGACTTAATCAAATAACTAGGCTTCTTGCTTTGCAGTTTCCTGCTTAAATAGAAAACCATACTGTCTCCCCCATATCATTTGTAACTCTCTATTATTTTATATATATTTCTTATTCAGCAGTAAAGTCCATGTCTTAAACGTATGTATGTGCGGTTTGAAACTGGAGATGTTGGGAGCTGAAAGCATGCTGCGGGTTACTGCTCATTTCCTCACGCTCCCAGGGTTTTGGTGTGGAGCAAGATGTAAGAAAGATGGGTCTGCAGCATGAAAGATTCATGCTATTTTTGTGTTGTGTATGATGAGGCTTGGCCTCTATGAAATGGTATTCCGAGGCTCAATTATGATGCCGTGAAAGACGAAATCAGGACTCAATAGTCGGGATGACTATTAAGCAGGTATCCTTTATTGCAGCGCT
>JAOTQQ010000012.1:54457811-54479655 GCA_026546715.1 Gallinago undulata
TGTGGTCAGCCAAGTTATAACTCATCCTTAGGTAAGCAAACCTTCAAGCCATACTTAGCTTTATTCTTTAATTCAATTACCTCTGTATATGGAAATATTTGCACAGATTCCTAGAACTATAGAACAGAAAATGTGTATGAAATTAAATCAATCCTCTTCCTTCTCTCCTTGAAAACTGTTAATTTCCGTAACTTCTGGCTTTGTAGCAGTCTGCATGACAAACACAGTTCTACAAATAATTTATTCCAGCTGCCTGTGGTATCATTAAATGGTTTTAGTTTTCCGGATTTTTTATTGTAGCCTAAGCAATTCTGAAAGTACTTTTTTCAATTTTGCATGCATCTGCAAAACAAATATGTATCTGTAGAACAAATTATTTTTTAAATGCGTTGTTGCAAATGGATAAATAGATACAATTCACAGTTTAGAGAAAATTCACAGGTAGAAAACCAATTGAAAGTAATTTCACTGTTCTGAATTTTAATTCTAAACCTTCTTGAAGAAAAAAGGAAAAAGAGAGATGATGGCTAAATGGCAGCAAGGGAAGAAGGATTCTTTCTTGGAGCAGGTAGAAGAGCCAGGATGTTCCCTGCACCTTAAAAGTGATATAAAATGTTAAAAGTGCTATAAATGAAATGATAAAAACACTTCCTTTCAAGCACTGAATTACTGAAAGCAGTTCTGGCTTGTGGCTGTTCCCATCCGTTCCCAAAGGGAAGTGCAGTGTATTATTTCTGAGTCTGAAAAGTCGGTTGGGGTGAATTCCAGCAAAGGCACTGCCTGCAGATTTTGGCTAACAACCTGATGTTTGATATGAACAACACCACATGAATTCCTAGTAATTTTTGAAATATGTATCCTGTAAGGAATGTGGGTGTGTCATTGTCTTCAGACTAGCAAGCCATCTCCTTTAAGCATCGTAATTACTCAGTGACTATGAAGATCTTCCCATCTGTTTTCTGCAGGATTTTGTTATTCTGATACTGCTGATGAGTCTAAAATTCCCAAAATATCTGAAGTAGGAAATTTTAGGGGAAATTGTCTTGTTTAGATTTCTTTTTCCTCAGTGCAGTCCCTTCTGAATTTGTGGTGTTGTGAAGCTTCTCTTGTGCTTGCGTGTCCGATTCCGCGTTAAAACTGCTATAAACATCTTGTGCATGTCAGCACCATTGGTCACTTTTGCTACTAGGTTGTCTATATGACAAGGAAAGAAAACCTGAAGGTGATTAAAAACTTCTTTTGGTAGCCCTTTATGAAAGCTGCATCCTGTTCTGCAAGCAGTGCCAGCCCTCTCTTGTAATTGCTTTCATTCCTGCTGTTGGCTTTTGGGCAGCACTTGGACTGAACGTGATACATCATTACAGTAACCAAGGCTTGTCTGAGGAAACCTGCTGCAGAATGCTTACAGCTTCATGATCATATAAGCTGTCAGAAAAAAGAAGAAAGCCAAACTAATAATTCAGGAGAGCAGGAGAGTATTTGGGAAATCTTGCCTGGTACCTGCTTATCATGCATTGAGTTTCCCTAGAGCAGTTCTATTCAGTGAGAAACTTAAAAGCCGGAAAGAAGCTGTGCTCGTGCTGAGTGATCTGAACTCTTGCTGCCCTTGGATGCTGTCATGAGACTATAATTTTACATCTTTGAAAAAAAAACATTCAAAACCCAAACATATGTGTTTTTAGAGATAGTATGACAGGTGTTTGGGTTTTTTTTAATTATTATTTTATCTTCTTTTCAGCTTGTCTCCTCTGGATAGAGTAAACATTTTACAGGTTTTATTTGCATTAGAAGATTTCATGCATCTAAGCAGTTGGTTTAGAAGGAAAATAGTTTTGGCGATTGTTTAACATTCCTGTGCCCAGTGTGATCTGTCTTTTTTAATAGCAAATTTATGAAATTACATGGACAAACTGACATGTTTCTGACTTTTACTAAAGATGGTGAAGGTTGGTTAGAAACAAATTTATGCCAGTACATTGATGGCTCTGCCTGTTTCTTTGCTAGCCTCTGTGAACCAGGAGCCAAAAGGAGTGGTAGCTGCAACTGTACTTGCTGTGTAGCACAGTGGACCAACCGAGAAGGAAAGATTTTTCTGGTGGTTTATGCACAGAATTTGGCTGAGAATGTGACGTTGTATAAATGCGTGAGGTTAATCTTGCCTTTTCCAGCAGAACATTTCTTGGGTTTGCTCTGTATTGATTTTCATAGCACCACTTAACTGACACTTTGAAGGTATTATAAAAGTATGAATGATAATTCATAATTCTAACTTTGAGCATACTGAATTGTGGGTTTTTTTTCATTTTGTGAAACTTGAAAATTAAGACTTTTGGGATTATAGTTCAGGAAAAATGAGGTTTCCTTGCACTGAATGTCTAGGCAGAAATTGAATTAAGAATTCTGTTATCATCTCTGTAATGCCCTACATTGGGTTGCCTCTTAGTAACATTTACTGAGCATGTTATTGATATTTATAGAATGTCTAATTGAGATGTTAGATTCCCCTTCTTTCTGCAATAGGAATAAAAGTCTGCTAAATTAACAATGACCAAAACATCCATTGAAAATGGATTTATCAATATTAAGAGCAAGGAACTATCATTTTAACTTAGTCTGACCTTATATATAAGACAAGGTACAAAATTTTCATCTGATAATTGCTACATTAAATTTGTAATCAGGGGAAAATAGAGGGTATTCTTCACATAAATACTTCATTCCTTTATTGAAAAAAATAAATGTGGAAAGGTATCCACCATTCCAGTACCCTTGCTGTTGTTGAATTCCTTTCCGCTGCTAGTTTATTCTGCACCTCTTACTACTGGCTTAAATCATGCTCTGCCATCATCTGTATTTTTTTCCATGTGGAGTGACGTGCAAAGTTTTATCAAAATTATCCTGCTAATACTGATGTTTTAACTCAATAGTTAACTATTTTAATCTGTAGGTATGCTTATGTTAGTAATAATGTATTTAATGAATGAAAATTCTTCATACAGTGGTGTCCAAAGAGAAGGTGGATTTTGAGGGAGATTTTGTGTTTTATCACTTAAACACCTAAGTTTAATATATAATATGCTTTTTATATCTATCATGATTTTTCTTTCTTGCCAAGCAATATGTTTGTCTAGCAGTAGATCGAAAAAGAGCTATCAGTATTGCTACACTCACTGGGGCTCTACTGAGTTTTTACATAGTTCTGTTATTTATGGATTTTACATTTTTTATATTTTACTTTGTGTGGTTCTTTTATGTATTTGACTTCAAAAGCAATAGGTGAAGTACAGTGTCCTGAGGCATCGTTAGCCTGCATGGTCATTCCTGCACTGATTTCCAAGGCCCTTAGGATTCCTCATTTGCTATTGCACTTTCTCCAAAGATACTTTCTGCTGCCTCTTTCATTCCTCTGACACTGAACATTTTAGGTCTTTCCTTGTCCTTCTGCTTTATATATGGGATAACATATGTATCACCTGAGAGGGACATTGATAAACACTGTATTAACATTTTAATATTTATAGAGCTTTTCATGTGCTATTTGCTGTGAATGTTCCATAAGTATCGTTGTGAACGTTTTGTAACAGCTCTTTCTCCACTGTGCTGTTTTATTTGCTTCCTTTTCCCCATGTTGAATTTAAAGAGTGAAGAGAATTTCACTGTGGTATTTGTGAGAACGGTTGCTTTCACCGTGATCTGAAGTTTCAGGTCTGCAACTGATTTTATAGAACTAGGGAAGGCAACTGAGAACCATGAAGCATATGGACAGTACTGGAAACTGTCTTTACCAATGATGACATTTGACATTGATTATTTGTCAGGTGACATAAAGAAATAGTGCAAAAAACAAAAATATGAAAATGGGTATGAGACTGTAATTTATCCATTATTTTTTTAAAGAAGTCAGCTTTAAAACGAAATATTGAAATTATTTGCAGTAGCATCTGTGGTACAACCACTTCCCAGATGAGTTCTGCTTGGTGTAGCATATGCACAGGACATGCTTATAGAAAAACTTCTCTGAGTCAGTTATGAGACTAAAATTTTTCTACAATTAATTTTCAGTCTGTGTTAATCTTTTATCAGCACCTAAAGTAATTCAGAATATTGTCATACTTTCATAATACAAGATATAACATACACCTTTCAAAATACTCTTAAGATATTGCAGTCCATTGAAAGTGAAGATGAATTGAATTTCTAAGTCAATCTTTAACCCAGTCTTTTTCTTATTTCTTTTAAATGCTAATGCAAAGCTTAATCCAGACTTAAGCAAAATAATGCTTTTCTTGTACTAATTTTATTGCAGCTTTTATTGTGATTTGTCTTGCAAGGCAGACAGGCCAACCCAGGGAAGTGGTTGAGGCACCATCCCTGGTGGTATTTAAAAGATGGGTGGACGTGGCGCTTAGAGACACGGTTTAATGATGGTGTTTGTCAGTGTTGGGTTGGCAGCTGGACTTGATGATCTGAAAGGTCCCTTCCAACCCAGACAATTCTATGATTCTGTGATTCTAATGTGTTTGTATATTTGTATGTATTGTCTGATACCCAAGACGAAGTGTGAACAAGAGCAAAGGAATGGAATGAAAGAAGAAGCCTCTCTGACATCCACACCTGTTCTGAAAGGCAGTTCGCAGCCACTTTTTTATGCCTTGCTTGGTGATGAAAAAGGAATTGTCAGATAATGTAACTTCTACCAGCACTGAAGCAAGAAGGGGAAGAGTCATCCTTGCATTGTCTGGCTTGCTGAAATGCTTTGGATGCAGTCCCACCAGTCTGGAAATGCTTTTTTCCCTAAGTTGCCCAAGACAGCGCAGCTTTCCATTAACCAGGTGGAATCAGACTCTTCTTTATTAGTATATTTGGACAACACTGTTTGATGCTTTTCTGCTCAACATCTAAAAGCAAGTTAGAAATATTTCTTACATTTTGTCTTATATTGCAGAAGGTTGTATGGATTGTTAGTCATACTTAGTTTACGTAGAAGCAAACAGAAACACACAGAGGTGTAAAAGCCAGATTTTCAAAAAGCAAGATTTAATTCTGAGCATCTCTGCTTTTTGTTTAGTAATATAAGCTTATTCCATCCTAGACTGTTTGGGTTTTTTTATTACTTAGATTGTTGAAGGAAGCAGGGGAAGCATTTGGGTTGTTTATATTTATTTTTTATGTTTCTGTTTTTTTCTCCCAGGAGTTCACTGAGTGGGAGATTTTTCTTGTGACTGAAGTCTACTAGTTTGGGTTAAATTATTTCTGCCTGTGTTTGGAGACTGTTAATGTAGTTAGTTACACTCTGCTAGGTTGGTTGTATTACTAAAGTGGTGTTTTCATTCTTTTTTTTTTCTGTCTTGATTCATTCTGTTCATGAAAATGCCAACCTGCAAAAAATGAATAGCAGTCAGCAGAGACTGACATTTAGCTCAGTAAGGAGAAAGTTCTGTTTCTGAGACAAAAGCATCTACGTTCTCTGCTGCTTCTTGCCTTGGTGTCCGGAATGCTCCTGGAGTGCGGGACAGTGAGATCACACGGTGGTGGGTAGCCATTACTCTGTTACAGTGCCATCTCCTAACACTGCAGCCTGGGTAAGTGCAGTGGAAAAAAAAAAAAATTTACACCCGCTTCAAGACTTGCTAGAGCTTGACTTTTTGCTCTTTCTGGTAGCGGGTGGAAAAATCTGACAACTTCTTCACAGGAGTTTTAATGATTTCGCCGTAGAGGAGAAAAGTAGTTTTCAACAGCAAATGGGGGTGTTTATTTAAAATATCCTGAACTGTCACTTATTCAGCCACATAACAAGGTTGTTGAGGATGAATTGACAGAGCTGTGAATCAAGATTTCCTGCCCACCTGCTTTTCTCCCTTGTCAGCCTTGTCAAATTACTCTCGCTGAAATCAAGAAATGTTAAGTTCTTTAAAAGAAGTGATACATTCTCTGTGAGCACAGTTCCTTTTTCTTCCTGCCTCATAAATATTTAAAAAGTGTTAATCTTTTTTGTTACCTGACTAATAAGCACTGGGCAAGAAATTTGTCAATGCAGTTTCATTACTGAACTTAGATCAGAGCTTTTTGAACATCATTGCGGTTATTGGGTAGAATTTTAAAAAATACCCAAATGACTTTGAAACAGATTCACCATTTGCACTCTTTAGTGACCTTAAAGAGTGTGTAAGGGATAAAATATTATTAATGCATACATAACTCAGAGTAGAATCACAGAATTATAGAATCTTCTAGGTTGGAAGGGACCTTCAAGATCATCTTGTCCAGCCATCAACCTAATTCTGACAAAAATAAACACCCACACAACAAACAAAATGCAACACCATCACTAAACCATGTCTTCCAGCACCACGTCAACCTGTCTTTTGAACACCTTCAGGGATGGTGCCTCAACCACCACCCTGGGCAGCCCATTCCAATATCTGATAACCCTTTCAGTGAAAAAAATTGCTAGCTTCTTATGGGTATCTCCTTGCCCTTACTTTCTGCAGACGCAAAAATCTGAGAAACAAGAACAATGTCTTTTAAACATTGATTAATGAATTGTAAAGTTGTTTTTTTTTTCTTAGTTCTTGCTGCATCTTCCCGTTGCATCTCCTGCATCCCCTTCTCTATAATGGGTGTTACTACAGATTTCTCTACCTCAAAGGGTTCTTCCATCATTGCCAGTGCCAGGATTATAGGATGCATCAGGCTGACAGAGAGGAGAAAGGGAACTGCAGGAGCAGAAGAGCAAGGGCAGGGCAGGTGAGATAAGCTGGGAATAGGGGGAGATCATGAGTTTTACATTTTACATCCTCACAGAAGCTGTTTGAGGTCATCTTGGAGATAGTGTCTTCTTCATCCCCAAATCCTGAGAGTTACTAAACTATAAATATATATGAAGAGTAAGTAGGGAGTGGTTGAGAGGGAATAGTTGTATGTAAGTATTTGGTGTTGTACTAGAAGAATCAGAGAAAAGAAGACAATCAGAATGGAAAAAAGAGTATGTGTGTTGAGGAGGGGCAGCTGGAAAGAAATACCCCTTCCTCGGAATGTTTGGAGTCCATCTAATAAAAACCAAAAACCAGATAGAAACCAGTTTTGGAACAGCTGTAAAATGTTTACAAACAGTCTTGAACCCTTCGATATTTAACATAGATTTTCTCTGTGGAGGCTATGGCATTAAATTAAAGCACAGGTCAGCCTGTGCTACCAAGGAGCAGGAGGTATGCTACCAGGCATGTGTAATTGGGCATGTTTTCTTCTCTGTACCAATAAGACAGCTTGCAGTTTCTAATTTTAAAAATTAAGATTATGTCAGTCTTTGGGCTTGGAGTCTGCATATGGAAATTGATGAATATTTAAAAAAAATCATGAACTACCACTAAACTCGATCATTTTTCATTTGTCAGAATCCACCATCTCTCCTTAAAAAAACAGGATATTGAAACTGAAATACAGTAGCTTGCCATTCTGAGTAGTCTGATAAATTACATGGACACCATGCCAAACTGACATTCCCAGTCTTTATTGCATTTGGATTAATACTTTTATACTTTTCAATTTTGTTATAATAAGTCTGACTGGAAAAATCAAAAGTACAGATGTGCATCTCTACAGCTCAAACAGTATGGCTGCCTTCCAGCCTGGCCTGCTTTCTTCAGCCTGAGAGGAAAAATGAATGAGGGAAACTTTAACAGTTGCATTGCAGCAGGAGTTGGGTACTTACTGCAGGATCGATGGTTTAGATTGGCAGTGATCCACTGTAGTGACAGAAGGTGTCTGTAATAAAATCCAGCCTGTGAAACTAAACTAGATGATACGGGTACACATATAACTACCCATTAGTGATTGAGGGTGCCATCTCTCTTAAAATATTGCAGAACCAACCCTTGCAATCACATTTACAGTCTATTGTAGTGCTGATAGTCAGTTGTCAAGCCGCGTGCTTTAGCTGCTCACGAGCAAGATGTATTTTGTATAACATAACCCTTGGAAATAAGTGTCACTTGCCTCTCTAACATGCTATTTTTGCCATTTTCTTCTGACATCAGTAGCAACTTCCCAAGGGCAGCCTGCTAGATAAGTCTGAAGAAAAATATAAATATGGACTTCCTAAATAAGCATGTATTTGAGTTTTTAGCATAAAACACTGCACGTATCAGACCCACGCTTCCCATCTCTGTCTGCCTGCCTTCACATTATTTCTACTCATTTGGCTACAGGCCCTGAAAAGTAATTGCTGATAAGAAATGTTATTCAGGACAGATAGAAATGTTAATGATTATGTCTCTGTTACACCTGAGATTATGTAATAGCCTCTGTTTTACAAGGGCTAATTATGCAATTAGACAGTGTGATATGGATGAAATACAGAAATCATAAAGCCAAGATTAAAGGAAGGAACTTCAATGTATACATTTTGATAGAAATTGTTGGCTTCGATGCTGTGTGAGCATTTAAAGTTGCAAAACAGTAGCAATGTGGGACACTTTTTCGATGCCTGATCTGTCAGTAAATATTTTTTTTAATGTTTCATCCTGCCTACTCTCCTAAATTCCCTATTAATCTGTTAGATTTCCTTTTACCTATTTACAAGAATTGACTCAAACAGGACCCAACTTTTATGACATAAGGCCAAACAAAATATTCCTAATTCTGAATGAAAATCTGAATACACAGAAGTATTATGCTTGAACATCACATACAGCAGCCAAGAATTTGGTAATATGGGTTCTTAGATTGCTAGAACAGCTTTTAAACTGCTGACTGCTGAAAGCTAGGGAGGAGGAAAACTGCATTATATCCACCTGTTTTGTCCTTTTTCCCTAAGCTTCACCTTCAATTTGGTGCCAGAGACAGGACATTGGGCTGTGTCTGTTGATCTTTGGTCGGAACCATAACAGCTGTTCTTTTTAATTTATTCTTTAGCTCTACAGATCTCTCAAATCAAGATGCATAACTTGCATGTTGCATAGTGGAAATAGTATTTAATGTCATCAAGTTTAGTAAAAAAATGTTTGCTAATGTCTCCCAGAATTAGATAATTATATATATATATTTATTTATTTAAATAGCCTTAATGGAGGGCAGAGCTTGGACTTGGTAAAGTGTTTTGAAAACCTCATGATGGGCCTTTTGTTTATTTTTTAAGTGTAAACTTAAAACTCTCTAGTTCACTGGTGTTAACGCTGCAAGGCTTGCTTAGGAAAAAGAGGTAAAATGACTCCATATGTACATGATAACATCTAATATATAGCATGTAATGGTACTGACTCTTTAGGCTTAGGTTGAATCCATTCTGAAATGAAATTTTCCTGTGTAAAAGCTCGACTACACTTCACTTAAATTTTATGCACTTAGATTTTATGTAAAGCCTATAAAAGAGTTCTAAATTCTTTTTCCTGATCCTTCATTTCCTTTGAAGACTGTGCCTACTGCTAAGTCCCTTTTAAATCTGAGTATTAAATTTAAATGAACTCTAGGGCTTTTGTGTTTATGGGAGTAGATGTTGGATTCCCAGTAGGTATCTTGGTGACTTCACCTAAGTGAACTTGTAAGAGAATGGCAGAAATCCTCTTCCTTTCTTATCCCTTACAGTCAATTTCCTCATGCTCTGAAGTCTCTGTGCCAGGGAATATCTGCAGGCAGAAACTGCTGTGAATAAGGTCCTCTGCTTCCTCTTTTGGTTTCAGTCATTTCATGAAATGGAAGAGGAACATCAGCTCCTCTATGTTTGAAAGACTTTGGTCCTTCATTTGAAGCCATTACTGTACAATCATTGCTTTTAGGCAGAAGTGTAGAATCAATTTTTATTGTCTGTTAAGAGTTTTTAAACTCTCTAGTGTTACTGTCTGTGTGGCAAATAGTTAAAAGCAAAAGCTTTTATACAAATGCTTCAGATTTGCCTAGGGAAAACAGTAGCTGTCCTGAAACTAAGGGTGGGATTTTAGAACTGTAGGCATCTGATGTTCTCCAGATACTAGTGAATAACAAAATTAATCCAATAATCTGCAATTCCTTAAAGAAAGAAGATGTTACAGATCTTACTTGGTGAATTAATTGGTTTTACGTGTAAATGTAATCCCTTTCTAAAGACAGATTTGTTCCTAAGAATACAATTTGAAGTAATGAGGTTGCCTAAATCTGATGGTTGCACCTACCTCATGTTTGAAAGCTTCAGAGATGAAAGAGAAATTCATGATCGTTTTGCAGTCAAGTTTAAATAATTCATTTGCTTGCTTACTATTCAAAGCGTTCTAATGAAGTGAAATATCTATCACAGAGAAGTCTTCACAGCCAGAAATATTAAATGGGACTAGGAAATACAACTTACGGAGCTCATTTCTGATCATCCCGTTCAGATGCTATTCTTGGTGTTGTGGGCACTCTATTGATGTATAATTGTCCAAAGTGTGCTGTGCATTTGAATTGTTTACTCATTTGCTGTGCAAACAGACATAAGGCATAATAAGATCTTTGATGTGAACTGGAGAGGACGTATAGATGAAGAACTATAGACTAGAGCAAGAGTTTTTCCATAGTTCTGTTACTGCAGATACAACGAAGCTTCATGCATCTGAAAGCTAATCAGCACCACACTCTTAGCTGTCCAGAGGGACTGCACGTTGGCTGTCATACTGGAATCAGTAACAATCTTGCCTGGCCTTTGTGAGGGACAAGATTATCCTCCATAAAGCCATATGAGTTTTAATTAAAAGGGAACATTTCCATGGAAAATAATGCAATACAAGTAAAATATCCTAAATTCAAATACAAATTTTCTGTTTAGTACTTCGCTTTTTTGTTTTTCTCAGTGAAGAGATGTTTATTTTTTCTTAGTGCTAAGAAGTCAAACCTGTTTCCTGAAAGCAGTATTTGAAGGGGTAGCACACTATAGATATAGTGATATATATATATATATGATATATATATGGTGATATAACCACCAACAGACATAGGTACTAGATTATATTTTCATAAAGTGGAGACATAAGTGTAAAATACGTTCAATGATTTATCATCATAGATTCCATTTTAAAGACTTGAATATGAAATTTCTTCCCATTTTGATGGAATTTGTGACACTGCGCAGTTGAATTATTTTAGTCAGAGCATGGATGAAAATGTTGATACAATTTAATAACTTCTTAGCCTTGAGGAAAACACAGTGGGAGTGTGATAATGAAAATGTTGAGTCTGATTTTTTCAGAAGTGACACTGTGATTGGCACGATGAATGACTGGTTGCTTCGCGAGATGAGGCTTTCCTTATGAAGAGCTGCTTAGGATGGCAAGTTAGTGTCTGTCATATACAAGGGGGTTTTCACAATTTAGGCGTTTACATTAACAAAATATGTTCACACTGAGCAGGACAGAGTTTATTAGATGAAAATGAAGAGCAAAAAGTTAATTTTCTGCAGCAAGATACATGCGATACCACTGTTTCAGACACTTTGGATAAACTAAGTGAGAAAATCTTATACTAGAAAGGACAGACAGGATTTCAAAGGAAGCATCAGGAAGTAGGGATACACTCAACAAATCTGAAATACCCTAGAAATCAGTCCCTAAAGCTACCTTTTCAAAGGCAGTTAGGAGCATCTTTTGAATTAAATAATTTATTTGTAAGTACGTGGATTTGTAAATCTTCTGCATAATGAGCTTCACTGAAAACAAATAATTTTTGCAAGTCTTTAATCGTCTCCTCAGGAAACTAATGGACCCGCGTACTGCACAGCATCCCCATTGTGATCAGTTTGATATTGTGTTAATTACAGTATAGTGGACAACTATGTTTTATTATTTGAGCTATTTTAATAATGCTTATTTTAAAAGTAGTAATAAAATTGGCTACTGATGGTCTTAATGCCTTCCAGAGGATGGCATTAGAATTGTAAAACTGTTTCCAACTAAAACACTACAGTATGGAGTACAGTAGGACTGTATTTGTCCCCAATATATTTGTTGTTCACAGTGTCTGCCTCTGAGCTCCCCTGTTATTCATAGAGTTGAAAGCTAAAGTTCACACTGCCTGTTCGGGGTTTTAATGAGTGGTGTTCTCTATGTGATATTGGTTCTAAAATCGTAATGTAAGAATATGGTAGAAATGTTTCATGTTCTTAATAAGTATGACCAGAATAAATCTGTGACTTTATGACCAATTTTATTTTTCTTGAACTTTTGAAAAAAATGGCTGCACTTCAAAGTATTTTTAGGAACCTGCCTAATACAAATGTTTCTGTAGTTATTATTGACTTCCATCCTTTAATTGGAGATGTGAGCTGCTGCAGTTCCACAGCATGAGCACTTTCCTTATTAGAACATTAAGCAAATCTTCTGCATTCTTGAGGTTTCGAAATAACAGTGGCTCTTCTTGTTCACGTAAGGAAATTTTGTGAGGTTGTGGAGAGCAGTATCCTATCCCTCTGGCATAATTCTCTATTACTTCAGGCTTCCTTTCTCAATTACTTGTTAGAATATTTAGGAATTACAAGATGTATTTAAGAGAATGAAACAAAATTATTATTTTTTTTTTTTCAGTTTGGGTTTGTTTTTTTCTTCTTAATTTATGATGGCTAAACTTGCAAAAACATGTTTGCAAAATAAATTTGAAAGAAATTGATCACAGAATCACAGAATGATAAGGGGTTGGAAGGGACCTCTGGAGATCATCTAGTCCAACCCCCCCTGCCAAAGCAGGGTCACCTAGAGCTGGCTGGACAGGAATGCATCTGTGAGGGTTTTGAGTATCTCCAGGGAAAGAGACTCCACAACCTCTCTGCTTCATTAGAAGTCTCTTCTATTTGTTCATAAATTCACATAAATTCACTTCTAATTGTTTAGATGAAACAGTATTTTAATTTGAAGTAATCACAGGAATACTTATTGCGGGAAAAAAATAATTTTATTTTTAAATTATTGATGGTTATTGAGCGAGTTGATGCAGGCAGGGTGCAGGAACAACCATAAAACCATGGATTAAGGGCAAACAACATTTTCTGAAAACATTTTAGAATCATTTTTTTCTCGTACAAGGAGTTAGACCAGCACAGAGTCCCATTATCAAAGTGTCCGCATGCAGATGTGTTTTGGGGTATAAGCCTTCGCAGATGTTGGTGTCAGGTTTGCCTAAAGGGAAACAAACCCAATTTGATTCAATATGGTCGGTACAGAAATAAGAATCTGCTGGTTCACAAAGTTCTGCCTCACATAATATAAATTGGAGATGTGAATAAATGATGCCGGTTTTGGCATAAATGAAGAGTTTTTGAGGTATATAGAAAATTTGCCCAGGAAGGCAAATTGGGAAGGCCATCAGAAGGAAATGTTCAAAATTACAGCCAGCGTTTGGGCAGTTGATTCTGCCCGAGAGTTCTACACTGCAGGGAAAAGTAAAATGAGCTTTCAGCCTGATTCTAATTGTCCCTGATCAGAACCTGCCTGCTGTAGGGATTGGAGCCAGCACGGAGGCACAGCGTGCACTGCTGGCTCCCTCAGCCAACACCTGTGCTCTGCCTGAATGATCAGCCGTGGTGGCTGGGCAGGGATGGACACGCTACCTGATCAAATAATGCACGTCAGACCCGTGTTACAGTCAGTGTCACCGGTGGCCAGACAAAATGAGTGTCCGTGTACAACGCTCCAGCAATCACTGCTGTGCCTGTGCTTGGTCATTGTTAATTGTGACTAGTGTACGGTGCTGTCTCGGTCAACCTAACGGGAAAACACCTTTTAGACGAAGGTATTCAGTAACAGTCGTTACCTCTATGATTTAATTGGTTGGCTTCAAAAGGCTGATCTTCTGATATGTATGCTTGATTTTAATTGTACTTCACGATTCCAACTGCTGTGAAATTTGTGATAGCCTGTCTGAAGGCTAAATTATGCCATTGTGTTTCATGCCAACTATATAATACTTTCTATTCAGTGGGAGTTCAAGTTATCCCGTTAGTAGCAAGAAGCTCACTTTCAAGGTAACACTGAATGAGGATATAAGTTGGATCTGAGAGATCAATTCAAATGTTTTCACCGTGTAAGTTAACAATGAGTCGTTAGAGAGTGCTTGAGAAGAAAACAAATGTGGAAGGTTAAATCAGACAAATTTTCTGAATTTCTGAAACAGTAACTCTTGAAAACCTCTTTTGATCATACCTACATGAAACTATTTGCTAAGGTATGACAGGACTGCTCATTATTTAAAGAACATACCTTTACATTCATAAATAAAAACTGCAGTGCCAAAGAAGCATCAGTGAAGGAAGGCACTTACTGAAAAGGTGGAAGAATGCTTTGTAAATAATGTTTGTTAGCTTTTCTGTCGAGATGAACTGCGTGCACGCTTTCACCGAGTTCAGGGTTATATCGCACAACGTGTGTGGGAGAATACGTGGCTGCATGTTTCTGAAGTTCAACATGCCTACTTAATTTTGTGTGATTATGCTTCTGCAATTTGGCGAGGAAGCTGAGTTAAAACAAATGTCTCTGGTGACCAAAGAAAAAAAAAAAAGCAATTGATTAATTGAGATTCTAGCTGAGCAGAGTGTTCTTCTGCTTGGCAAAAGATTGCATGGTAGGGAAATTAAACGTAGGCAGTGAAGAAGTTATTTTTCAGTGGAGACGCTGAAAAGATCTTTGACCTCATGTTGCCCATAACTGTTAGTACAAAGCACTACTGATCATCTGGGATCTGAAAGGCTGCATTTATCTGGCACTGAACCTCTTCTAATAAGTCCTGGCTTTGCATGAGCTGGCTTGCAGTTACTCTGCTTCCCACTGCTTTCGTTTAATGACAGCCATGCATGCTACTGCTATAAATATCTCTGCATGATGGTTTACACTTGGCCTTTATCTTCTTTTCCAGACCTCTGGAGTTAGTTTGAAGAGGAGAAGGAAAACTCTGCCTAATGTATTTTAAGCATTAGATCTCTAGTTTTCAGCACATGTAGAACTGTTGGATTGTGTTTAAAAATTAAATGTAGTCCAAAAGGTATTACTCACCTCCATCATACCTGAAGCTGTCATTTATCATTTAAGAAAGGTACTGTTGAGACATTCCTGTAGAGAAGAACATCAAAGAGAGCTTTAGGTATGAGTGTATTTAAATAACGTTGAAGAAAGTTTTTATCTATTAAGCCATTGTTGTGCTGGATGGTGAAAGTAATGAATGTATTAATGGAATAAAAAAAGCTAATATAATTCTTTGAAGGTGATGCAAAGCATAATTACAGCTAGGGAGTTAAAGGATGAATAAAACCAGTGGTTTGGAAAATTAATCAATAAGGAATCTTTTTTTTTATATCTGAAGATTTACACTAATAGTTTTTTTCTGGTGTTAAGAATAAATAAAAGTAATTTCACCTACTTATGGCACTTAAAATCTAGAATTAATTTGTTCAGCAATGTAGCAGGGTTCCTTTGACATCCTACTTTTCTTTCTTTTTTAAAAGTCACAATTATTGAGAAAGTCATAAAAATTTGTTGACCATGAATGAAAAAACTCAGTGTTTTGCAGGAGAGGATTTTAATTTGGGATATACCTTTTTTTTTCACAAAAGAGCGTTGTTAATTTTTCTCCATTGACAGAATTTTGTGGGTCAGAAGATTAAAATTTCAGCCCACTTAAATCGGGCCAGCATGATTATAACTGATAATCAGCGCTGTTTGTGATGGCCAGTGACTGGTATCTATCCAAATTTGTGGTAACTGACATGCGAAAGGCTGAGGGACTTGGGTCTTTTTAGTCTGGAGAAGACTTAGGATCTAATCAACGCCTATAAATACTTAAAGGGAGGGCGTCAGGAGGACGGGGCTGGTCTTTTCTCAGTGGTGCCCAGGGACAGGACAAGAGGAAATGGGCACAAACTTCAGTATAAGAAGTTGCACCTAACCATGAGGAGGAACTTCTTTACTGTGAAAGTGGTGGAGCCCCGGAAGAGGCTGCCCAGGGAGGTGGTGGAGTATCCGTCTCTGGAGACATTCCAAACCCCACCTGGACAAGTTCCTGTGGGACCTGCTCTGGGTAGACCCGCTCCGGCGGGGTGGTTGGACTAGATGATCTCCAGAGGTCCCTTCCAACCCCATATGATTCTATGAGAACTTCTTTTACGTAGCTAGTGTTTGCTTTTTCTCAAAGCTGTGGCGTCCTCCTGTTGTAGAAGATGCTTCTTCAGGTGAGAGGTGGTCAGTGCTATTTACTGCTTCTTCTCTACAGCAAGGGTCTATTTTTATTTTATTTTTTTTCTGTAATCATCTAATGACTCATTATACATTATACATGGTGAGAAATGGGAAAAGGAAATTTTTCTGGCTTATTTTATTAACTGCTGCTGAAAAGAGAAGACTCGCTTAATGTGTAGTTATTTGGGGTAGGAAATGCATTTCAAACAAGACCCAGAGTGTCTCCTTTATTAAGCAGCACTCGATTGATCAGCCACACTTCCTCAGCCTCACTACACTGCTGATGGCACTCCCTGGCTAAGGTTTTAGGATTTCTGAGGGTTTATTGTATGCTGCCTAGCACTGTGCTGAGCTGTGCGTTGTGCACTAATGTGTCCTGTGTCGTTCTTTATTCTGGGACATGTTGAACTTCGCAGAAGGTGTATGAGGATAGAGAGGAAGGACCTTATCAAAGGCAGCACTGGTGTGTAAGGCTGGCACAAGGGACACAAAAATGTACTTCTTAAGCTGCTGACTTTAGTTTACGAAATGGAGAAAAGAAAGCTCTCTCAGACATAATTAATTTGTAAGGGGAAATATAGATGGAAACACAACATGAATATAAATAACAGCTGCATGTATCTGCTTCTCTATTGTTTTGAGATTAGATCAGAAGCTTTGATTGAAGCCTTTTGTTGCTTCTACGTGTGAGGTCACTGGTGTACAGTTTGAACACTGCGTTTAGAAAGAAGCACAGGTAGTTAACTTGCCGTTACATCAGGGGTGCAGGTGTTGTGAAAAACACATGCCAAATCGAAGCTAAAGCCATCAGGACAATGCCACTGGGAAAGAAACTTCGTGTTGCTTGCTCCTGTTCTGCAACCGCACAGAGTCGGGGTGGATTACACGCGCTTACGCATCCGCTCTCACTGCAGAGTGCTTACAGTCTGGTAGGGGGACTTGGGGGAGAGAAAGAAGAGTAGGAGGAAGGACCAATAATTTCGATTGTTTTGCTCAAAGCTAAATTCAGTCCTGAGAATGTGTATTCAAAATGACTGCAGGGGGAAAATATATATAATTGTAATTCCAGCTGTGAGATACCTGACTGGTACGTTCGGTGTTTGGGGCTGGTAGCTGTCGTGGGCTTGAAGTATTGCTTTTGTTGTGGTAGCTGGTGTTAGTTAATTTGGATTTCAGATTTTGGCCTTAGCTGATATTGATCTTACTTGCATTGTTTTTCTTCTTCATGCTTAATGGATGCTCTTGGATTAATTCCCTTTCTAAATAATAAATCTTGGTAGGTTTACTACCTATTATATAGGGTGCCATGTCTTTTCTCTGTCTAATTTCTAGTTTTTAAGTGAGGTACCACCTACTTGTGCTTAAAATCTGACCCTTTGCTCAGGTCTGGTCAGTTTTATTCTACTGAAAACATCACTCATACCTATAATTTTATATTTTAATGCAATTTTTATGGTAGCTTCAGTTTGACAGCTTTTGGTGTCTGTAATGTTCTGGCATTTTAATATGTAATACAATTGTTAATATGTTGGTAATCACAAAATACCCTTAAAATGCTGTTCACTGGACTGCAGCCTGGTGTTACACTTTCAGTGCTTCACTCTGTAACGTTCTGCAGACCTTTTAATCTCCCATGCCTCTGATCCTCATCTGTAAAAAAAATAAAAATAAAAATAAAACCACTCAACTGATTGTTTTCTTCAACCTTTCCTCCTTTGTTTTTTGAATATATCAGACCTTGTACTTAGTGACCACCTCCTTTCTTCTGACTCAGTGAATCAAATGAGCGAGGCTGTCTGCAGTGTTAGACTTCAATTTAACACTGATGGTACTTTTTCTTGTGTGTTTGGGACCTGTTTTGACAAGCTCTTTAGAATGTGATGTAGTATGAAACCTTTCATTTAATTCTTTTCACTGTGTTTTTTCTTCATAGCTGGAAGTGTTCTGGTTATTTAATTAGATAACTTTTAGTATCTGGTCTCTGTTGCTTCAATACAGCAGTTGGTCTCAGTTATGAAGCTTAATTTCATTTGCATCAGTTGTAAAAAATTATATTTTTTTACACTAGAATTTATGCAGTGAAAGTTTGACAAAAACCCCTGGCCCACCATGGAATGATTCCTGTTCAGTTCTGCATAAATACATACTTCTCCAGCTACTTCTCCCTGGGGTACTTCCTCATTTTATGAGGAAAAAGGAAGTTGGAAAATCTGGTTTCTTTGCCTTTGATAGTATTAGGCAGAGAGAAGAACTAATGTAATGGTAATCGTACTGTGGCGTGGTGCTTTTGCAGTGCTGCCTTTAAATAGGAAAGGCCAGCAAAGGCTTCGTTCATTTCTTACCGCTTTTAGAAAGGTATTTATTATTATTGTCCTGGAGAATTATTTTTTGCCAGTAGCAGTTCTTGAGAAATAACATTTTGGGATACAGGTAGTTAAAGATAAATGATTTGAACTAATATTAAAAACTGTTTTGATGAGTATGGATTGTGATCTGTTTGGGTTTTTGCTAAGCATCATATGTGATGTTATGCAATACCGTATGATATATAGCATTGATATGCCTGATGCCAATTGATGGCAGTTTTGGTTAGATCTGGGCAGCTGGAAAGCTAAGCTATCCATTTGAATGGAAATCTCTTAAATCTTTTCATCTGCAGGTATAATAAAAGCTTGCTACACCCGAGAAAGAAAACTGCTAGTTTTCACCTATAATTTGTGTTTGCTGCTCCCAGCTGCATTAGTATTCAGAATCAGCATCAACCGTAAAGTATTTTAAGATATTTCAAACAATCAAACCCATTACTTTACTGAAAGAAGACACTGAAGTATAAAACTAGCAGTGTAAAATAAAATGTATAATTGCTGTCATCGTTGCCCACTTCAGATTTTAAAAAGAACTTGTCTTTGGTAATGGAACACAATGTCTCAAGATTCTCAAAAAATGAAATGCTAAATTTTGTTTTCCTAAAAGATTGTGAGGGACAAATGCCTGGTCATTCGGGCTAAAAAAAATATAACGCGTTATTAGTAACATGACCCAACAATTGTAGAAAAGTGGAGGGTTTTCATACTTTTATAAAGCTAGGGAAACTTAAATGTTTACATCTCTAGACAGTGCTTGGATCCTTTGAAGGGAGCCAGCTGCAGCAGACTCTGGTGAACATAGAGAAACCTGTTTTGTGGGTCAGGGTGGAAGGTCTACTATCACAGAGTCACCTGAAGGATAAACATCTCTGCGGCACATTAGGAGCATGACACCATGCAATGAATGAATGGGATTGAAGGAGGAATGTAGATTCATAAGATATGGAAGTGTACGAAAGAATACGTAGGCCGACTTTAGTAGCTACCATGTAGTTGAGGCTGGCAGTTGCAAAGGTTTGTGTTTCCTAGCACAGCTCTGTCCTGAAGGCAGACTGTAATTCCCACCTAAGTTACCGAGACTTGGTGAGGTTATCCCTAAACAATTGCCTTTCTAAAAGAGAGAAACAGAGGTCTTTGGTAATGCCTGTGGAACCAGTACATACTAATATGCACCACAGAAACAAAATAAGCTATCATTATCAATAAATAATATTTCAGTCCATATTTCTTTGCATTAATGGTGATGATAAACCAGGCTTTCAGGCTTTATAAGAAAACCTGGATAAAATGTATCTGTTTCTTTCCACTAGTATTCTTACTGTATAATTCCTGTGCACGTTTTCTGGACCTTTTTGGATGACTCAAGTATTTTTGTGCGTCCAAAAATTATAAGCAAATTATCTAGAACAGCTATACATGGAAAAGCATGTGATATTCCGTGAGCATTACTTGATATTCCCCGGAGGTCGGTTGCTGATTCCAATTCTGTTTAACAGCTTCATTAATAACTTAGATGATGGGAGTATCAGTGTGTATAAATACCTGATGGGAGGGTGCAAAGAGGACAGAACCAGACTCTTCTCAGTGGTATCCAGTGAAAGGCCAAGAGAGCACAAACTGAAACGCAGGAAATCCTTTTAAACACAAGGATAATCTGGTTTTACTGTGTTGCTGATCAAAGAATGGCAAAGGTTCCCTAGGGAAGTTCTGGAATCTCCATCCTTGGAGACCTTCAAAACCTGACTGGACTAAGCGCTGAGTAACCTGTTCCAGGCGATCCTGCTTTGAGCAAGGGCATTGGAGTAGAGTATCTGCAGATGCCCCTTCCAGCCTCAGGCATTCTCTGGTTCTGTGCATCAATGAATTTCTGTGATCTGGCTTCTAAGAGCAAGGTCCAGATAAAATCGGCCAAAAGATGTTGGTTCTATCAGAAAAAAGAATAGTCACTTTTCCCTCTACTGAAAGGCAGTCAAGGAACCGCAGAAGATTTTGGGGGTGACATCGGGAGGGTATTTGGGAGGAGAAATGAAAATGTGAACTCCATTCCTCTTGTTCCAATGACAGCAATGATGGTCCAACAACAGGAGCATTCATTTTGTGCTTTAAACTAATCAATGAGTAACGCCTTCTAACTCAACTAACCAAAACAGTGCTCACTGGAATCTCCAGTTTTTACATGATTGAAAGTTGCTCTTTCAAATGAGATGGATTTTTAATTAGAATTACGTTCATTTTTGAGTGGTATAATTTGTCACAATATGACCTCATATTTCATAACTTTGAAAGCTGCCTAATTCTATTTTTTTCCACTGTAAAGGAAAAAAGCCGAAGGTCCAAGAAAATGTATGCTAAGAAGTCACTGACATGACGGATTTCAATATCTCTAAGTAATTAGTGAAGTTATGCTTGTCTCTTTCATTAAAAGCACCATTAGACAGCCAGATGCAAAAGATGACTGTGGTAAATGGTTTTTCAGGTAATTCTTGATAATGTTAAATGTGGTTGTCATTTCAATTGATCACTATGCATCTTTTCTTAAATATCCATCCATCTACTTGAGCTGCCTACTCAATAAATTGTATGTGGAAATCATTAGGATAATTTAAAGAAAAGAATCCCCTCAGTTTAACTCGCTGCAGAATGTTTTGTTTCTCTGAGGTTTTTTTTTTCATTCTCTCCTGAGACTGCTGAAAAAATCTATACTACAGACATTTCTCCCTCCTTTTGTTTTTTAGCACATTTCTTCCTATTTGAGATTTCTTTGGGAAATGAAGCATACAATCAATGTGCTGAGTAGAAAATTGTAAATCTGTGCGAAGGGCTGTACGTTCCCTGCAGTCTGTGCTCATGCTTCCTTCTGGTGTGAGAGAGAGAAGCGCACGGGGAGGTTGTTGGGGGCACTGATTGCTGTCATAGCGCAAGGCTGTACTAAAGCACACCTTCCTTTCTGTAACTCTACACACTCTAACTGAAAGCCCATAGAATTTGGGTTATTCTTCAGAAGGTTTTGTTGTCGTGTTGATTTTACCCTGTACGGAAGCTAGAGTGGGAAATGGACTAAATCAAGCATTTTTTTCTTCTTGACTTTTTGGAAAAAAGGTTCGCTTGTCTCTTGCCTTTTTCAGTGTTGCTGTTGTATAGGAGAGGTGATGTGCTGATAAAGAATACGGAATGCCACGTTAAGGCTGATACTGAGTGCTTGGGTAATGCAGGCAGGGGTGGAGCGAGAGGAAACAACATGGCACAGTGACATTCCCAGCCTGGCAGCAAATTCAGTGTCAGGCACCCACTAAGTTTACCGTGCACATTGCTTGTATG
>JAOTQQ010000012.1:54479755-54504083 GCA_026546715.1 Gallinago undulata
GCACAGTGACATTCCCAGCCTGGCAGCAAATTCAGTGTCAGGCACCCACTAAGTTTACCGTGCACATTGCTTGTATGGTGAGAATTGCATTCCCATAAAGCCTTGAATGTACCCTACAGCTTTGGGAGCTAAAGTGCTTCTAAATAGTCGAGTATCTCACAATGTGTCTTCCCCAGAGTGTGTCTGCAGACTGTAGCATGGTGTATCCTCTTTGACAATCAAGACTTCACTCTCTCTTTAACCCTTCTGATTTCCTCCCAGTGTTACACACTGGGCTTTCTGCATTTTCTTTGGAGTAACACCTGGTCACGCAGTGGTGGTCGGGGGCTGCAGTTCTGTAATTTCTAGCTGTGTTAAAGAAACTCTGACTCAACTCTTTGTTGTTGCTTATGCTTGTTTGGCTGAACCCAGAAATTGCAGCCTGCTTTTGGTCCTATGCTTTGATATTAAAAGAAAGACAGTTCTCTCCTGGATGGAAGCTGTCATCAGTGCTTAGAAATTTTCCATTGTTTCCTTTCAGAACATGCTGTCTTCCTCACTTTTTTCCTTTATAGTTGGCTTTTCTTTTGACAGCCTTTTTTTCTTTTATCTAATGGTGTTCAAGCAGGTAAATACAAGACTCTTTGAATAGCATATTTTATTAAAACAAAACAACCTAATTAACTCATCCTCCAGTTATGTGCTCCAGTAATCCTTTAATGCAGACTCCTTACAAATAATGTTATTACAGATAGGAAGAACCAACATAAATCAGAAATGTCAGGTGCTTTTTCAAAGAGATTTTTTTTCCTCCAGATTTTAAAGGAATCAGTATTCTAAATGTCTGTTGTGCGTCTTACTAATTTCTTTAACTTTGTTAGCTAGAAGCTTTTATTCAAGCGGCCTTTAAAATTTGGAAAAAGCAGAAGAAATAAATTAAGTTAGTGTAACTTGTTTCAGTAAATTAAGCACTTTACACAGATGTAAACTTATGATCAACTCATATAAGTTCCCTTATATGATCTTTTATAAAGCATTTTTTCTAAATATTTGGCATTAGTTCTACCCATATGCCTTTGGAACACAAGAGTTATAAATTACATTGGAGAACAGAAAGCTAACTACAGTGACCCATGGGGATAATCAAATGGGGAAGATATTTATTTTGGTCTAAAATATCCTAAATTGAGGTATATGGAAGAGAAAGAGAACAGACTAATAATGGTAAGTAATGGTAATTCCTTCTGTGAATATTTGATTCCCCTAGAGTGTACTAGAACTTTTCAGTGCTTTCAGTGCTGCTCAGACCCTGCACGGCTGTGTGCATAGACCTGCAAGCTGGCTCATTAAATACAAGAGGAACAGAAAGCTGAGTTCAGGGGGAAAAAAGGAGTCTTTTGGGACCACAGGTCTGGAGCAGATATGTGAGGAAAACTGAGGCTGGCTACAGAAAATGGTTTAAAGAGCTAGAGTATTTAAGTGAAGAGAAAGTGGTGAAGAGCAGGCAGTTTGCGACTAAAGCTAGTGATAATCTATCTGAGACGAAAGTTAAGGGGCTGGTTGACAGCTGGCTGGGAAAGCAAGTAGCTGAGGATGTGCAGGCTGCCTGCTGAGGGAACCTGTGTGGTGGATTCAGATAAATTAGGAGTGGGAAGGGGAGGGCAGAATTGTGGTGAATGCACAGAAGAGTTGTATCCACTGAAGTTCGCTTTCTTTCTGTGCTCTGAATGGACCATGAGATTTCAGAGACTTGCTGTTCCTCTGTTGTCAGGACACCTCCATCACAGAAGTACTTGATTTTGTTATCCCTCTGCTGTGTTTTCAGTAGATACAATTCCTTTGAGAATGGAAGATTATAGCAGAAATATCTGTGTCCTTTTTGCCAGATTTTTGTTTGTCAAGATAGAAATATTCCCTGCCACCGTGTGTATTTCAATGAAATTTTGGAAGCCTGGAAGGTCTTTAGGTTCCTTGTACTTTTTTCTTTCTGCCTTCCCCAAACTTCTCTTTGGCAAGCCACCTACTTGGTGAATGTGATGTATTCATAATGTGGATATTCCCACCTGGTCACTCTGTGGCAGCTTCCTGAGCCATGAAACAGCTCACAGGGCTGGCTGCATCGTAGCAGTGCCCCTGGTTTTCAGGCATTACTGGCACAGTTGCTTTTAAGACAAGGCTGTCATTTGGATACAAATTCCTGTGAACTTGAATTGGGTGGAAAATCTTTCAAACTTGAAATATGTGGGTCTCCGTGGGTTTGGTTTATTTTGTTTTGTTTGTTTGGGTTTTTCAAATCATAACATGGAGGAAGAGGAGGCTGTCGAGGTAGGTCTTCTCTCTTTTTTGTAAGTGATTATATAGTGGATGGGATGGTGGATGGATACTGCATGAAGTAATTGCCCTAAGGATTTTCTTCTTGCCTTTATGCCTCTTTGTAACACTAGGTAGTTACTGAAGTCATACTTCTTGCGAACAGTTAAAAAATGCACTTCTAATTTTTCAGAGTAATGGCTTGAAATTTTTGTAGGAATATCTTGCAGAAATGCTGAGTGCTTATAAGTGAAGCCAATGGGAATGCTCGTTTGAATGGGTGAAGTACCATATAGCAATCACCTGCTGAAAAATCATTTGCTAGAGTTATCAAGTTAGGTGTAAAAATTAATAGGATTTTTTTCCTTAGTCTGTCTGTGCCTCAACTATCGGTAAAATGGAGTGATACCATCTTTCATTTTGCTGGCCATTTTAGAGATTGATTAAGTCTTGTGAAGCAGTCCTCTGTTCTGAAAAGGGCCATTGAAAGTTCAAGACAAATGAACAGATTTAACAAGTTCATCACAGGTTTTAGCAGTTTGCAGCAAATATTGACCAGCTGATCTTTAATAACTTGGCATTTATCACATGTATGGAATGGCACAGGGCTTCTGGGAGAGAGGGGAAAGGCCATCATTTAGAAACTGCATAATGTATATACACAAATGAGGTGAATTCGTGGTTGAGTTGAGTACCCTAGCAATGATGGGCTTTGACTTCTTAGGAGTTTGACAGCTTTAAAATCCCATTCTTTTAACATTCTTTTGGTTTTGTAAATCTAAACCTGTAGCCAAGATGCAGCTGTAAAAGCAAGTACATTGAGGTCTTATTGAAGGTGATGGAAATATTTCCATCCTCTGTGATCTTTTCCTCTAACTTTTCACTCATCTGTGATGAATGAAATAATAGATGAATATGTGCATGACTAGCTTCAATGTCAGCTTAGAAATGGAAAAACTTGTTCCTTTATTTCTCCACTGAAACGTCATGCTCTGGCTGTTCTCATGTGGCACTCAGGTTGCATTAGTTTTCTCATCAAAATATTTATGTGTGATTGTGGTGTCTTTTCAGAATTCCTCATGCTACTTACTATTGCACTCCCCAGGAACGTGCTTCAACAATGCTCCTGCCAGAAACACAGAAGGGATGACATTGGTGTTGTGTCATGCATTTGGCATGAAGAACAAAACTGATATAATTGGTTGGGATTTAAAGGGGATGCAAATAAATACTGAAATAAGCATTTGAATGTACATCTCTAAGTGATGTACGTGGCAGGTCTGTCTTGGGTGCCTCAGACTCATCTTTTTTGAGAAAGATTGGTACACATTGGAGGTGCATCTAAAGAATCCTAAAACAGACTAATCCTAATTACATAATAAAAGTTGACCGTCTCTCTAGACAAATAATAATAACACTCTCATTAATGATTGTTGCAGGTTGCAAATCTTAGAAATTTTAATTCTGTTCCCTTTTTGCTCATGCATTCTTCAGGGGGGAAAACTATCTCAAGTTCACTATACTAAACACAATATATTTCTTTTGCCATCAGTTTCTTTATCTATCTTTTCACAGAATCATAGAATCATCTGGGCTGGAAGGGACCTCCAAAGGCCATCTAGTCCCACACCCCCGCAGTCAGCAGGGACACCCCCAACTAGACCAGGTTGCCCAGGGCCTCTTCGAGCCTCCCCTTGAAAGTCTCCAGGGAAGGGGCCTCAGCCACCTCCCTGGACAACCTCTTCCAGGGCTCCACCACCCTCATTAGAAAGAACTTTCTCCTCATCTCCAATCTAAATCGGCTTTTCTTCAGTTTCAACCCATTGCCCCTCGTCCTGTCCCTGCAGGCCTTTGTAAACAGGCTCTCCCCAGCCTTCCTGCAGCCCCCTCAGGTACTGGGAGGCCGCTCTTAGGTCTCCCTGGAGCCTCCTCTTCTCCAGGCTGAACAACCCCAGCTCCCTCAACCTGTCCTCGGAGCAGAGGGGCTCCAAACCCCTTGTGTAATTTCTTACAAGCTCGACATCTCCCTTTGTTCATTGATGCCTGGCATCGTCTTTAATTGCGTTGTGACCAAATAGAATTTCTTGCTTTCCTTTCTTCCCTTTTTTTTGGAACTCTGGCAAAAATACATAGTTCTTCTCTGTTTTCTACCCTGTCTTTAAATTCTGCCATTTACCTATACTGTAAGAAGAATGGTATTATTTCCAAGTCAGATTATTTAATAATATTAATATTATAATTTCTATCTAATATTGGTGGAGAGTTTTAATCCAGAAAATTCTACTTTAATCAATTATATTATTATAATTTTACATCAAGAATAATAAGGCCAGGACTTGGCATTTTTTGTAAGTCATATTGAGTCACAAATGCATCCTTTTCTTTATTTGAGAGATAATATACTTGTAATGATATTCAATACGAGTGTGGGACTGCAGAGGTGTCCCCTGGCACAGTAAGAGGAGAGGGTGGTGTCTGCTCATTCCCCACCTACCTTCTCAGGTGAATGTGTCCCTTTGAGTGCTATTATGTAGCTCCTATTTTTGTTGTTTTCTGGCAATTCAAATTTGTGCATTACCTTAAAATATTATATATGGACCTGCTGGAGCACGGCTAGAGCACCACTCCTATGAGGACAGGCTGAGAGAGTTGGGGTTGTTCAGCCTGGAGAAGGGAAGGCTCCAGGAAGACCTTGTGTGGCCTTTCTGTACTTAAAGGGAGCCTACAGGAAACGGAAATGGAAAAGCCTAGAGGGGTCCCACCTGCAGGGAGGAGGAGACAGGAGAGGTGACCCAAACCTGACCAACGGGTGTATTCCATCCCATCTGCCCCATGCTCAGTATAAAAGCTGGGGGATCAAAGGGTCAGCCCTCTTTCTTCAGTGGCTGACGGCCGTGTGTCCCTGATTCCAGAGCTGGAATCCAGTTCCCATCCATTGCAGAAGTCTGGGACTTCCCCAGTGTCTGTCGGTGTTGTCATCCTGGGAGCTTGATACAACTTTGTATATATTGTATCTAGTTCATTATTTCCTTTTTAAGTTTAATATTAGTATTTCATTAAAGTAGTTTAGTCCATTCTAAACTTGTAAATCTCTTTATCTCTTCCCCCTTTTCTCCTGGAGTGAGAAAGTGGGGGAGAGCATCTTTCACTATCATAGGCCAATTTGGCCTAAACCATAATAATTGGGGACAGAGCTTTTAGCACAGCCTGTTTCAATAGGACAACAATTAAACTGAAAAAGGGAAGATTTAGACTATATGTAACAAAGACATGTTTTATGATGAGGGTGATGAAACACTGGCACGGGTTGCTCAGAGAGGTGGTAGATGCTCCGTCTCTGGAAACATTCAAGGTCAGGTCGGATGGGGCTCTGAGCAACCTGATCTAGTTGAAGATGTCTCTGCTCATTGCAGAAGAGTTGGACTAGATGGTGCTTAAAGGTCACTTCCAACACAAACTATTCTATGATTCTGTTAATACTCTCCAGGAAGCCCTCCCATCAGTTGTGTTCTCAGACTCAGCCGTAGATTGTCCCATAGGAGCATGTTGCTAGCATTTTCCCAGGCATCCAGAATGATACTGGTATTTTTGTTGTCTTCGGGTGTGGTGGTGGTTTTAACTGTGTGGAGACACATGCCCAATGTAAGATCATTTGCTAACCTTGACTGAGGAATTGTAGAGTCCCAGGTACATCTTTGCAGAGGGTCAGTCCCTCGCGGTCCCAGCCTGCCCATACAGGATGAACCCCCTGGAGCACAAGTTACCTCACAACCTCTGCTTCCTTTGAACTGCCAAGAGAAGCAGGAAGAGGAATCTTAGCATAGAGAGCAGAGCTGAGATTTATATATACTTCATTTTTTTGTGGTAACAAAGGCTGTTTCGCTCTTCTTAAGGTTACCAACCAGGTCCTCTTTGCCATCCAGAAATAGTGTGTGGGCAGAAAAGAACAGCCATCTTTCCAGTATTTCCCATGCGGAACAGTAGCTTCAGTTGCCTCCCAGCACATTGAAGTCAAATAGCTGGCCAAATTACTAGTTTCTGATAATTGTCAAATAGCTGCTTGTGACAGATAATTCCTGCACATTTGCATTATTGATTGACTACCCATGAGCTTGCACTGGAAGTCTGATGAGTGCTACAAGAGTACCAGAGATTGATTGCTTTGGTCATTGGGGCAGGAAATATTTGGAGGCTGTGATGTATCAAAATCTCTTTGCAGACTGTCTAGACACAGAAAGCTGAGATTGAATTATATGTGTCTGAATCTCTGTTATTTAGAGGTCTAAAAGAAGAAAACTGTGAACTAAGCAAATACCTTGAGGAAATCAGGGATTAGACGCTATTGTCTACCTGCCTTAATTTGGCCTTGTTTATCTTCAGAAATATCAGAAGTACCTGCAAACAATAGTTTCACCCTGTGGTAGCACTAATTAATCTCAGTGTGAATTAAGCAAGAGGTCCCAAAGAGCACCTGAAAACTCTGCAATAGGGAAGGGCTGACAAAGTCTGCAAGTGTTGGCCCTGGGTCATGCTTTTCTAGCCCACCTACGGGCAGCAGCATGGAACATGAGGTGATTTATCTGTTCCCATTGTATTTAAGCCTAAAAATACCATAGCAGCATTGAAAAGCTATTCAGAAGTCTTAAGCATTGACTTCTTTTCTTTTCGTTTTTCAGGATGCTGACAGTCTCCCTGCTGATAGTTTGATAGATTGGATGTTTTCTGTAACTTTTGTTAGCAGGTTATTCTACCCCTCTCCAGGCCCATTCTTCCCTCCCTTGATTTTTGTCAGATTTACATCTGTTTCTTTAGCAGGCTGCTATAAAAATGTCTTCAAGTCCATTTACAACGTATGCTTAATACCAGCTTCAGAACACTGAGCAGAATGCAAAATGACCGAACTATTTTGAATACAGTAAACAACTCTGGATTTTTAAATTCACCAGGATCCTTTTTGATTTCCTCATTGGAGAATCCCTGTCTTTGAAATTGTTTGTGCTGTGCTTTGCCTAAGGATGTGTTTGCATACTAAGGGCTTTGATTTGAAGAGATGAATAGCTTTATGTGTTCGTGTTTTGCCTCCATTTTATTAATATTAGCAGGAAAAAAAAAGCGCAAGGGCAGTTTTAACTAAGTAATTTAGCATACTTTTGCATTGAGCTTTAGTTTTACTGCAATGTGTAGGACAATGCAACTCAAGTAGGTGGCAGAAAATGTGAACTGAGGATGGTCAGAAGAAATGGGAACTTAAAGAAGATGATCTCTTTTGCATCTGTGCAACAGTCAATAACTGCAAATTAGTTACAGCTTGAGTGACAGACAAAACAACCTCAAGTGTGCTCTAAAAAGGAACTGTAAAAAAAGGCTGCATATTAGTCACTCCAGCTGTCATCTTTGTATAATAGACTCAAAGAAATGTGTTCTCAGACCGTGGTGATTTTTTTTTTTCTTTGTTTCTGTCAACATTGTGATACTCAGGATTACATGGCAGTAAGAACAACAGCTGCATGAAACATTTAGTGACCTAAGCGAGTGCTTTTTTGTTATTGAATTTCAGTCTCTTTGTACTTCAGTAAAATTCTTTCACACCTTAAATGGCTGTTGAAGTTGCATATGAAATAAAATCTGTACTCGTCACGGTCTCTTCAGCAGAGGTTGAGTTTTGCTGCTTTGTGTTGCCCTTCTGGAGATGTGTGATGGCTGAGGGACATGCTACAAACGTAGGTAAAAAGAAATCACTTCTGGACATCTGTCATATGACATCAGACATATTTCTCTAGGTTCTTACCATGCTCTGACCGAAAAGTAAAGCTGCCACTGTTAAAAATGGGAATTTATCGAGAATAAGCCCTCACAAAATCCTGAAAACCGAATTTAACTTTCTTAAGGAAGGAAACCATTGAAATTGCCATTTTGTATTTCAACTTCAAGAGCTATGTTAGTGATACAAGACTGCACGTTGTTCAGAAACCACTGTGAGCCAGTTGATTCTGCCTGATCATTCTTGCCCACCTCAAATCGTTGACTACCATGACAGCTTAGGTCTAGTTGTCAGGTACAAGACAGCAACTCCTTTTAGGTCATCCTGTGTCATACTGTAAACCATCAATAACGTGACACTCTCCTAAGGAAAAGGACAGATTGCATGTTGCTCTTCTGAAGGGTGGGAAAGGCATCTACAGCCTTTGCTTATCTTGTGGTGACATGTTCTTGCAATGTTTTTCATTTTTATGGATTGGTGGTATCCAGCAGGATTGTAATTTATGTTGTTTTTTAGTTTTAATTTGTGTATAACTGTAAAGCTCTGGTGCCTCTTAGAACTGGTAAACAATGTAGGCAACTCTGTATTAAATTTTCAACACATTATTATGATGTTGCTTCGCAATTTAGCAGCATTAAGGCTCAGTTTGACTCCATGTTTTATATGCTTTATTATTTTTATGTCAATTTTACCACCAGTCCATTCAATTGGAATTAATGAGGACTGAGAATACATCTAACGCATACTTTGTAAAAAACTGCTGAAATTACTGCTCAATTAATTTGTTGCCCACTATAAGTTTTTACTGTATCAGCTATGCTGTGTCTAGTGATTATAAATTTCATAGTTTTGGTAGACTGCACTGAGGTTCTCTGAGGAAAATGGTGTGAGTGGTCTAGAGGAAATGCACCATAGTTTTCCTGGTTAGAGCAAACCCACAGGTTCCATTTTCTTCCTTGACTACCGTCATGGACTGTCTTGGGGCTGGTGGTTGTTGTTGGGGGGTGTGTGGGGGGTGGTGGTGGGGTGTATTTTTGCATGTATTCAGGTGGAATAAAATCATCTAGTTCTGAACCGAGTCAAATATGAAATGCACATGGGCTTTTTTCTAGCTTTTCCGTTCTGATAACTTTAAATAAAAATTTGCTTAGTGCTAACAGCTGTCTCCTAAACTGATAATAGGAGCTGGAAATACATAGTGCTAACCTTAATTACATGCTTCAGGCTCTCATCTTTTGCAGCGGCTCTGTCAAATGCAGACTATATTTTGTCTGAGATAGGAATGTTTAATCAGATCAACATGAACAAAGTCAAGCTGAGGAATTTGCTCTACTGCTTTTTTTTTTTAATGTGTTAGAAAATTCACGTGCAACTTGCCTATCTCGCAAGCGTAACTAGATAAATGGTCTTCATATTTCTGCAGGAGTGGAATGATGTGCTTGTTAGGTCTTTCTTAGCAAAACTGCTTCTGATAATTTATGGTTATTTTCATAGAATCATAGAATGTGTTGGGCTGGAAGGACCTCTAAAGGTCATCTAGTCCAACCCCTTGGAGTAAGCAGGGACATCTTTAACTAGATCAGATTGTTCAGAGCCTCATTCAGCCTGACCTTGAATGTTTCCAGGGATGGGTCTCCACCACCACTCTGGGCAACCTGTTCCAATGTCTCACCCCCCTCACTATAAAGAAGTTCTTCCTAATGTCTAACCTAAACCTACCCTGCTTCAGTTTAAAACCATTTTCTGTCACTACATGCCCTTGCAACCAGTCCCTCCCCATCTCTCCTGTAGCCCCCTTCAGGTATTGGAAGGCTGTTATAAGGTCTCCCTGGAGCCTTCTCTTCTCCAGGCTGAAAAATCCCATCTCTCTCAGCCTGTCCTCATAGGAGAGGTGCTCCAGCCCTCTGAGGATCCTTGTGGCCCATTTCAGCTAATAATGGTTTGTCTTAAATGATTGTCTTCCTCTGCCCTCTCCATCCTTCAAAAAACTAAGCTAAGTTTACTTGGTAGGTACACACAATTTATTATACCCTTATTTTTAAAATCACTCTTTTATGTTGCATTTCTGGAACAGCTATAATAAGATTTGATGGTGAAATGCAGATAAGAAAATAAATCAGTTCTTTTCTCTGAAAAGATTAGGGATGTGCACAAATCCCATGTTCATATATAATCCTATAGCTTCAATTTGGGAATAACAACATTTCAGATCATGACATGCCTAGTAGACTGACTGGAAGTGAGAGCCAAGCATTACTTAGAAGAAGGGGTGTAGAAAACAAGGGACAATCAAATAGTCCTCTGTTGTCAAAGACACACAAATTTGGCAATTTGCATTAGGATACTGGTTGGGCTGCTTCCTACTGTGCTCTAGAAAGGCGGTTTCAGAGCTTGACATCATTATATTATATGCCCACTTCCCAAACTTCTGTTCTTGTGTCACTATTTGTGTCCTGTTTTCTTCCCCTTCTTTGGGCTTACCTAGCCATGTACTTCTAAAGAATAACCACGTTACATTTGCAAACTTGCTTTGTTGGGCTAAGCAATCCAGTTTTCTTCCCGTTTCTTTTACGACATTGGTAGTTTGTTTCTTTGGTCATCCTTGGAGCTTGCGCCCACAGTTACTCTCATAAAGGTGGTGGTGGTGGGTTTTTTTTATATGGATAATTGTAATCAGATGACACGTTTCAGATGAAATCTCTCCCACACAAGGGGTTTTGTAGAAAGGGTTTAATAGCTGTCTGCTTCTATCAAAACACTTCTCCTGATGCATCTTAAAATTTCATTTGCTTTTTTCACAGCTGCATCATGCCGGTGATTTATAGTCACCCTGTGATCAATAAATACAGCCAGGCCTTTTTATCATTTTTAGCTGATGTACTCTCATTCTATATCATGGATTCATGTTAATAGCCCCTTGCCCTTGTTCTATTACACTTCATTCCATTTCAATTACAAATCTCAAAGCCACCTAATTTTTCCAGGATAACATTCTGTTCCTCCTTTGTCTTGATGTCTCCCAACTTCATGCCATCATCCATTTTCATCATAGCAAGTCTACTTTTTGTGCTAAAGCCATTTAATAGAAGCATTATAGAAGATTTAGCCACGAGGAGTTCAGGTTTCCTGCGTGCCAATACTTAGCTTGCTGACACGTCGTCCTTTAGCCAGTTTCTTACTCACTTAGGTAAGCCTTCAGCAGTGTGGTATATTTTATTTGTAAGTTATTATGTATTCAGTGTTTCTAACTCAGTGTCTGTGGTTAAACAGCAAGAGAGAGACAGATAAATAAGTCCAAAGGGGTAGCAGAGACTAGGGAACTAGGTTGCAACAAACTCGGTACAACTGCTTTAGTTCTTAAGGAAAATTCTCCTCATTTCTGTCATTGCTAAGCCTGGTTATGTGTTTGCCCCCACTCTTTTTGGCAGTTTTGGTTTTGCCAGAGGATGCTTTTGCTTTAGTGCAGATTCTGTGGTAATGCTGTGCAGGGGGCTGTCCCCCAGCAAGCCCCCACGGCCACTTGCTTGCTCGCTGCCCTCTGCTGTGGGACAGGGAGAAAACAGATGGAGACAAGACTCACAGATCAAGATACCATCAGTTTAATAGGTGGGGCAAAAGCTGTGCACACAAGCAAAGCAAAAAGGTGAATTTATTCACTGCATTCCATTGGCAGGGAAATGCTCAGCCTCTTCCTGGGAAGGCAGGCATCAGCACATCCAGCACAAATGCCGTAACTGCAAACATCTCCCCTTCCCACTCCTCTCCTTGAGCTTTTATTCCTGAGGACAACGGTATGGAACATCCCTTTGGTAAGTTTGAGTCAGTTGTCCTGGCTGTGTCCCCTCCCAGCTTCTTGCCCACCCACAGCCTCCGTGCTGGGGGGCAGAGTGGGAAAAAGGGGAGACCTTGATGCGGCGCAAGCTCTGCTCAGTGGTACCCAGAACCACTGGTGTGGTATGTACCCTGTTTTAATCACAGATCCAGAATAAATCACCGCACAGGCTGCTATGGAGAAAATTAACTCCAGCAAGGGCGTGCCCATGAAAAAATAATATGAAATTGTACAGATTTTTTTTTCTCACCAGAAATTTTGCCAAACTAATTAGTGTAGCAAAAATAGGAACAATGTAAGCTTTATGGGATGGGGAGATATGCATCTACAGGAAAGCTTAGACCTTAAAACAAAGACTTTTTTCGTATACTTACAACATTTTTTCTTTCTTTTTGGCTTTGATTATTGAGTCCATGACTAAAAGCTGATATTGTCATAAAATCCATGTGATAGTCATTTTTTCAGTTTCCTAGTGAGTACAGTTCAATTTATAGACTGTCACTTGTTAGACTATACATAGTTTTTGTTCTCCCTCTTAGTTGTTTCTCATTTCACCAAGATGTTTTAGACCTTCATCATTCTTCACTTGACCAGCAGGGAAAAGAGATTATTTTTTTCTCCAAGTGTATTTATGATATTAATGAGACAAAATTCATACTGTTTCTAGCTCAAAAATCACCTTACATCTAAAATCTCAGCTGTTCCTTACAGACAAGGTTTCCCAACAAGATTAGACCTTCCCGATTAGCAGAGATTAAAATAATTTTCTAGTCAGTCATTGCAAAACTGATGGAGTTTCGAAAGTGATTAAACTGAAGGAGATGCTCTGGGCAACTCGAAGAAGAGCATCTTGTGATAAAACTACAGCCTTGGCTGGCAAGTCTGTTGTAAACCCATAAATCTGTAAGAAAGGGTCGGCTGCTTTGGGTTGCGAGTTACGAACTGTATCGTGTTCAGACTGAGGGCACGCGGAACTGCCCTCCCAAAAGTAATTAAATGGAAACACTTTGGGCTAAGCCTGGATGAAGATCTGGCTCTACCCTGTTGCCTTCTGTTTAAACCCTAGCAGGGAACTGACCTTCCTGCTGAGCAGCTGGTGTTGATCTGACATAGCCATAAACCCTGGAAGTATATATATATTTTTTTTCCACTTTTATATTGCAAGCTTGGACTTACCAGTCTCACTGAGGTATGGCTGAGGAGGAGAGCTCACAAAGTATTTCAGTTCAAGTTGGGCAATTTCCTTAGTGAAATCTTTTTAGCACTTTTCTAATATTTTAGGATCTCTACAGAAGTAATTAATTATTATACATAAAAATTATTTCAGATACAGAACTCTGGCCTCTTTGAAAATCTTAACATATATTCAAGTCCGTAAGAAAACTAAAGGTATTAATTTCTATGAAGATTTTGTGTTTCCTTAAAATAGTGGACGATTTGGTGATACAGGTTGTTTAAAAAATATTTATGAATGACTTGATTCTAAAAATTAGCTGGTGTTGAATGTATCTAAAAAGCAGTCTGTGAGCTAGCATAAATTGCTCCTGTGGTGTACTGAAGGAAAAGAGAGTCGATGTTTGAAAAGGCAGAAGGAGCCACAGGTTGCTGCTGTAGCTGTAACGGCTGATACATTGTCAGGTTTGCAGCCTAGTTAAACTTTTCCCTTTTTTTTTTTTACAATGGATGTTTTCGTGGTTGAGATGGATATGTGCAGATGTTTTTTAATAGCTACAGTGTGGTACAGCACTACAGTGCTAGAGCCTGGTTTGTCACTGAAATGTAGAGAAGGGGCTGTTACCATTCTTTGTTTTTGTTTGTTTTAAGGGCTTTGAGATTCCAAAGAGGCCCAATCCTCAGCTGTTAGAAATCAGTGCCGTTTCATTTAATGTATTGGGCTTACGAATGCGACAAAGATGTAAGATTCCTGTTCCTTGGTAGCTGGATGCCCTTCACCCTGAACTGTTGCATGTTCTGTTAATTCTAAACATAAGATTTGATGAGCTACACATTATTATGTAGCTAATATTATTGAGCTATGTGGTAGCTATATAGTAGTATGGCAGGTTTTATAAATGAATAGGTTTGTATTTTCTATTCTTCCTCTCCTGGAAAGGACAGCTAGAGGTTGGTGCTAGCCTGGGAGACTTTGAGCTGTCATTCATGCTGGTAAGGATTTGAGAAGGGTCTGAAATGAGTGCCTGGAAGCAAACTAATAACAGTGAAAACTTTTGCTTATTGTTTATGATCCCAAGCCACGAAATACAGTAAGAGCTCTCCTGTGGTTAAATGTATCAAACACCTGAACTGAGGTACTTCTTTCAGATACTCCCTAGAGAACGTGGCATCATGATAGACAAAGCCTTCAATCCAAAGCCTGAATATTTCAAAACTGAGGGGAATAACTGTGAATCCAAAGGGAATCTCTGGCTTAGAAAACATGGGATTTTCTTCCTCCCACAGCATTTAACCTTTCTACCTGAATTATTCTTGGATTAATTTCCAGCTGTGCTCTGAAAGTTGAACCTGAGAGCCTGAACACTCTGCCATTCCCAAATCATGCAGTCAGAAAAGAGCAAAAGTAGCCAGTGCTCTGTTGGGTCTTTCTGTTCCCTCGTATGAGACTTCATCTTTTTGACCAGAATTCTTCTGCTGGGGTTACTGTTGACACAGAGCACCGAGCTGGAAAGCAGAGATAACGTGTGCCACTGCTGTGGCTTGACAGATATTCTGATTCCAACCTCTGCCCCTCCTTTCCCTTTTCTCTGTTGCACAGGTGGCGAAATCCTATTAGGACTGATTTAGTGAGTGGCAGAACAGGTTCATAATTCTCAGCTCCATTCCCTTTTGCAGCTTAAACAAGATTTTGAAGCATAAAATAAATTTTAATCCTTCCAAGGAAAGATGCTAATCTGAAACTGGCTGTTTGCTCAGTGTTGGGTTCCTGCTGGCTTTGATAACAGCTCATGATTTGTGGAAATTTAGCATGGATTGAGATGTCAGCTTGCAACTGGCACTCCAGGCTTCCTTGACTAATGGGAAGTAGGCAGGAGTTTATAGGTAGTTGGGGCTCAGTGCCATAAAATTCAACCATGCAGTTCACAAAGTTCTCAGCTTTTGCATGTTATCCCTCTTTGTTACCCACTGGGTTTCTTGGAAGAGAAGTGGGTCTTTAACCTCTCCACAGTCTTCTGTTATCCATTTATTTCCACCCCATAGTCTTAACAAATACTTTAATTTCACACTTTTGAGCACAGTAAAGAAACAATTTTAGCTATTTGGTATATAAGCAACACTGTCATAGAAAATACCCCAGAGCACTAAGGCATCCATAACTGTAATTTCAGTGTTAGAAGGTTGGTTTAATTCTCATACAGAAATTAGCAAAACCAAAATTCTGTTCACTATATATTTGGGAGGGGAAAGAAGTCTAAGAACATTACCTGTCTGTCTGATTTAGTCTGTGAAAATTTTTTTGTACTTTACAATGATTTTGGGAAAATGCACATCTAAATGTCTATATTTGAGCCTTCAATTAGTTGTGTAACACATATCAAGTCAGATTCTGTTGTCAGAAACGCTGGTGGAAATCTACGGTATTTTCACTGGAGATACTAAAATTACTTCAGTTTCAAGTTTTTTGTTAATGAGGTCAGGGATTTTGACATCACTTTTTAGTGGTTGCCTATTTGAGTAACGCGTAGTGTTTTCAGAGCAAGTTTGGGAACAAGCTGTCATCAAGACAGGCAATTCTCGGAATGTTGATAAGATGCATGATTGACACCCCTATAATTTTGTTTGTTCTAAGCTTCTGTTTGTTCTTGGAGCTTTGCTGTTTAAGATGAAATGACAAGAGCTGTTCACGGTGCTTTTTGGGCTCAATTTGCAGACAGCAGAGTCCAGCTTCTCTATTAAAGTTGTGCTTTCTCTCTTTTTTTATTTTTTTTTTTAATATGATCTAGAGGCTTGTTTTGTTATTTAAAATCACTTCTCGTCCTAAAGAGAAAAGTCAGAAGTTCCATTTCTTCTCCATGCTGCTGAGAGCTAGCTTAAGTTTTTCTCCTCTGTCATTCATTTACGTTATAGCACAAACCATATGGATGAGAGACGAATCTGTGCTGGAAGATCTGCCAGTGGCACTGCTGGATCAGAGTTCATTTAGAGCGATGCTGGCCCCGTGAATCATAATGTCTGCTCAGCCGAGTGGGAGAGCAGACTGTGTCTGCAGCAGGCTCGTATATCAATTTAAAGAGGAAGGAAAGTTGCCACAGAACCACAGTTCCAACCAGCAGCACCACGTCACAAAAAAAGTAATCCTCTGGCATTAATTTCTTGTCAAGGCTAGTGATGGGTTACGTTTGCCAAATAAGATGTGCTCAGCTGAACTGTAGTATCTTGGAAGTGCAATGTCGTATGTCACTTTTTCTTTCTTTTTAAAAGAATGTTGCATGTTGAAAGTATCATTCTGTGGATACTTGCTGTAAATTAAGATAGCTATTCTCAGTAGTACAGACATTCATCTTGGCTTCTAAAACTCCCAAGACTATGCAATTCCTGTAGATATCTATAAATCCTGTTCGTATATGAAGCAACTTTTCCCTTTTCTGCTCCAGAAGAATGATGCAAAGCCTGTTCCTACCCAGGCCCAATCCTTATCGAGTGTTTAAGCGTGTGCTTAATATGAATTAGGCATGTACAAAAGTACTTTGATAAGCGTGATCTAAGCCAGCTACATGTTGGAACAGGTCCAGAGGAAGGAGGGCCACAAAAATGATGAGAGGGCTGGTGGGAGGTGTCCCTGCTCATGGCAGGCGGTTGGAACGGGATGATCTTGAAGGTCTCTTCCAACTCTAACCATTCTATCATTCTGTGATTCTACATTGTTGTCGGTTTAATATAAATTTTCATTCTGAGCACACGGCATTTATTTGCATTTGCCCTCAACATCCTGTATGGGCATATAATGAATTTTAGTGCAGTTTTATTTCACAAAGGGGAGCCAAAGATAAGGGAAGTAATTGTTCTGCTTGTGGATACAAGATCAGCTGCCGTTGACACCAAAGCTCAGGAGCCGCATCCTACAGGCCATTACAGAGTCAGTAGACTTTCACCTCTCTTGCTGGTGGCTTTCAAATCTCCTGATGACTGAATGCAGGCTGAAAGTTGTTACTGAATTTCCTCCTTGTAGGAGGAAAAATGGTCCTTTGGGATCCAACACAAGGTGGAAGGGTAGACTGTGAGGGAAGCACTACAGTCAGCTTTTAAACAAAGTTTTGTGTCATTCAGCGGAGTTATTTTTTTCTCCATGTGAATAAAGAAATACTGTTTAGAGATGTTTTCTTGAGAAAATATTCCTTGTCTGCAGAATTATTTTCTCTTGTTCCTATTCAAGTGTCAGGCAAGATTTATGGGGAAAACATTGTCAATCTTTTATTAAAAAACAAAAAAAAAAGATGTTTTCCTCATACTACTTCCACTTTTCTTTGCATTGGAGAACTGCAAATAATTATGCTATTATAAGTTCCCCAGAAATCCCCAGTTTTTGAAGTTACTGGATGAAAAATATCCTCTGGATTTTGTGTAGAAGACATATTTAGCGATGGAAGCTGTGTGCATAGAAACAGATCAACCATCTCTTTTTCATTAGAGGTTGTTTCCCCAGGCATAAATGATAAAATAATAATGAATGCTTTTTTTCATGACTGCTTAAATATCTTTCTTTTTCTCTGGCATTCTCTTTGTTATATATCATTTGTTACAATATCATGAGTATCAGGATACCTGCTATGATAGAAAGTTGTAGAAAAAATCTTGAATTAATTTATTGTTAAGTAGTGTGCTGTTTAAATTTCTTCTCACTTACATGGACAGAAATGAAAAGAAGTGCTTCCAAACTCAGTGTATTAAAATCAGGTTAAAATTAAGAGGATCCAGGTTCATGCATTTATAAATAAATGTGGATATTCCGGTAAACACATAAAAGACAGTTTTTATTGTTCATTTTTTTTCGCTTTGTTACTTTTTTTTTTACCAAATTAAAAAAAAATCAAAGAAAGTTTGCAACTATAACTAACTAGAAAGAGAAATGGATAAATGCAATACGAATGAGCAGCAGCAGAAAGATTTTAGGATGATTGTCATGACGAAGAAGGTGGTAAAGACTCTTACATTACACACAGTGTGGTACAATTAATGTCAAGCTGCCTTTCAGGCACTGTATTTTTCATCCCATTTACTGAATTGGGTCTGAACAAGTCTGAAAATACGACCAAACTGCTTGTTCCTTCTACTGTTTCTCTGTGTTGCAATTAGTCCGCTTTTCAGCTCACATTTCCTGTAACTTTTCCAACCACAGAAGTCCTTTGCTGATATTAGTATATTTTGTGACTTTCTGAGAGCAGGCTGCTGGTCTTCTTTTAGTTTCTCTGTGTGGCATTCACAAACTCTCCTAGACTGCCCTTGCTAGGAGCCTGAAGTTTTATTCCATTTGGCCCACCCTGGCCCAGCCTGAACTGAGCCATTCTCTCTAGAGAGGCTGTGGATTCAAGAGGGAGCTGAAGGCTCTGCTGAGGATTTTGCAGAAGTATTTTTCACATATCGCTTTAAAATTTGTTATTTGCCGAGGTAGTTTGTAACTGGTTTCACTCATAATCGGTTCAAATCTGTTCATTCTTCCCAATTAGATGACCAGTTCTTCTTACAGACAATATTATTGGTGAAAAAATAACGGAAAAGCCTCAACTTTATAAGGACATAAAAAAAAAAAAGATATATATATATATAAAAACAGAGAAAGAGACATAAACAAATGTGAGTGCCAGTTTGTACAGAACTTCAGGGTTAGGCTTGAGTAAAATGGGTTGAGTAGCTGGGGCTGTGCTTGTTCAGGGTTCAAGTGAAAGATAACAAGTATTAGTTTATTTACCCTTTTAGAGAGAGAGACTATTATATAATTTTGGGTTTCAATGGAAATGAAAACAGTAATAGGATGTTGGGAAATTCGTGTTTAATAACTGAGGGGTTTATGTTTTTTGTGAACTAAATTCTGTTTTAATACTAAAAGGAATGTATTTTTACTGCATTACATGGTTAGGAACTTTACCTCTTTTTTTCTGTGTTACACTTAGTCCTTTTCTTCACACTCTGGAAAAGAAATTCTGGTTTAGTTTCCATAGGGCTTTTGTCAAATGACACTGCCAGAGCAAATTTGTTTAAAAAGTCTGAAGTGAAGTAGGTAATACATCAAATATGACTTTTTCTAGATGACAGGAGAAAAGGAAATATCTGATATTTACTTCCAGATGGAATAACGAAACCCAAAACATGGCAGATGCCCTGTGAACTTCCAAACAATGACCTTCAACATAGCTTAAACCTAGTAAAGCATCTGGTGTTGCTTGCTGTTCTCGATGGTGGAACTTCAACACTGTGAAATGATGTTTCATGCAGGCAACCCAGTCTGTTACAGCTGGCTGTTAGGTCTACAACAGATGAGAATCTCAGAGCACTTCCCACGAGCCTTTCTTTTTTTAACTTTTTTTAACTTTAACTTTCTTAACTTTTTTAACTTTTTAACTTTTCCATCTCGTTTAGTAAGAATTAGGATTTGCTTCTCCGATTAACAACATAGCATTCATTTACCTTCTACTTGTAAAAGATCTATTTTATTCTTTAAAAATGTGGTTCTGTACTGAATTTATTGACTTTGAGTGTTCATCAGTATATGACGGGAAACTGCTTTGGTATTTTGGAGATCACTATTGTCACTCAAATGTGAGATGACAGAGCTAAGCTAATGGATCTTTGATATAGTGCACGAGAGGAAATACTGACTAGAGGGCAGGCAGAAGGTCTGGATAGCTGCTGTGGAAGCACCTTCTTTCCTAAAGTGTCGGGACCCCGATGTGCTAAGTACAGGGGGAGCAGAAAGATGATGATAACCTGAGGTCTTCCATGTTTGCTTCTAAGGGAAGTAACACCAGGTTCAGTAAGTGCAGGGTTTTTTTTTTTCTTTGCTGGATGGTGTTTTCCTTCTTTTTTAGAATTGCTAAAATATGCATATTTTTTGAATGCATGAATTTTTAAAAACTATTTTTTATAATTGCAAACAGCCCTGTGGATTTCAGTGGAATTATGGATGCAGTGTATTGCTGCTGGCTATGTATAAAAAGAATCCAGAGCTGTTGCAGTGTCAGTGTACAATATACTGTGTATAAATTCAGTATGTTTTTTCTTGCTTTTAGAGATGGAAGTAACTTCTGACAAATTTTAACAATCAAACTAACAAAATGAACAGCCCCCAAATCAGCAGGGGGAGTTCCTGTGCAGTTTGCTGAGTTATCTGCTTTGAAACATGAAGTTGGGTGGTCGTGGCTCTGCAAAGCCTTTCTTGTCTTCGTATCATTTATTCTTTTGAACCCCAAAGATGCCACATTTGCTTTGCAGAGCTACAGCTTAAGTGCTAATCCTCGTTAAGGGGTTTCAACACAGATCTTCTAAGATCAATAGAGCAAGCAGCATTATGGGGGCAAAACCAAACCATAAACTGCACTTCTAGGTGTCATTTTTATTTCACGCAAAGCAGGTGGACAGAGGCTCGGTGTCAGTTTTGCTGTTGAGCTTAGATGATGTTAAATCAAGGTTCTCAGCCACATGTAGAAATTCTGTAGAAGTCTTCCTTTAACACTGAGCCCATGTAACAAGCACCGACCAGGGAATGGTTACTGTGTGTAAGCAAATCAGCTAGAGACAGAAAGAATTGCTTTACTTCCACCTGCTTTTAAGTTGTTTGGTTTTGTTTTTTTTTTTGGTTTGTTTGTTTTTAATTATTTTCTTTCTTTTCCAAAAGAGCACAAAGAGTAAATGTAGGGTGTAGGATCATGTACTTCACATGCATTTCAAGTCCCAGCATTGTTGGCACTTGCCATGCTGTAACAGTGAGTCTTGCCTGTGAGTTCACTTCATTTTTTTTCATGGAGAAAAACATTTTCGTTGATTTAATTCAATTAAAGTTCTGAAAGATTTTTAATGGAGTTGGAGGATGGTACAAAATAAACAGATTCTCCCTGTCTTACCTTCTTACTTTTTTCCTCTCATCTACCAGTCCTTACTTTTGTACAGATCCTGACACAGAAAAGAAATAGTGGTAAGCACAAACTGTGAAAACAAAACCAAAAACATATGGGTTGAAGAGAAAATGGGATCTGCTATTTTGTAAGCCCTACTTGTCAGTGTTTTACAGCAATCTAGTCTTTCCTTACATTTTCCAAGGCGTATTTCTGTAGCACAGCGTTGTGGGTGAAGGTAAATCTAAAAATTTTAGACCTGTATTGGCTGATAGCCATCACAGCAACCACATCTGTGGCTGATTATTTGCAGCATTTTATAATGTTGAATTAGTAAGTGGCAATAAGGAGCACAGATGAATATGAGGTGGAAATTGCCCGCGTGGTTCTGTATGTTACCCTTCAATGGCAGTAGCACAGCAGTCTGTCTCCTTTCTGATGTTATCAGTGAGTTCATTCTTGGAACAGACTGTGAAAGGATTAAGCCTTTTAAGCACAGCCAGCACACAGGGCTGATTAGATGCATTTCCAAGTTAGAGAACTCTCTTTCCTGTAGGTCTCATGTAAATCATAATCTAAGCAAGTTGTCTGGAAAACTAACAATGTCCCTTAGAAAATCCTGACTGCAGGAATACAGGTAGCAAGTTGGCAGCGTTCTTTGCTTTAAAGGCCCTTTTGCATGTCTTTTCTGATTATTTATTCTTAAAGAATTAGAGAAGCAAGCGATTCTTTTCATCTAGTAGTTATTATACTGAATGCCAGAAGTACTTTCGCAAAAAGTGTGATGGACATATTTTGCCTAGAAGATTAAACACATTTATGGAGGCAGACATATTGCAGTAACGTTTCTACTTGGATGCCCAGATTTGTAAGGTTGTGGACAGACTATTCTGAGAAGAATTTTTTTTCTTTGCTTATTTTGGAATTTCATGCTTGTTTTTTCCCCACACAGAAAGAGCTAGCTAAAAAATGTCACATCTATCCCTACATTTTTTAATGAAACATGATCTTGTATAGCATTGAGGAACAGGATGGTAAAAATGAAGTAAAGTAGCATTAAGCAAAACTTATATACCATATGTCTAAGTATTTCTGTGGTAGATGTCCTAGACATCAGTTTTGTTTTTTTTTAATATATCTGAAGTAGTGGGCTAGACAAGCAGAGGAAGAAAGACCAGAAAATGGTTAAATTTTCTCTAAAATTATTAGGAGGCAGTAGCACCCTGCACAGTCCTTGTAGGCTTACCTATCGGTGGGCTTTCCCAACTGAACTATGTCTTTATAAAAACACTGTATGGAGAATCAAACCTTTTCTTTTTTTTTTTCAGAACTTGTAATTTTGTTTAAGTCTTACTTATCTGTTCATATTGCTTCTTTGCTCAGAAAAAATGCTTCCATCATAACATTTTTGTAAGGAAACTAATCTTTCTTGGAAGTATAGCTATTTATATATGCCTTCAGCATTACCAAATCATCATTGCAATGTTGGTATTATTAGAGTCAAGATAGAGGCAAAAGAAAGGTGTTTTTTTAGTAATTCTTTGTATACTTCATTGTGAATATATATGAAATATATGAAATTCCCTACATTTCATTGTGACCTTAAACTGTAATGCAATTCATGTATTTTGTGGTTTTGCTGTAATCACCCCTGTGGACAAACCTGGTGAACACTGAATACCAAGTAATTTACAATACCTTAAAGATGGAACAAGATAAACCCTTTAATCTAATGAAGTTTTTGTGATCCTAACTGCCTACTTTTTAGTAATTCCTTTTGCTCTGAATTCTAATTCTCCAACTGAAAGTGGCCCGTATCTCTTGGCATTAATTCCAAGGTGGATGTGAAGGAGGTAAGAGTGCTGAAAACAGCACATCTACAGCACAGCCATAGCAGGATTCCTTTAGATTTGTCTAGACTGTTCTTCAGACAGTTTTTGTGAATAGGCCAAGGGTTCTTCCACTGCATCTAGACCATTTCTGATAACTGGGCTGTGTAATTCAGCTTTTGCTTGGGGTTGCCCAGTCTTTGCAGGGATGACACTGTGAATAGAGTGATTACAAACAGACAACAGAATTTGGTCTGGGTCTTCCAGTGCTTTAACTTCATAGCACTTTTTTTCTATTACCAATTTTACATTTCGGCATCCAAGACTACTTTTGTTGTAGTAACAGAAGTCTCTCCAAATACACACACGCATGTTTCAGTGGAGCTGGCATAGCATGATCTTCTTTCAAAAAGAGATTAATGTAACACAACTTTTTTGTCTGCACAAATTAATTGAACAGTTATGAGAAGATGGATTGCTACTCTGTAATAATTACAGTTGTGCTTAATATAATTAATACTCTATATTGGTGTGAAATAGCATTATGCTTTTGCACAATTAAAGTGTAATTGTAACACTAGATTTGTCTGAATAAACACTGTCACTACATGCCACTCCCAAGAGCATCTGTCTCTGGTAATGATGCTCAAGAGCAAGAATTTTGCAATTCTGATCTTCACAGACATCACACTTAACTAACATCCTGTGAGAACTAACATCAAATCAATGGATTGCTTATTACCTGAGCTCTTTTGCTTCATTTTATTATTCCTCATAATGGAACCGGTAGTATGAAAGATATATGAGATAAGTAGTACACGCCAGCAATTTGTTCCAAACGTTGTCTGACTTGCCTGCTGGTGCATGAGGTTCTGAATAAAAATTAATCTATTTCTACCAAAGAATCGCAAAACTTTTGCTCATTTTGCTCTCTCTAAAAAGAACTGTGAAATTTTTTTAAACTGTAAGAAAAAGTGCCAATCCATAAAATTAAAACAGGAATTGCCCTCTCAGTAGAACTCAGTTTAACTGTTTGGCATGAAAAAAAAAAGCAACAGTAAACTTATTTTTTATGATCAGATAATTGGAAAATGATATAATGGGGTTAGACTCAAACAGAAAAGACGCAATACTGTCAACACCCGATTTAATTCTTCAAGCAGTAGTCCTGCTGTCAGAGATTGTCCTGGGAGATTTAGGATATGTTGACCAAAGCTATGTTACGATGACCACCAAGCAGACGAACTGCAGTTATCTCAGTTCTCAGTGTTCTCCAGAAGCCTACTTGTGGTAAGTAGAATGACAGATGTGATTTTCAAATTTCGAAAAGCATTTTCTGTTTCTGAACAAAATTCCTAGCCAGAGGTCAAAGGGTTGAGGAAATATTTGAGTCTTTGCTTTTACCAAGCTCCATGCTCCTACAGTGAGTTTAATGCTTCGCTGCAAAATTTGAGACTGTAAGACAGACTTTCTTCCTAAAATCACTACTGATAGTCCACGTTCAAGTCCTGTTGGCAGAAGGACAGCTGATAATGCAGCTTAAGTGGTTTCATAC
>JAOTQQ010000012.1:54504183-54516893 GCA_026546715.1 Gallinago undulata
AAATCACTACTGATAGTCCACGTTCAAGTCCTGTTGGCAGAAGGACAGCTGATAATGCAGCTTAAGTGGTTTCATACGTTACTAGCAGAAGGATAGCCAGTGTTTATAGAGTCTTATTGAACTTGCTGTACGAGCCCCAGAGAGGAAAAAGCCCCATGGAAGTTCTTTAGCTGCCTGAGGAAACGTGGAGATAAAAGGGAAAAGGCCAATGGTTTTCTGTCAGTGTGACTGGCCAGTTCAGGTGAATTGCACTGTAAACCATGGAGAAGACGACAGCAAAGCTCCTTTTCAAGCAGTAGCATCCTGCTCATGTCAGGAAAGAGACTGGCTATTTCCCAGAAGCAGTTTTGTGACAAGATGTCCTTCGTGGAGCCTCTTGAGACAGCCCCTTGGCTGTCTGAAACGTTGGCGTGACAAAAGCATGCAGTGGAAAAGCTCTGCCTGAAAGGTTTAAAATAGGATGCGTTATAATTTTGGTTGGGTATGACACCCAAGAATTTCATTAAACTGTTGGCAAAAAACCTGGATGAAAGGGAGAGAGATGATTTATGTTCAGCTAAAGAAATCAAGTGAAGGGTGGTGAAAGGGGAGAAAGAGCATACAAAAATTCTTTAGTCTAAAGAGTACGTGGGCTGAACAGACAACATATTTCTAGTACCGGCTACCATGGAGACTAATTTCTTTGCACTTGCCAAACTTCTGCATATCCATCCTTCTGCTAATCCCAAGTGAGAAATCTTGGAGCAATGGACAGCTTGCGTTTGTCAAGGGAGTTTGGGTGGCCAAGAGAAGAGTGTGTGATGTAGCACAGGCCCTGCAAACCAAAGGTGCTAGTAGCGTGTGAGACCATGGTGACACGGTAGAGGATAATTCAGTCATTTAGTAGTGACTTCCCAACTAGGGAAAGGCTGGGAAGACCTTCAAAGTACCACATGCTTTTTCTCCATCATTTTGTTCTCTGCCTTATCGCTAACCTTCTTCACTTTTTCCCTTCTGTTACAAACCCTTGGAGAATAATTTGTATGGTAATTTTTGTGAATTAAGTGTCCTGGGAGATAGATGAACATCATTAAACTATTATCACATTTAACATTCCATTTGCCAAAAGTGGAAGGCTAATTCTAGTCCTTTAATTTCTTATGGATTGCCTTTCTTTTTTGTGATGGCAACAGCTGTCCAATTTATTCCCAGCTCTGTGGAGATATTTTCATTTTTAGTTTTAAAAAATATACAGGTTGTAGCAAGTTGGAAGTTCTTGCATATGAAGATGACTAGGATATCTAGAAGAAGTACTTAAAATTAATGTTTTTAGCAAGGACATTGATTATTCTTACTGTCGTGAAGGAGACTTCTTTTGTTCATGAACTTTAAGGTTCCACCTTGATCCCCCATGATTGCCATCTGCTGATGAGCACAGTTATCTCATCCCTTTTTGCAAAGTATTATTAGATTCAGCAAGACTGTTTGGCTGAACTGTCAGGTCAAGAGCTGGCTCTGACTCTACTCACCATTAGGTGATTTTTGACTTGAGAGGATTACGTTTTTTCTTGTTTATAGCATTACATTTTCTTTCATGAGCATGTAACTGTGGCAGCAGCCACATTTCCACTTCATATTTCATCTCTAGTTTTTCTATTAATCATATTACATTTCCAATTAAGTTCTACTTATGAATTTGTTTCAGCGTGGTTCTTAGGGGAATCAGTAAATGTGTTTTATAATTAAGTGCTCAAATATTAGAATTTAATAGTTCGTAATTAGAGGGTTTTTAAATTAGAAATCTGTCTTCCTATACAATTTTAGGAGCTAAAATCTAATTTAAATCTTCACCTTAAGGAAAATTCATAAAATGAACTAAACTAAAGCAGTGAAATACATTTTTAATTAAAGGGAGGAAACTGCTAATCAAGTACAACTTAGGAACATAACCTAATAGTGAAGGTATTGTATAACATATAGTTTCTTTATGCTACAGAATGAAATACAGTGGTTAAAAAAATTAGATGAAACGTTACTTAAAGGAGTGAGTTTCAATTTGCCATATGAAGCGTCCCATGGTAGAATTGTAGAATGGTTCGAGTTGGAAGGGACCTTAAAGATCATCGAGTTCCAACCCCCCTGCCCTGGGCAGGGACACCTCCCACCAGAGCAAGTTGCTCCAAGCCCCATCCAGCCTGGCCTTGAACCCCTCCAGGGATGGGGCAGCCACAGGTTCTCTGGGCAACCTCTTCCAGTGTCTCACTACCCTCACAGGAAAGAATTTCTTCCTAATAACTAATCTAAATCTCCCCTCTTGCAATTTAAAATCACTACCACTCATCCTATGTCTCCACTCCCTGATAAGGAGTCCCTCCCCATCTCTCCTGTAGTCCCCTCAGGTACTGGAAAGCTGTTACAAGGTCTCCCCGGAGCCTTCTCTTCTCCAGACTGAACACTCCCAGCTCTCTCAGCCTGTCCTCACAGGAGAGGTGCTCCATCCCTCTGATCATCCTTGTGGCCCTCCGCTGGACCCGTTCCAACAGGTCCATGTCCTTCCTGTGTTGAGGACTCCGGAGCTGGACACAGTGCTCCAGGTGCGGTCTCAGGAGAGCAGAGCAGAGGGGCAGAATCACCTCCTAGTGAAGTAGATGGTAGGAGTATTCCCGTTATCTTCAGTCTTATTCTACAAATAAATATATACCTTCCGAAGCGCATGAATAAGGACTAATCATATTTGCATTATTCAGCAGCATGTACACCGTCATCCAAATACCTGATGCTGAAGGCGTGTGTGTGCATGTATATCTGCAGTTATCTTCTGGGGTGCGAGGAGTCATAGTAATGTTGATTGGTGGTTAGGGCTGCATTCATAGTCAGAAATCCTATTTTCTCCTCCTCTGAAAGCTCACTGCATGCTAACTGCTGATTCTGTGGGAAAACCAGCACATGTGGAATATTGGCCAGGAATGGGTATTGAACTAGAAGCTGGAAGAATGATTTTCCTGTGCTGGCTAAAAAAGATTCCTGAGTTAAGACCAGTATTAACAGCATCAGTTTAAGATGTAAGCAAAACAAGCAATTGCCTACGACGGTATATTGATGGGATTGGCCTTTAGGAAGACACTCATGACATTTTTGTGCCTGACCTGCAGAAGCAGCACCGTAAAGGCCCCAGATAACATGTACGTTACTGGGCACAGAGGCTTTCCCCAGTTCTTGTGCCTGGGTGGATACCGAGGCCACATCTTGATCCAATCTGAGCAGGTTCTCTCCATCCTTACCCAGGAAAAAAAATACCTAGATGTGCCAGCTCAGCTGAAGACAGAGGTATTTTCAGGGAGCCTGACTGGAGAACCAGGGTATGAATTCTCTGGTGCATCCCTGCAAGTAGGTCTAGACACTGCTGGAAGCATTTTCTCCAAGTTGCTGATGACACTGAGAGCAAACAAGTATCCAAAACAAGCTCCTTGGTACCATACCCCAGGAAGAGGAAGCCCACGTCCCTGACTGCAAGTCTTGCTCTACCTACCCTGCTCCTGCTTCCTTGCATAGCTGCTGTGGGGAGAGGTGCACAGAGAAGGGCTGCCATGGCAGGGAATGGGGTTCTTGAAGTCTTCTTCTTCCTTTCTGCCTTGCATCCCCTTCACCGGGTGGTGCAACATTGCCTTATGATCTAGACTGAGTGGCAAGGACCCAGTGGCAGAGAGAGGTCTGAAGCAAGCCTTGTGTGTAGGGTCTCACTTGGTTATATAGGTGGGGGAGCTTGTTTGGTTTGGTTTTGTCAGCCTGAGGTGCAGAGAAAGATGTTGTCGTGGGGGGGGACCTCCTGCCACCTATTCCGTATAGCCGGAGCTACTCGGAAAGGGTGAGCCAGTCCTGAGGTTCACGGCCCCTGGGAAACTGGCACAGCAGGGACATAGATGGTATTTTGGCAAGTGGGTATGGCTTAAACTCCACTTAACCCTCCCAAGAGAGGGTTCTTCTAAATCTTAAGGAGTTTGTAGACTATGAACTGGCTTTTATACTTTTCATTATTTTCGCATAGTTAGAGGTTTGTGTAAGAAATACCTCAGGAAATGATGTTTGCCTCAGAAATCTGACCCCACCATTTGCCTTCATTTCCTTATCTTCTGATGACATCTCTGCTTTTCAGCAGTTTAGTTATGGTTTGTTCTGTAGTGGCTGATGGCCCAGGCAGGAGGTCCTCACAGGCACCAACACAAGCTGGTGCGTTCATGATGTTTGTCCTCTTGCTCCTGACTTCTTGACGTATTGAGGGTAAATCACTCAGATGTCTTTAAATACTTGAGTGATTTAAGGAATTTTTGGGGTTTTCCACCTCTGTATTACAGAAATACACTGTAATTGCAATTCTATGGGTGGATGTAATTTTGCCTCATATTAAGCTGCATTATGCTGCCAAAGAAGTGGAAAAGGATGTAAATGTAAATGGTAAACTGGGACACAGGATGTGCTGAAACCGGTATTTATTAATGTTGTTGATGATTTTGTTTTTTTTTTTTTTTTTTACATTATGTGATCTGAAATTACTGTGTGCTGCTCTTCCTGTGGGGTGGAAAATTAGCAAGATCCTCGTTTAAAATTGTACTTTTGCTTTTTTGATTAGCTGAAATTTCCCACTGAATTATAGGTTGAAAAAATCAGTCATGACTGATGCTGACTATTTGGCCAGATGCTCAGCTGGTACACATACCACAACGGTACGGTTCACAGACTGTAATAAAGAATTACTTCTGTATTATGCCCTTCATTAATATTTCAGGATTCAGACAGTAAAGGGAGCAATTTATCTCAGTGTAAGTTAGAATACTGTTTAATAAGATTTTGCGAGGAGACAAGATTAATGTTAATAATGTTTTTTCATTGACAGGAAAATAGTGTTAACATTAGTAACTCACTCTTTTTGTTAAAAGTACAGCATTCATTTTACACCTATCCACAACAACAAGGTTAAACTGCAAAAAAGCACGGACTATAAACAAGGTCAGGCCTATGAAAAAGTAGAACACAAATCTGTTTTCCTAGGCTAAAATCTTATTAGAATGAATATTCCTATGGATCAGAATGAAGGTGATGAAGGCTATAAAGCTATTCAAGCAGAATAATTCAACTTTAGTGTCTCTCCATTACAGGAAGTGGCTATTTCTTTTTTTTTTTTTTTTTATATATACTCTCAAACAGTGAATTTGAAACTCAGATAATTAAGCTTCAAGTTTGCTATGTTTTGTAGTCTCCTTGATTCTGAAAATAATACCTGTAACTTCATTTAACTTCTCAAGTTCTAAGGCATAAATGAGTTTGGTAGAGGGTTTTCTGGAAGGTATATTGAGCAAAGTCTATATTCAAGAAAACAATACATTTGTTGTGCTTGGGTAAATGTTTCCCCTTCAGAATATATTTGGATTCATTAAGATGACACATAGACATGAATATGGAATATTTGGTTCCTCTGAGATTCCTCATACACGGCTAAGGACTTTTCTAGGTTATAGCAGTATACATGCTGGCGCTAATACAGCACTGTTGTAGTTGCACTGATAATATTCTAATGAAGACACAAATGAGGTTTGTATCAATTCAAGAAACTATATTATCTAAATTAATCCACTTCATACAGCGTACTCTACAAATACTCACAAGAGTAGTTTTGTGTGTAATTAGTTTTATGCAAATATTATGGTCAAAACATGGTATATATACAAGTTTGTGGGCACATACTTGAAAACTCTGAAATTTTGAAGCATAATGGCATATTGAGCCTCCCCCTTTCGTGTATGTGTGATACAAAGTGTATATTCAATACCAGCCTTTGTAAATTCCCTGTCAGTCCATGCGTGCATATCCACACAAACAGCATATCCAGGGCAAATCTCTGGCATAACAAGAACCTCCCTGACTGATGACTTCCCATTTTAAATTGTTCTGTGTTTGTATACAAAGAATACAGTCCTGACATACCCCACAGCCCCGCTGAATTTCTGGACTACCAGTCTGTATGGTTTTCCCATCCCTGTGAATATTTAATTAGTTCTGGAAGGAAGAGCAAAGAAAATCTGCAGCGATGGAAGAGCAAATAACTCATAAACTGATGGTAATAAAGCATCTTGTCTAAATTTGTAAGGAAAAGGACTTTTAATTTTGATTCTCACTTCTCAGCTGCATGAGATCCTGTGTTCATATGCAAAAATAGTCCTTTCATATGAAGAACATAATATGGCTAAAACAACAAGGGGAGATGTCCCTCAGTGTTTTTGTTTTCTGCCTCTTGTTTATTTTGAATAAGCAATTAAAAATATTAGGACATGTATGCCCAGCTGTGAAAATAAATGTTGGACACAACTAAGCACATAATATCAAACTTTTCCTTCCACTGTAAATGTTCAGTCCTCCCTGAACTCACTTAGTTACAAGCTTATCTAAGGGATAATCTTGCCTGTAGCCACCATAATTGTTAAATATCAACTTTGGGTGTAAGTCTCAGGTAGACAATGTTTGAACAGTGTTTCGTGCAACTCTTGTCTACAAAGATTTGGCCTGATATTTGTACACCTGCACAGTTGTGTGTTATGTGACCCAGAAGAGAAAATACTTGTTGCTGGAATGAGCCGATTAAGAATGCTGAAGAGTTTGTTGTCCATCCATATCTAAGAAGTTGGATTTGCTCGTAGGATTATTTTAGTTCAGAGCTATAGCTGCAGCTCTGTCTTTGATTGGAGTATGTCCATTTTTAAGTTAGGGGAATTTAATGTGAAATACTGGGTACAAACCAGTACCTGCATGTGCGTGCGTGCACATACTGGGACCTAACAACGTTCTTTCCCCTTCGCCATCCACAAAGACTGCAGAGCACGTTTGTAGAAGCTGTCCCGTGGACATCACTTGGGCTATCTAAGAATGGTCTTCCCAGTCTAATGATGTAGAGGAGTGGAGTTTTGTGAGTACTGTCGCTGTGCTCTGCGATAAAGCAAACATAGGGCTGAAATAATTCTGAGTATTTGAGGCTCTTGCTGTTTTGCTAATAGATGCCGATTCCCTTTATGGTTTTGTGCTTGCATTTAAAGATTCTGCTGTCCTGTGGAAACACCAGCAGAAGAGAATGTATCAGTCCCTTAGAGTGTTAATTCTGCGAGTGCATATTGTGTGTACTTATGGATTCCAAGGAACAGTTTATTTTTTAGGAAATTATTCAGTCTCTGTGCAGAGGATCTGAAGAGGGTTACGATGGTCCTTGGGAAATGTGAGAGACTTTCTATGGAAGGAGGAAAATCAGATTACTTGCTTCTATATGTCTACTGAGCTTTGAGAAGTCCAATTTTAACTCCTCTAAGATGGAATCAAAACTCCTGAAAAATTCTAATCATGGCTGTAAGATTGATGTTTGCTTGAAACAAACAGCAGCAGTAAACATGGCCTGCAAGATTTATTCGGGGAATAAGGCATAACATTTACACAGGAAGAGGGCAGCATTAGAGTGAAGAGAGATGATCAGAGCTGACCTTTGGCAAGCAGTACAAATTTCTAAGTATGAATGCCCCAATCAAATAGATTAGTTTCCAGAACAGTTAATTCCTCATGAAAGAGAAGGTCAGACAGAGAGCATATGTGGGACCATTTTGAGTTTAATTTATTTTAGTGTGTTAAACAAAGATGCCAGATTGCCGTATAGCAAACATTCTTTAAGGTAACTAATTGGTAGAGGGATAAAAAACATTTTAGAAGTATAAACCTAAAACCAAATTACTTCAAAAACTGGTAAGGAAGTTGTACTGTAGGAAAACAAATTGGTTTGACTGAAATGGAGATCCTTGATTCGAGAAACTTGATTTTTCAAAGTCTTCCTTGGACTTTGGGTGAATGCCTTTGTGTAAATGTCATCTTCTGTTTTAGCTCTGTGAAATGGAAATGCCAATGAAGCTAATAATAATAATAATAACTGAATAAGTTATTCAGAATTTTTGGGGGTGTTCAAAAATCTCTGCATTTATTTTGGCTTGGTTGTTTCAAATCTGTACTGGGGATTGTAATTTATGCTCCACAGGAAATGGCTTTGCTACGAATGTGATCCTTGTCTCACATGAAATGGCTTCGCTGTAAGTGTGACACGGTGACATTAATGTGAGCCAGTCAGCTTGCCAGATTGCTATTAGTTTGTAATAAACATTTAGAAAAATGAAGCATCATTAAAGGAAATCAGCTGTTTCATGTAGCTGCTGCTTATTTATAGACACTCTGCTTACATGAATTAATTAGCCCCTGATTGGAGGAAGCACACTGTATTTCCACCTCCTGGCATCTTTCCATTCTCTTTCTCCTTTTGCTGTCCTCTGCTGTACTGGCATCCACAGGATAAAATGAGGAATTTTCAAAAACACTTGGTATAACACAAAGGGATTGTAATACAGTTTTAATGTAGGTATTCCTCAGTACTTCACTGCAGAAGACAGTCCTCTACTCCAGTAAAATTATCTCTTAATTGAAGAACAATTATTATGCAGGCTGTGTTATCCAGCCAAAAAAAAAAAAAGAAACTAGCCTGAGCAGTCAAACTGATGTTACATTAAATTAGTTATTTACTGCTGTGATTTTAATAGCATTTCAAACCCCTTTAAGACACTTGCTCGATGAAAGTTGGCATTGAGAGTCATCTTTAAATTAGTATGCCAGTCCTAGATTCGTATTTGTCAAAACCTTCAGTTTTCTTGTTTGGTGCCAGTAAAATGACCATCTGCTTTGTCAAAGGGTTACTTACGACAGCAATTTGAGAAATACTTAGATATTCTTCAAGAGTATTCTTTATTTTGAAAAGTTCCTACTTTGCCCAGCTGTCAGTCAGTTGTGTACCTTTATGCTTAAAGCACATTGCAGAATGGATTAGATCAACTCATTGGAGCACAGATGAATGCTTCTGAGGTAACGATGGTTAGTTCATGCCTTGTCTTCCTAAGGCATTCAAAACATCAACTGCCAGAAAAAGAATTAAATTAATTCCATAAAAGATAACAATTATCAAAAAAAGTGGGAATTGAAATTTGAAGAAGTCATTGTGCATAGCTGGAAATTCTAGGAAAGCAAAAGGGAATGCATTTGATTTTAGCGTGGAAAACAAAACAGTATTTGTCAGCAGTTTGCTCGGCAGAAAGCAGTGGTAAAACATAACTGAGCTCTTGTTCAGAATCAGATGCTCCTGACTGTCACTCCCCTGCATTTTTCCAAAAGATTCTTGGGACTAGTACATGTCTCAAGTAAATCAGAGTAACCACAAGAGAAGTTTTTAATGGGTGTTAGCCATTGATGGGAGTTTGAGCAAGGAGATGAGATGGGGTGAGAACCAAGCAGGATTTCCAGCCAAGGTACCGCACCAATAAACAGCAAACCCCGAGTACTTCCAGTTAGTGGATGTTTCTCTGATGCACTTTTGGTCAAATATCAATACAAATGCCTGAAGGAACAAATGCAGGTCTTAAGGAAAACTGGTAGAAAATGGGTCCAGCTGCTGTTGGTTGTAATGGTTGCATTAGCAGGATTTTGTACGTGTCACTCAGCGCACACTGACACTGTTTAAAGGTGTAGTGCATCCAGCAGCCCTGGGGCATAGGTAAGAGCGTGCAAATGGATCTCTCCAGTCTCACTCAGGGTGTGGTATTTTTATAGATAGTGTCATAGCTGTGTTTGGAGTGTTGTGGTATGCTTTAAAAAACAAAGCCCACCTTCTTAGAGTTCATATCTTAAAGTATCAGCCTAATGAGTAATGAGAATTATTTTTCTGGACAGAAAACGAAAGCATGAGTGGCCATTTCTAATAATAATTTAATGCTTTAATCATCCCAGATTGATAATCAGATGTGTCAGCAGATGTCAGCCTTTTCAGGAAGTTAACATTCTCTTGAAAAATTTAGTATTACAACTTTACGTGACACTGAATTTTTCCATTATAACATGAACATTGAAGTTGTTTATTAAAACAAGATTAGTATGTTTAATAGAACAGCAGCAACAACAAAGAAATCTGAAATCAGAAATCTGAAATGACACAAGCAGGTATTCTTAGGTGGGAAAGCGGTAGTGCTTGGGGCAGGGGAGGAGAGGGAGAAGATAGTGTTTGCTTGTGATTTCTGTTACTAAGAGACTTTTTCCCTAAACCATGGCTGAAATGATGACAAGTATGGTTCCACTGCTGTGTGTAGTTGATATTAAGAAGGCATATTTCATGAGTAGAACTCGAATCTGAGACCTGAATTCCAAGCTGGGTTCCTTTTGGCTGGTGTAAGGTCATCAGTTCTGCAAGACACTTTTGCAGACACATGTGCAACCTGCTTATCCTCATTAATGGTGCGTAATGTATCCTCAGTAATAATGTTACACGAGATAACAAAACTATATGTTCATTTGGAACTATATGTTGGTTTTATTGGGAAGCTTGCTGAATCCAGCTATTACCTTTTCTTATCTTCCTTGTCTGGGTTTTGTTAAGTGGTAAAAATCATAACTTGCCCCCTAAAGGCAGTGGTTGTGAAAGGTGGGCACGGAAGAACCTTCCTGCAGTAAGAACGTGTCATTTCTGTACGTCCCGTTGCTGGCTACAAGTGCAGCTTAAATGCATCATTAGCAATCGTTAGTGTGCAGTGGTACAAGTTGCAACATACAAAACCATCTCTGAGAATTAATTAAAAAAAAAAAACTAGTTAAATCAGTACTCACTCCCAATGATATTTTTGAAGCTTTGACCACTGCTTAGATTAGGTTAGACTTTGGGTCAATGATACGTCACCTGAGTTAAAAGTGATCTAAATTAATCTGTGTTAGAAGCTTGTATGGGTTTAAAAGATCCAATTAAAAGTATTGCAACTTTTATTCTGAAGGCGAGGGCTTAGAATCAGAAAACAATTATTCGTTAACGACCTGTAATTAATCTTCCTCTTTCTCCTCAACAGTTCTGAATTGTTTCTTTAAATTACATTTTTTAAGTAATAAACTAGTCTATTGTGCATCCTTATGCAGTCATCCTCCTACTTTAATGGCTTTGTTATTGCTTCTGGTAGTTTTATACATGTCTTCACTCTTTTCAAGATGTCTGTGATCTGTTTTCAATTTTAGCCATTCATTACCAGACATTTTGATTTTTAATCTCTCTCTCCTGTAAATCCCTGCAGCTCATTGGTATTTTAGCCTCTTTTTCCCTGTTCCATTTTTGCAATTAGGAATAATCTACTATGCAGAAGGTACAGGAAGAAACTCTCTAACACAATAATATTTACAGATATCTTTAAATATATCTTATTTTTTTTTTCACCTGACACTTCAATATTTCAGAGAATTGAAGTATTCCTAATGCTGTTGTTTTTAAAAAGGTCTTTTTCTCAGTTTTTTTCTTTCTTCCTTATTTATGAAGGCCATGGCAAGAGTATATAGAATTCTAGAGGGAAACACATTTTCCATCAAAGAAAAGCTGTATTTGTTTTTTTTTAAATATGGAATGAACTAAATGGAACAGGAGAAGAGTTTTATTTGGCCTTACTCTTTTTTCAACTCATATTTAGGCAGGTGATGTTAAAAATAGTTTTAAATTTTTTTTAGCTCTGTGTACTGTTGCCTTTACTTTGTTCTGTTCTTCGCAGTCATTGAAGATGAAAGAGAATTTTCTGCCTGTATTGTGTATTAGAATAAACAATATACAGAAGTAACCTTGTACTTTTAATTTTTTAAAATATTTTCTGCAGTAATACCTCTTCTTTTGTAGTTCTGTTACTTCTTGTGTTTTGCTGAGTCACCTGGAAGTAGGACTGCGCGTAGGAGGAGATGCGGTTTAGGGAAGCGCATGGATTGTTGCTAAGTTTAGCTCTGCATCTCATGTATGTACCCTTCTGCCTGCTCTTCCGCCTGGGCGTCCTGATTTAGGTCTAATTTTGTCCTGTTCATTAACACCAAATATTAGTGGGGGAAGAGTTTTCTGCTTTCTTCTCCCTCTCCTCCCTTGCCCCAAGCGATGCGCAGCCCCCAGTGGCATCCTGATGGAAGTTACTGGTGAGTTAAAGTGTATGTTTTCAAATCCTGGGTGCATCTGGAAGAAAGAAGTACTCGTGGTCCTGACCTGTGATCCTCTTAGATGTATTCTTTTGTACGGCCTTTGAATCGGAGCGGGATGCAGTGCTGAGGGTGGGTTGTGGTAAGTGGGGGCCTTGAAGTGCTTTGGGGCAGGGGTTCCTCCCCGAAGAGCAGGGAGAGAGCTGCCAGCGCTGTTGTAAGGCTCCAGCTGGAACCGTGGGGAGGTGCTGTCATTTCTAAAGGATCAGTGAATTCAGAATAACTGAAAATGGGGTCTGTCGTTGCTTTCAGTTGCTCGTAGTCCACTGAGATCAGCTTAAATATTTTCACTGATTTCTGTGACATTTGAAATAATTTATGTAGGAAGTCTGTCTGGACCTTTAATGAAGCAACATAATGATCCAGGTTGTTTTTTTTTTTTTTTTCCTGGAAAAAGAACTACTAACTCTGACTCTATAAGATAAGATAGTTTAATAGACCTGGGACTTGGGAAGGGAAAACTGGGAGGGGTGGCTGACACACCAGGAGGCTGTGCTGCCATACAGTGAGACCTGGAGAGCAGGGCAGAGAGAAACCTGATGAAATTTAATAAAGGCAAGTGTAGGGTGCTGCACCTGGGGAGGAATAACCCCCTGCACCAGGACAGGTTGGGGGTGACCTGCTGGAGA
>JAOTQQ010000012.1:54534985-54559873 GCA_026546715.1 Gallinago undulata
TCTCCCTGCTGAGGAAAGGCTGAGAGAGCTGGGACTCTTTAGCCTGGAGAAGAGAAGGCTGAGGGGAGACCTTATTAGTGCTTCCAAGGATCTAAAGGGTGGGTTGAAGGAGGATGGAGCCGGACTCTTTTCAGTGGTTCCCAGCGATAGGACAAGGGCCAACAGGGACAAGCTGGAACATGGGAAGTTCCACTGAAATGTGAGGAAGAATTTCTTTGTGGTGAGGGTGGCAGAGCCCTGGCAGAGACTGCCCAGGGAGGGTGTGGAGTCCCCTTCTCTGGACATCTTCAAGCCCCACCTGGATGCTGTCCTGAGTGCTGTGCTCTGGGCAGCCCTGCTTTGGCAGGGGAGTTGGACTGGATGGTCTCTAGAGGTACCTTCCAACTCTGACAATGCCCGGATTCTGTGATTCTGTGAAGGTCCGTACTCAAGGATTATAAGATGACACGGTTAAAATAATTTGCAAAGAAGAAAGATTCTGTACTCTAGAGGTACCTTCATAGTCACAGCCAACATTAGTAGCAGTGTAAATTTAGTGGCTTTAAAAGTTTCCTTTTCAATTGTAGCTGAAGTTACTAGCTATTCACTATGTACATTTCCTTCTGCAATCAACTGTTACTTAGCTCAGAAAAAGCAGTGTTCAGTGGGAGACCAAAAGAAGATCTTGCATAACGTGTTTCTTGGTTTATTGCATTTACTCATTGCTTTGGGAGTCCTCAGGGTGAAAAATACCATGATTTCATAATTATATACGTTACTACTATCATTATTTCAGGAGATGGAACTACTACTGCAGGGAAAGGCTGTTGTTAATCATTCTAATTTGTGTAATCTTTCTTTATGTTATAAATCACTGGTTTATTTTATATCAGTTATACTTGAGCATTTAATCCAGATTCAGGAATATTACTAATCGTCTGATGGCATAGCATTAAGCATTCACATTTCTTCCCATATTAAAATGCTTTCTGCAAATGTTGTATCCCTGGACTAACCATACCTTCCGTGAGCCTCAAGCAGTCTATGATCATACATTAATTTAGAGAGTATCCTGTATGCTTAAGAAGGAATCATGCCTATTTAATGCAAATATATAATTCAGAACTGAAGACATTATTATTTGGAAGTTGCATTCAGTTAAAAGAGCAATAAAAACTGGATGCAACCTTGCAAATAAAAGTTTTAATGATCTTGCAGAGGATGAAATTGTAACCAGTGAAATCATAAACAAAACCATATTTTTATCTTGCTTAAAGCTAAAATAAACGAAGAGTTTCAGTTACAGGGAAAGAAAAAAGCTATATTCTTTTTTTGCTGACACTATCATCCATAAATAGTGTTGACTTCAGTGTATGTGAAAAAGCTGGAAGTAACCTTGTAAGGAAGACCTTTAATCATTTTAGGTTTTAGCATGGAAGACAGTGTCCCTTTCTAAAGCTGTATAAATAATAGCGCTCTGGGTTACCCAGATAAAATGAAAAAGAAGAAGAAAATACTTTCTAGCTTCCCTGTAATCCTCCTCAAAAAACTGCCCCCAAAAGCAACAGCAAAACCAGAGATAACAACAAACAAGATTTTATATTTCAAATACTATTGATCTTCTTTCTGGAATAATGATTTTTCCATTTTATGGTTAATGTTTAATTATAGGTAGGTATGTTTGCATTTAAACAGAGAATTCTTTCCACTATAAAAGAAAATATTTCTGGCTAAAATTAAATAGAACTAATCTATTTATTTTTTTTTTGTTTTAAAGTCTATTCTGTAAAGTTTATTATTTCTTAAAATCATCGTAAAATTTGTATTATAAATATCAGAGAATAATAACATTTTAGAAATTATTCAACACTGAACACATTTAATATGTTAACAAGCTCTACCTCTGCTGTCATGATTGGATATTCTTTATATTTCAGTATTCTGCAGCGCCTGTTACTTGGGCAGAGCAGACTCCTGAAACAATCACCTTTGCATTCGAGGTGTCAAGGGCGATGCTTTTCTCTTGAGGTTTATGGGTATCTGCATCCAGTCCTTGGCAGCGTTCAGGCTCAAACCTCTCTACTGATGTTTTGCCATTCCCAACCCAATGAGTTCATTTGTCCCATAAATAATAGTAGCTATAGCATAAAGCTACCAGTAGATAGATACAAGTTTTAGCTACTCACACTGGTTTAGCTTATTCTGAAAAATTTAGCATACTTTAACTTTTATTACTTTGGTGTGGAGTGATTATTGTGATTTGTCATGGTACATCCCTTTGTCATTTTGACAGTCACAGTGAGATTTCCTATTTTTGGAGTTTAAAAAAAAAAAAAAAAAAAAGATGGTTGGCTTTTTTTTTTTCCAGAGTTGCAACAGAATTTAAGTAATGACAAGCATGTGATGAAAATAAGTGGCTGAAAATGTACAGGCAACCATTCCTGAAAAGTTGTTTGCCCTATCTTCTCTTTTTTCCTCATATGCTATATTTCTTCACCCTTTTAACTTTCCACACTCCTTCCTTCTGCCTGGGCTGTCTGGATGAGTCTTCCTTGAGACTCTGCACATTCTTCACCCACAGGCACTGCTGAATGGTCCCACGTGCCTCCCTTCCCCCCCCCGGTGGCTCCGCAGCAAGTAGGACATCTGCCTCTGCAGCATTTGCCTCCGTATTATGCTCAACGTCTCAGGATGGAGCCGTGAATGGGTGTCAAACTGGGATGTCCTGCAAGGCAAACCAAAGCCTTGAGAGGCTCCTGCAGAGACCTCGTAATTGAATGTTCTGCATCGTTTCACCCATTTGCAAAGTCTCACTTGTTAAAGTTTACGTGGCAATTTAAAGTTGGGAGGGGGGGGGGGGGGAGTTAGGCACTTGCAAACTGGGAAAAAAGGGGCTACACCAAACATGTCTTTGTTAGGAAGGTCTAGAGCTTGTGTAGGTGATTACAACTGATTACAACCGAATTACAGTTTTTTTTCTGCAGGCAAAGCCCAGCAATGTCAATGAGCATAATGTGGCCAGAGTTCCTTTGCGTTAAGGGTAGCACAAACTGCACAGAAGATCTGAAACCATGTGAATTTCTGTCCTTGTAGTGGCAAAAAGGTGAAAGATAAGTGAGCACTTAGGTGAGCAACATATCTTCTACAGAATGAGATAAATATTGATGTTTGGGGTAAGAGTCATACAAACGAGATCACAAGTGGTGATGAAAGAAGCTGGGCTGAAGGAACCTGTGGTTACTCTGATGTGTCCTGTCTTTGGTTATATGTGCTTATAGGCATGGGTAGGTGCTACTGTGCCTGTGGATGAGGTGATGAGGACAAAGCCAGGCCCAGGATACCTAGAAAGACACTGTGGTGCTATGTGGCCCCTAAAGTTTGCATAGGTTGCCAAGACCGAGGTAGAGCAGTGGAGGAGGAAAGCCATGGGACAGTGAACTGTGACTCCTCAGCCACTTTGCCTTCGTCATCCTTCAGCTCAGCTCAGTTCAGTGGGAGCTGGCATACTGAGCACTGGAGCCACCACAGTTTCTCTCTGGGTACAGCTCCTGGAGATAAAAAAAATTGAGGGATCAATGTTTTCATTACAGCTGGATCCCTTTATGGGCCATGAGAAGAGGGAGACAGAGAGAGTCTTCCAGGAACCCCAAAATGAGCTTGCTCTTTGCATCTCTAGTGATTTTAGGACCAGACTGATCTCCTAATTTGGGTGTCTGAACTTGAACCTCTTCAACACCCACCTCACCTGTTTCTGGTGCCAGCCCTTTTCTCCATGCTTAGGTACTCCTTGTGACCCCAGAAGCAGGTCTGCCAGTGCCGTGTCTCGGGCTCTGAAAATACTCTTTTTCTCCTCCAAATTTCTCTCCCTCTCTCATGCATAAATTTCTGTATTTAATCTTTTTGACATGGAGAGATTAGAGATGATCTCAGCTGTCATCACACTGACAAATTCTGGTGTTCTTAATATTTTGGAAGGAGTCAGTTTTCAGTGTTGCCTTATTAATGTGGTGACTTGCCCATTTGTATGAATAGAGCCCTTGCATGGAGAAAAATTCTTCATCTCTGTTAAACTTCAGGCTTCTCTTTTATTGTTTATCGTTGTCTGTAATACAAAGGAAGGAAGAGGGATATAATCATGCCTTGGTAAATCACAGATGCTTGTGTCATTCTGTCTGTTTAAAAGCTTGAATGTTAAAGTTCCATATTTAGGGAACTTTAAGCCGAGTCTTTGGATCACGTGAATTATTTCATTCCATTTGGCCAGTGAGGTATTGTCAAGGCACAAAGATTTGGACAAATAATCTAAGGGAAGCATCTAGTGTTGCTATAGGTAATTTACGGTATTTCTATAGGTTGTGGTGATTGCTCTGTAGCGGGTAGAGAGATCAATGTACCGGTATGTGATTTATCAATAAATATGTAAGAGATGTGGATTTATTTCTCTTCACGTCTTTAAAAACTTGGAAGTGAATGCTGATTTCAGCATTACTGCTCCATTCAAGGCCTCAGGCTATTACTTTTTAATCAGTATTTGAAGGAACTCCTTTTTCACCTTAAGAAACATTTTTTTATGAATGTGGAGATGTGCATGCTTTCTCCAGGCAATAAAAAGCCATTAGAAAGGGGAGTGAGGGGCAGTGGGGGTAGGGTAACAATTTTGACAACTCTGAGAAAACTTAATTTATAGAAACTTAATTTATACAAACTGATAGGAACTCCTACAGTGATGTTCTACACGGGGAGAAATTCTGTTTGTGAGACAAAATCCCAGGCTAGCCAAACAAATCTGCTAATCAGCCCCGCATCAAAGATGATACCATCCCATGTAGTCCTGTGGGCATGTATATTCCCACGTGGAATCCTAAATCAGTTCAGATTTGTACAATATGTATACATGCAGTGCATGAATTATGGAGTTCTGTAAAATACAACAATAAAACACTCTTATGATAGAATGATAAATTACAGGATTGAGCTCTAAATAATCCTATGTTGTGCTTTTCAGGTAAAAGCAAATTATATGACTTTACCTCTGTTTTTCACTCAGAAATAAGATCTGTAGACTCTATAAAACCAAACATCTTCAGTTGCTCGGTAGGATACACAATTTGCCCATTTAATGTAAGAGAACATTACATAAACATAAAAATCAATAAACAACTTGTTAACCTCAGGCACTAGGGAGGAAAAAACAGGAGAACAGGTAACCCATGCGCTCTGCTTTGAAACCAAGCAAATCCAAAGTACATTGAAGAAGATGTGAAAAGAACTCTGAGAAAAATTATCCAGTGTGGCTAAGGTTCTTTAATCTAACATTTTTCTGTTATATTAGTTTGTGCTTTAATCAAAAGCAATTGTAAAGAATATTTATCAAAATTTAAATATTTTAACTCCAATTTCCTAATATATTAAGTTCTCAAAGTTATTAGACATTAAACTAGGGTATGTACTTCAGAGTATTTTTCATTATGCTTTCTCATTACACTACATCAAATTTTGTATATAATTTGTTGCCCATTTGTATAATTATTATTATTGTAATTGTTAACTGAGTGATACTTTCCCCTGGAGAAAAGCAAGCCATTTTCAAATTCTAACAGCTTAGGCTAACCAAATGTAAAGTAAGATACAAAGCCAGCAAAGCTGTCTAGTTGCTTTAACAGCAGATAGATTAGTTTAAAATTACAGCTCTTGAATATGAGTATATGATTTGGTAGGATGAATATTTGAACTTATTTCCTCTGCAGCAGGGAAAAGAGCATTTGTAGTCACTTGTGTCTAAAGTGATACAATCTAGAGGTGTGGTACACAGCTATATCAAATGTCAGGAATAATGATTAAATAAATAAAAAAAGCAAAGCAAAGCCCTAAACATCTTGAGTTGACATTATAAAGATTACAATAGTGTTGACAGTTTAAATTTTTTCTTCAGAAATACTAAGACATTGAGCCAGGACCCTTGCTCTCAAAGCCGTCTCCTTTCCCAGCTGGTCTTTGCCTGGTGTGTAACCCCTGGTTCCTGCACTGTCAAATAGAGAACAACTGTCCAGATGGCCTTTTTGAAGTGTTGTGGAAGAAAACCTAGAATGAAAAAAAGCCTTATAAAGGAGTTTTTAGTAACTCTTAGTTTAAATTCCATTTTCTTTTAGTGCTACCAGAAGTTGAGAGAACTGTAACAAAAGACAATGAGGCAAATGAAAGGTCTTAGCGTTAGAGAAGAGGACTGGTCAGAAAGAGATACTTGACTTGAGAGTTCTCCTCTTCCTTGCTTTGAATCTGTCTATCATGAAATCCAACTTTTAGGTGTTGTTGTGCCACAATTTTGAATGGAAATTGAGAGAGATGACCCTCATAAAGGAGGATTAGGGGTACAGTGGGATTTCTTTACACCTAACTGGTAAGAGCATTGGTTTTTCATGTTACTTGTTTTAAATAAAAATAAGCCATAAAAAAAAGCTGTGTTGAAATGAAAATTGGTGATTAAGATTGTTCAGAGCACATAAAAAGGATTTTATAATGAAAGCCAGCACTTTCCTAAACATACATTTCCAACAGGAAAAGATTTCATTTTTTTTCTTACAAATACGTATATTCATGGATTCTTAGAATCACAGAATGGTTTGGGTTGGAAGAGACCTTCAACGATCATTGAGGTCCAACCCCCCTGCCATGGGCAGGGACACCTCCCACCAGACCAGGTTGCTCAAAGGCCTGGCCTTGAACCCCTCCAGGGATGGGGCAGCCACAGCTTCTCTGGGCAACCTGTTCCAGTGTCTCACCACCCTCACAGCACAGAATTTCTTTCTAGTATCTAATCTAAATCTCCTCTCTTTCAGGTTCAAACCATTACCCCTCATCCTGTCACTCCACTCCCTGATAACGAGTCCCTCCCCATCTCTCTTGTAGCCCCTTTAGGTTCTGAAAGAACACTATAAGGTTTCCCTGGAGCCTTCTCCAGGCTGAACAACCCCAAGTCTCTCAGCCTGTCTTCATAGAAGAGGTGCTCAAACCCTCTCATTGTCTTCATGACTCTCCTCTGGGCTCACACCAACGGGTCTATGTCCTTCTCATATTGGGGACCTTAGAGCTGGATGTAGTACTCTAGGAGCGGAGTAGAGAGGGACGATCACCTCCCTCACCCTGCTGGCCACACTTCTTTTGATGCAGCCCAGGATGGGGTTGGCTTTCTGCGTTGCCAGCACACACTGCCGGCTCATGTTTGGTTTCTCGTCCACCAACACCCTCAAGTCCTTCTCTTCAGGGCTGCTCTCAATCCATTCTCTGCCCAGCCTGTGTTTGTGCCTGGAATTGCCATGTCCCAGGTGCGGGACCTTGCACGTGGCCTTGTTGAACTTCATGAGGTTCACACGGACTAACCTCTCAAGCCTGTCCAGGTCCCTCTGGATGGCATCCCTTCCCTCCAGAGTGTCGACTGCACCACACTGCTTGGTGTCATCTTCAAACTTGCTGAGGGTGCACTGAATCCCACTGTCCGTGTCTCCCATGAAGATGTTGAACAGCACTGGTCCCAGTACTGACCCCTGAAGAACGTTGTCACTGGTCGGTCTCCTCTTGGACATTGAGCTGTTGACGGTAACTCTTTGAGTGCAATCATCCAGCCAACTCCTTACCCACCAAATGGTGGTTCATCCATCATATCCATGTCTCTCCAATTTAAAGACGAGGATGTCATGCGGGACAGTGTCAAATGCTTTGCACAAGAGCAGGTGATAGATGATGTAGATGATGTCAGATGGTCTTCCTTTATCTATCAATGCTTTAACTCCATCATAGAAGGCCACCAATTTTTTCAGACGCATTTTGCCTTTAGTGAAGCCATTTCTCTATTGCATATTTAGTGGGAGCAGTGGACTGGCACTCTAAACTCAGTTAATATGCTTTGGTCTTTATCCAGTGACCAAAATATCAAATTAAGTCTCCTCTTAACTCATGGTCTGCCTGTGCACAGCAATCAGCCCTCGTTTCTTCTTGGGCTGGATTCCATGCAGATTTTGTCATTCTATAGTGGCTGCTCTGAGGGGGTTGTGGGGTGTGTTATACAGGACATAATCTGGTTGGTAGCCAGGCCCAACCTGAAGGGAAGAGATCTGGGAACATGAATCTGAAAACACATTTTTTTGCAAGGCAATATTCTTCTATAGAAAAGTAAGTAATTTCTACTGAAATAGTTTGATCGCTGCATTGAAATAAAATAAAGCAGTTCAGCTTGAGAAATCTCATTTCAGTTGAGCTGTTTTGATTGGAACTGTTTGAAATATTCTGTTTTGTCATTTTCAAAATTATATTCTTAGGAATTTGCATTCTGGTATTTCTATATTTTATTTTTTTAAAATACATCCCTTTTTTACTCCACTTTTAGGTAGAAATAAACAAGTTATGAAGTACTATTCCACCAAATGCTTCCAGTCAGTTATCAAAGGCTTATCATTTGATCAGCACAAAAGCTCTCTTTGGCAGTTCTACATAAAATAGCAGCTGCCGAGGTACAACAGAGAAGTTGCTCTCAGCATCCATTATTGCCACGCGTGCATCTGTTGGAGATCCTACCTTCCTGGAGATCCCACGTTCTTGGAGATCCCAGATTCTTCATTGCTTTTCAGCAAAGACAGGTAGCAGATAGCTGTATGTTCTTAAAACTTCAAGCTCATCTTCGCTGCTATTTTTCTTACAGCAGTAGAAAAAACAATTTAGAATGACTCAGGAAGAGTTAATAGGAAAAAAAGCTATTATTAATAGTAAATGGTGTCAAAATTATGCTCTCGGGTGATTTGTTTGCTGGCTATGTTGCTCCAGCCCAGGGCTGTTTGTTTTTTCCCGCGTGCAGCTTATTCCTTTGCTGAAGTAATGGAAATTCTTATTTAGCAAGGAAATGCTGTCAAAATTACTAAAGAAAGGCAACATAAAGATTTCCTTTATGCTCATTTCTTGAGAGCAGCAACACGTAAAACAGAATAAACGGTGTTTTAGGAAAGTGTCTTTGGGATCCCGATCTTGAGAAGCCTGACTCTTTCACGCATTAAAGTTGGTACATATGTAGGACACTGTAAGTGGTCTTAGATGTAAAAGCTACTCAAATTCAAATTTGCAGATAAAATATGGACCCATGTACAACGTAGGTATGGGAGGGGAATTTGGAACAGTACAGCCGTCCCACCTGGAGTCCGGAGCTGTCTCTGTAAGGATGTAATTCTAAAAATAGGAGTGGAGGCAGCTGCAAAGATAGATAAATAATAGAGGTGGCACGGTGTTTCAGCTTAGTTATTCCAATCAGAAATACACGCTTGTTTCCTAAACAAAGAAAGGATCTCTGTACCGTCCCAATGAAAGCAGTCTGTCCTTCGGCTTTGATTGCCTGAGAAGAGTAGCTAAAATAATTAATGTAGAGGAAGAAACATCCAACATATTTAATTCTAACCAGGCCTAAACAAAAGAAAGTTTCAAAAAAAACCCAAGGTAATTGAGTTGAATCCCGTTAGTAATTCAGCTGTGTGCTGTCAGATCCTAGTAGTGAATTCTGTCTGAAAAACTGTCTTTATTCTCAATTTATTCAACGCACTGAGATACTACCAGAGGCTAGAAACCCCAAAACAATCCTATCTTACTCATGGTAGTGCTGTGCTTGCATCTCAGGAGTTACACCTTGAATGATGAGAGGCTTTTTGTCAGACATACAGCAAGCAGCAAATGGCAAAATTATTTTTCGTTTTTTCAAAATATGTTTTATTTCATGCAGACAGTTCTAGAACTACAAGTACTTACCCTTGTCCTTTCATCCACAGCCAGCGCTTACCCTACCAAAGCGGCCGTTCCTAAAAACACATCCATTCCACGTTTCGAGCTACCTACCAGAAAGATCCGACACTAACCATTCGGGATGTGACCGGGGCCGGGGAAGAGTGATGAATAGGAGAGGAAGGGAAAACCTTAGGCCTTTGGCAGAGATGGAGGGAAATCACTGAAAAGAGATATTTTCCCAAATGTGGTTTTTCTTAGGCTGTGAGCGAAAGGTGGGAGTCGTAGCCTCAAGTGTGAATGCTGTCACTTTAAGGTGGCATACTCTGTTTATAGATGTTGGGTTATTTGAGGTCATTACTAAGAAATACAGAATCCAGGTAGATTGTGAGAATCCCTTGCAATTCTTTAGAAAACGTAAGACTAACAAGCTTTGTTTCCAGTGCTTTCGTGGTCAAACCTATGCTTCTCTGCTGCTTCGTTACCGGTGGGGTAAACGAGAATAGAGCAAAGCCGTCTGGTTAGTCATTCTCTGCTTTGGCCTAAACAAAGCTCCTCTGCTTTCCAAATTTTGGGAAGGATAAGAATAGGATAAGAATCTGTAGAAGCCTTCTATCTTAAAACCCAAATATTTATATCGCTATAGTGTCAGAATGCATTACCAACAGGTTTGGTATTTGGTGGATGAGACATTTAAAAAGGAGTTTACCTGAGTCAAGGTTTCCTTGCCAAAGGATGACAAGGAATTTGTAGCTATCTATGTATTTTACTTGAGCTTTAGCAGGGGGAGAATGTTTATTTATATTAAACAACAAAACAAAACTACAGCAAATCACACGTCTTTGCCAGAACCATTTAGATTTGACTAGCTCTTCTTTGCTTCTGCGAAATAGTGATTTTTTTCTGACCTCATTGAAGGGCTGATTCATAAAAGCCAGTAATCTATTTTTGTTCTAAAATCCCTCGACATCTAATTTATACTGCATTAGTATAGACAGAAAACTTAAAAATGAAGATTCTTCAGAACATTCTGGATTCGTTTCTTCATGTAGATCTAGGGATCTGGAACTTTCTTTTTAATATGAGAATGGAGAAAGTTTTTAACCACTCAGTTTTCCCGAAGGCAATAATGTTCCTTACCCAGTATTGGAAGCTGGGATAAACTGGATTAGCTGTAATGAACCGCATCCTGAGATTTAGTCTGTCTTGTCTCAGTGATAAATGTGTTACCGCCACGGTTCTATCTAACACACCAGACCTTTGGATGTTGATGGATAATTTTGCCCTCATATTGTTGGATGTTGAAGAAAGCTCAGGTAGAGTCTCTTTTTGTAGAGAAAATAATTAAAAACGAGTGTTTTGTAAATTAAGTGTTCTTAAAAAAATTTGAGAAATCTCTGTACTTGGAGGATGTGCAACCTGCTCTGGGTGGCCCTGCTCTGGCAGGGGGTTGGACTAGATGATCTCCAGAGGTCTCTGCCAACCCCATGGGATTCTGTGATTGTGTGATGTCTTTGCCCTGCCTGTTTCTGATCCTTTAGGGACAGATGCAGTGTTTTCATCTGAAGCGCTCGCCACTGTTTTTTCCAGAGATGCTTTCTCCTATAAACACATGGAACAGGAGTTTGTCCATTTTCGGTTTAGTCCGTATTTACCTGGTTTTATTATTGGGTATCTGGAAATGAAATGCTGGAATTATGGGTTTCTTTTATGTTAACTTTACAACATACGTGATTTGGCTACTTTTTTATGCATCGTATCAAGTGCTCTGTCCACTGCCTGAGAACAGAACTAACTTTTGATAGGAAATAGAGAATCCTGAGTATGTAATTATATCAGAACACTCATAAGGACCCATAGCAATGACGGGCATTTCAAAGGATTATTAATTTGATTCCTTTTTCCTCCCTCTCTCTATTCTCTCTTTCTCGTTGCTGGAACTCTGATGTTAGTTCCTAGAAATTTCTGAGGGGTGTGCTCTGCATCTTAGGTGATAATTAGATTTGTATTTAAAATGTAACACTTCCCCAAATAGTCTTGGACAACTTTATTTAATTCCTATCCATGTGGCTATCGATATGATTGCAGTTCCACGGCAGACTTTTCTGTTCTTTGGGCTCATTCTGCTCCCCCAACGTTTGAATATTTATAGAGACCTGTTTGATATTATTGACATGTATTTTGAAATTGGGGATCATCGTCTCCATCTGCCAGGCAATCTCTTGAAAAGGAAAATGGATTTCCTACAGAGTGTGATCCTGCCCTCTCTTGTACAGTTTGGCATGAAATTTCATCACACAGCTTTTCCTGTTCGGCTTGTGACCTGAATATAGATCACCAAATACATATATTTGTTCATGAACAAACATTTCTTTTTTTGATTAAACTGTTCTAAGTGAAAGGTCAGATAAAAGTTAGAAGAGGATTAAAGAAGAATATGGGTGGCACTGTGTGCAGGTCTGACAGGCTGCTGAGAGAGAAGCAAGTGGCTTTTGTGGTATCCTGGCAACCACATCCAGTGATCGAGTGGGTTGTCAGTCAAATATTGGGTGGTTTATAATTTAATTTTGAATATATATATATATATATTCTGAAGGCAATCAAAAGATTTTCATGAGGGCATCAGTAAGTTACATTATTTAAAATTCAGAGTTGTACTCAGTATGTACTTTTTGTCCTGTGTAGACCTTGTCTGTTCTAACAGGAATATACATACAATCCTAACAGAGAGAAGAAAGCAGAAATATATTTTTTTCTCTTTTTTTCACACTAATTTGCATTTTGGGTTTCCATCTGTTTAGGGTGTTGGTTGACTTACTACTTGCAGCCAGCTTTATTCGAACAATAATTTCATAAGATTAGAGCAAACCCAACAGTTTAAAAGCACACCTTAAATATTTATAGGTAGAGTTTTAAGAACATTTGTAGAATTTATAACATTCTTTGCTTGACTACACTCAGACTTCTTACAGCTATTAACTGAAAATTATTTTGAGGTATGTATTTTGGCATTTGAGTGTATATATAAACACCTACTAATGGGTGTATAAATATGTTAAACATATAACATATAAAGATTGTAATTTTCAGGCTGTCTGAGTAGCTGCCTCTCTCTCATTACCAGATTTTTTTTTTTTTTGTGCTTCCTGATTTTGGACATGAAGCAGCAGGTTAGAGGAAGAGAGATGATTTTCCTAACGCCTCCTTAGGAAAAACCCATTTCAAACTCAGGCCAGCAGTATTATGTGCTCTTCACAAGAACTGCTTCTCTGTGGAAAAAGTACGATGAGCAACTTGAAATGCATAATGCTTTAGAAAGTATCAACTTGAATATGGAAAGCACGCAATTAAGTTGGAAGAACTTACATGGATTTGAATATCGACAAAGTACACTGCCTTCCTGTCATGCACTGCATTTTAGGTATAGCTATACTTTTAGGGGGTCAGTTGCTTCTCTGTGTGTGGATTGATGGATGTATTAGGCTTCAAGACGCCAACAAAAAAAAAAGGAATTTCAAGCTGTAATGATTTCTAGGCATTGACAAAAAAAAAACCCAAACAATCCAAACCAAACCAAAAAACCTCAGCTGAAATATTGTTTTAACTTGCCCTGCTACTTCCCATGGAAATATTGCTGCGATGGAGAATCCAACAGGCTTTTCCACCTTGTGATGCTTTGAATAGAAGCGTTTTACTGCATGAGGAAATCTGTCCTCTCGAGGAAGATAGTGACTTAAAGTAGCACGTTGTGCTCTTTATTAGAAAGAATGACTTCCAATGTCTTAAAGCCTTACTTTCAGCTTGTAGCTTTGTTTTCATTACTGCTCAAAATTGGCAGATGAGAAGAAGATAAACAGAAATTGATTAGTTTTACAATGAATATTTATTTAAACTTTAGCTGGAAGAAAACCACTAGTGACTAGATCCCTCATTGCAAGACACAGATGTGCATATTAAACACCCGACACTTCTATAGGAGGATTTCTAGGCGACATACTTATTCAACTAAGCTATCAATGGATTTCAAACTATGCTTTCTTTTGGGTGAGTATGTAGAGAAACTTAAGATTCTAGAGTAACCCAGCTGCGGGTTTTCCCTTGCCTTTTCCCCTGCCTTTGCTCCATCAGACCGAACGCACTCGCCGTTGCTGCTCCTGCTGTTTGGGTAGTGCTGGTAGGAATTCACTGCTTTGGTCATGGATAATCAATCCGTTGGGCCAAAGCTTTTGTTTCAGAAGGTTGCAGTGTGTTTCCATCTCGCTTCATGGACTTGATTAAAACATCACATTTTGCTTAGTGTTGCTACTGAAGGTGCCGTAGAATCTGTTCAGGGTTTAGCTGAGATCAAGCCCGTGGTGGTCAGCTGGCACTGGTACTGAATATAAGCTGCAGAGAGAGAAAATACAGGGATTTTATTTCAGTTGAATGGTATCCTCACCCAATTCAGTACTTCAAAGGGGAGCCACTAATTTTTTGCTTCTGATTATTTAATTTTCTGTATTAAGTGTGGCGTTTCAGCAGGTTTCCTTAGACACTTCTGTATGCAGTTTTACCGTTTTCAGAGCGCATAGATTCTTTGGTTATGGATTAGTTGTAGTTGATTGTCTTTATGCCGTGTCCATGGAGTACTGAGACATCCAGCTGTCTCTGAAACGAAACAGCAATAGTCGTAATACCAAAGATCATTGTGATCATTGATCTTGATCCAAATTATTCTCAGAAATATACTGCAAACAGAAATTTCCGAATCTTTTAATACGACTGAGACCTTACTTAATCGTTCTGTTAATTACCCAGAAACCAGAAGAGAATCCAGCTCGATTTTCAAAAAGACAGATGTTTAAAATTAAGTAGGGCTTTTGCTAGCGAACTGGCAGTTCTGCTCTCCTCCTTCAAGCACAGACCCAGGCAAGTAGATCTACGTCTTCCCCTTCCCTGAACCATCCTACCAGCCTTCCAGCTTTCTGTAAAAGGAATCCCTCGAAACTCAAGCAAAAATAGACCTGCTGCCCAGCAGAGCTCCTGGCGATGTAGCTCAGCTGTGTTCATTCCCTGCTTTTGGAAAAAGCTTTGCCTTTCCTGATACTCAAGGTCAGAAATCTTATTCCAGAAGCCACCTCTCTATTATCTGCTAATGGAGACGTATCCATATTTGGCATCCAGCTGTCACCAAGGGTAGTTTTGGAATGGTCTTTATTTAGTGCTAATATTTAAAAAAAATTTTTTTAAATATGTATGTTAGTATTAATAAGCAGGCAGTGGATTCTGAGATGTGAAAGAGGTATCCCACGTAAACAGGCTAAGTTTTTACAGAGCTCAATATAATTCAGTTCTCCTTCTGGGATTTTGATCAGTATTTTTCATGCAGTGTGCGGGTTAGTAACATCAGTAAATACATAACAGAAGGTTGTAAAAAGGGAGTGGAAAAGAACCCTGCACCGTAAAATGTTTATAATCAATTTTCTTTTGTGCATGGAAGGTCTTAAAGTTTTTAAAATTGGTATTTTCATTGATTGTGATTCTGTTTTGGTGTTTGTTTGTTTGTTTTTTTTTCCATCTTCCTTTTTTCTTTTGTGACACAGCAGAAGATAAAAAATGAAGATAAAGCAACATACTGCTGTCTTGGAAATCTAAGCTGGTAACTTAAAGGTAGCTGATTTTGAAACTTTTTGTCTCTTTCTTTAAAAAAGAAAAGAGCCATTTTCTTCCTGCTTTTATTCAGGACCAGAAATAAGAGAAAAGTCAGTGACTCAACTTTGCTTAAGAAAATAATTTCCAAAGACATAGGCAAAATGAGCAACAAAAGGCAAGAGAAGGAATTAATGCCAGATGGTAGTGTCAAACTGCTGAGATGGATTCTGCCACGTTTCTGTTATCTTACATTTTATAAATATTTAACAAATGAGTCCACTGAATTCCATACATGCTTTTATTGTTATTATAGTTTTAGTTACTTTGGATTACATTATGTGTGTGCAACTTATTCGGTGGGATAGAAGTTGATGAAAAAAATAATTTAATGCAAAGCTGAGTGAGGAGGGAAAATAGTTGAAAAATGGTACCCACGAGTCCAAAGAGCAACTTCCCCAAAGCTGCTGATAAGAAAGACCAGTTCCATATGTTTTGTTTCCACGTCCTGGAACCAAATTTACCATCAGATTTACCCAGTTTTTTCTTTTGTGGATGGAAGGTTCTAAATGCCTCCCTTGGATGGAATAATATACCTGCGGAGAGAGACATCTCATTCCCACAGATCAGAAACTGGGTGTTTCTGTAGAATTGCCCTAGCGCTATTTGACCCTAGGTAAGCATGCACAATTGACTGGAGGTTTCTTAGATGGATGTAGTGTCGTTGGTCCCAGTGGAGGTTCCTGGGCTGACACACAGCGAGACGAAAGCTTGGGTCTGCCCCGCTGTGATAACGGCAGTGGCTGGTTTTCCCCTGACAGCTGTGTGGCTGTGAAAGGAATGCTGAAAGTCACAGATCAGAAGCTTGCAGGTACTTGGAGGTACTTCTTTGTTTCAGGTTCTTTATATGAAGGGCATCCCAGTTTTTAGTAGCCACGGTGACTTGGGGCTTTCGATCCAGGTCGTAAGAACCGACGCTGACCAAGTCCATCTGGAATAAAGTATGCCGAAGGCTGGAGATGAGATCTTTCGTTTTCATTTCACGTGAACAAATTTTAGTGGATGCTTCCAGACATTCTGTTATCTCTGCTTCTTAGGAGATGCCTGGAAAGCCTAAGGTGCTGTCATAGTCACTGAAGCAATTTTTACTCCTAAATCCAAAATAAATCTAAATTTTGTTTCCTGAAATTGCACAGGTTAGAAAACAGAGTTATACCACTCAGAGTGCTTTGACGTAAAGAGATGCGTAAGTACTTGGTGTTGCTGTAGTAGCTGTTCAGATGTCTGTATGCTGGCTCCCGGTGTGTCTCCAGAAGTAAGGAAATAATTCCATTTCTGTTGCCCATTCACTCTTACCTGCTTCAAGTAATAGTTGGGGTTGTACAGAGGGCTCTCTGCTAGGGCTTCGCCTGAAATCATCAGTTTTTCATACAGAACCACACACAGCTGTTGGATTTTTTTCTCTTTACTATTCTCTTGGCATAGATTTGAGTCGGTGACTGGGGAGGTCAAAATGTACATGCAGAACTGTTGGTGCTCTGAGCCATTCAACTGCCTGCAACTGGATTTCGGGAGGTTTGGTACTTATTTGGAGAGGGAGAAAGAATAACAATCTGAACAGTCAGAGGTTTCATCTACTGCTGTTGGATGTATAGATGTCAAAGAGAGAAAAAGCTACTTTAATCATATCCTGTCAGCTTAAATGTAAGGCTTTTTATTTCCTGTTTTTCTGGGAAATTATATACAGTGCTGCACCACACAATCACGTAAGTACCAGACAGGAAAACCTGCAGAAAACTGTTGCTGTAGCCTAGATTTTGAGCAAATAGCCTAGCAAGACATTTTCATTTTCAAAAGTCAAACCTGCCATTATATTTATGGCTTTGTTTAGATTCTCTTTTTTTTTTTTTTTGCTTTTTTTTTTTTCTTTTTGTGCATCTCCATCTAGAGTTTACAAAGAAAATAGACCTGCTGTGATGCGAACCCCAAAGGAAAGATAGGCTGCCTCTGTAATGTACTGAAATGTCAGGAAATCATTTATTGAGCCGCCGCTGCCTTTAGTGGCTGGTTATAATTTGCTTTGCTGTCTGATAATGTGTGTGTTTGTCGATCAATTATCTCAAGAGCTCTTTGGAGCCATAAGGTCATCTTTCGCATATTTGTCAGATACTTCTCTGCAGACATGCCAAGTAGCACATTTTTCTTCCAGAACTTAATAGATCGTCCCTCAAAGTAAGTGAAGAAAAGGATTATCTGGTGGTGGCAAGACTCTCAATGACATAGCTTTGCCATGCTTTTTAATATGTTTATATAGATACATATAAACAGCAAATTGTAGGAAGGATTTTCACCCAAAAAAAGTAACCTGCAGCCTCTTACAGAGCGGTGATGGGCAATCCACTTGTGAGAACCTTTACTCAAATACCAGTATTTTAATCTTGATTGCCTGCAGGTGGACAGAAGAGTCTCATGACACCAGCATCATTTCTGTCTGTGGTCCAAGAATCAGTAGCCCTTCTGGGAGGAGTCCAGTCTTTAATGTTAGGAACAGGACTTGTGAACACCAGCATCCCTTGTTTTCCTCTTCAGACTGTAGCACAATAATGTGTTTTTACTAGGAGTTGAGGAGCCAGAAGGGACAAAAGGAGAAGAACTCACAGTATGTCAAACACACGAAGTCATTCAATTCAAAATAATATAGTAATAACAATTTAATAGCACCTTGACTGGAAAATTTTAAGGCACCTTGTAAATGTAAATTGAGAGATGGAAGTGCATAAGGGATGATTAAATTAGACATGATTAACTTAGTTACAGAGAGCTAAAGTGGTATTTCATCTTGGTAATAGAATTTCTTCGGAGAACAATCCTCAAAATCAGCTCTAGTTTACACCAGTTTTACACTAATATATGAATTTGCGTAAGTGAGCAGTGGATTTCTGCTGATGGCTGTAATATTGTACGGCTGATACTTTCACAAGATTGATCCTTGACCCCACTGGTGGTCGGAAGGGGCAGGTGAATGACAAGCGGGGATCGAAGCGGCAAGGGGATGTCTCAGCCAATGCCCACATTGGCAGGTGGGGCTGGCCAAGATGGATGGGGCCAGGCAGTGAAACAGCTGATGCTGAGACCTTGGGCTCAGTGCTCCTTCTGTTTTCAGGATTGGCTTTGGTCTCACTTCATGGGCAGGTACCATGGGCAGGTACACTTATAAGGCCAAATGTAGGGTGCTGCACCTGGGGAGAAATAACCCCCTGCACCAGAACAGGTTGGGGGTGACCTGCTGGAGAGCAGCTCTGAGGAAAAAGACCTGGGAATCCTGGTGGACAACAGGATGCCTGTGAGCCAGCAATGTGCCTTTGTGGCCAAGAAGGCCAATGGCATCCTGGAGGGCATCAGGAAGAGCGTGGCCAGCAGGTGGAGGGAGGTCATCTTGCCCCTCTGCTCTGCCCTGAGGAGGCCCCATCTGGAGCACTGGGTCCAGTTCTGGGCTCCCCAGTTGAGGAAGGACAGGGAACTGCTGGAGAGGGGACAGCAGAGGGCTACAGAGGTTATGAAGGGCCTGGAGCATCTCTCTGATGAGGAAATGCTGAGGAACTTGTGTCTTTTTAGTCTGGAGAAGAGAAGGCTGAGGGGGGATCTGATCAACACCTATAAATACTTAAAGGGAGGGTATCAAGAGGATGGGGGCCAGGCTTTTTTCAGTGGTGCCCAGGGACAGGACAAGAGGAAATGGGCACAAACTTGAGTATAAGAAGTTCCACCTAAACATGAGGAGGAACTTCTTTCCTTTGAGTGTGGCAGAGCCCTGGAAGAGGCTTCCCAGAGAGGTGGTGGAGTCTCCTTCACCGGAGACATTCCAAACCCACCTGGACACGTTCCTGTGGGACCTGCTCTGGGTGGCCCTGATTTTGCAGTGGGTTGGACTGGATGGTTTCCGGAGGTCCCTTCCAACCCCATATCAGTAGTGATTCTGTGAGTCATGGACCAACTGATTATTATTGGTGGGGCATCTTTCACTGCAGTTCAGTCTGACAGTAGGTTTGTGCTGCAAGACCGTGCCACAATGTTAGTGGGTTTCACTTGAAAAGCAATGTCTGATCTGAACTGATCTGAAGTGCAAGTGTAGACCTGCCCTAAGAGCAGGAGAACTGGGAATGCTGAAGGAAGAGGTGTGCTCGAAGTCGAGCCTCTCCTTTACATTTAAGGACCTTTTCCACCCAGTGTCAGGAAGCTGCACACCGATTAAAATCCTCCCTTTAAGGTGAACAGAGAGTCACTTTTTCTTTTAGCGCTGGGAGGGGAGCTGTAGATAACTCTTGTTAATATACTGCCTAAAGGACTTGCCTAAGAAAGGGGAAATTTTTTTTTTTCATTTTCCTTTCCTTTTTTGTTGTTTTTCCTTCCTTTTTGAATCTGAGGCTTTTTAAAGATGCGACTCAGAGCTGTAAGGCACAGCTTTGGGTGCCTGCCCTATTGTGCAGGTGAGTCTGAGCCTCGTGTGGCCGGGACTTGAACCGAACTGTGACATGAGGCAGGGACAGCGTGGGACTGAGGGTGCCACAGGAAGAGCAAGCAAACAAAATCTTAAGTGACAAACAAAATCCCAGATTGGATTAAAAGTTTCTTATTCCTGAAAGATTTTAGAGCCGAGTCTTTGAAGTATCTTCAGGAGAGGGGAGGGACCGAACCAGAAAATAAATCAAAAATGGTATTTGCGGCAGAAGATTTTTGGGTTACAGAAAACTAACTTTGGAGCTGCCAAACTTCAGCCCTGGAACAGTATGTCTGATGTGTATTTATGGAGGGCACCCAGGGAAAAACGGTATCTTGTTTTGTGTCTTTAAAGCCTGATGCAGCCAAGAACTAATTCACTTTGAGGTCCCTTGCTGGGCTGAGCTTAATTTTTCAAAAGCAAATTAATATGAAGTAATAAAATAATTATTAAGGTGGAATAAAAATAAACGTTTGAAACGTGCCAACAGATGAAAATAAAGCAGATGATTTCTGAATTTTGTGGGATAATTCCCATTTTAATTAGGCTAATTATAATTGTTACTAAACTGGTGATGGGACGGTATTTTCTATTCTGTAGCAGCAGGTGAGCTTAGAGAAGGGAAGTAGCGAGGTGATGCAATTGAAATGAAGGTCATACAAAGTAACTTTGTTTGTCAAACTAATAGTTCGATGTACCCAGGAAAATATCTTCTGTGTTTAAGCTTTATAAATATAATGCAAATGCAGTCACTCTCTGAACAGCATCTTTTCTAGAATACTTGTATTCCTCTTGTCATGGAGCAGAGACATGCTTGGAAGTTTTGATCAGGGCACTTGGCTAGGTTTCTGGGAACAGATCTCTTAATTCCAGAGTTGTCCTCTTTTGGAGATGAGCCCAATCACGAATTCCCAACTTGGCTTGAAGACTAAATTTTTGAAGATAAATATTTGTGTTCAGTGGGTCTATTAGTCATTTGTTAAGTTCATCAAATAATTCTAAATATAAAGTCATGATCTGGGACAAAACCACGTCAGTTTGCACGGGGATTAATGACTAGATTGAAACCTAGTCAGCATTAATAATTTTCTTACCATTGGAAGTCCCCAGCTGACAAAGTCGTACGAAGAGAGCGCTGACCTCTCTGCGCTGGGAGTGATGCCTGGTGGTAATCCATGGGATTTGCTGAATGGGTATGAAGTCTGTCAATAGGTCTTAGATTTGTGTCTGATTCTCTAAAGTCCTTCCTGGAATTTCCTTCGTGGATGGAACAGCCCTTGCCCCTACAGCAAAAAGCCCAGTCAGAGATTTAGATTTATGACAAATTGAGTCCATAGTTCAACTACTCTGTGCTTATCTCCTTTAATGGCACCTGAAGTCTGTGCTGGAGAAAATGAGTAGCTAAGAAAAGATGTAAAGAAATTCCAGTTGGGAATGCAGACAGGTGAAGGACAGTGGTGGTTTTCTACGGACAGAGGAGGGAATTTTAATTTGGGACGTTAAGTCAAGATTACAGCTTAAAGTCTCTTTGGGATCCTATTCCCAGTGAAGCATTAGGAACCGGGCTGTTAGCTGGAATGGCAACAATCTGAAGTGTCTGCCAGGAAAATACTGCTGCATTTTTGGTTTGTTATTTTTTTTGTTGTTGTTGAACCCTTGCTGTTTTAGTGTAGATTTTACAGGTTACTAGTGCACATACACACTAAGATGTCTCAGCTTTTAACAGAAATTTTTTAAAAAACCAAACATTTCTAATAAGGAAAACTTAGTTGTCAAGTTGTTTATGACTTCTTTGCTGTATTTGCTCATTCTTTTCTTCTTACTAAAATGCTCCTTTTAGTTCTTTTGAATTTCTAGCTTATGCCTTGATGTTTTCTACTCATAAAAATGACTAAAGCCCAGTGCTGCTTGGCAAATCACTGAATTGTCTGTAGATTAGCAACAAAACAGAAAGAAGATGTCTTCAGTTGAAATGCCAAGCCGGCGTTGTAATGAGTCACAGCTGAGTGATGCAATTTTTTCTTTCTATGTGTGTAATGGGCTACCATCCCTGCCTTTTTCTGCTGTCTTGTTTGTAGAACACCCACCTCAAAGAGGAAATCAATATATATGAATTTTATTTTAAAAATATATAACAAGGCATGTGGTAAAGTTAAAGTTATGTGGAGTTCTGATGTCATCTACATTCTTTCATCAGAATGGATATCTGTGCCCTCTTTACCCTACCTGATGGGGACTTTTTTGGTATAACAGAAAAGTACTGCTTGTTGCTTTTTCTCCTGCTGATCGTGAATTCAGCAGGGATCAGCTCCTGCCAGTAAACCCCGCATATTTATGCTATTGATTTGTGAGGGAAGGAAGCCGAGGGCTTTTTGTATTGTGCTATAAAATTAATAAATAATGATTCATTAAGACAGCATCCTGCAGCTCCTGGCGAGCAGTGATTTGGTGCGAGGGTGGTCCTGCTGTTCTGAGTGTGCCTGAGATCCCACGGCGGGGGGCACGGCCCCTGCGCTGCCACTGAGCACAGTCCTAAGCTCCGTCCTCTGGGGTTTGCCCTCTTCCAAGGGGGGGAGGTGGAGGGGCAGGGGGCTGGCAGCCTGTCTTCTCTGCCTTCTCCCTGGGGACACATCTCCCTCCAGCAGAACGGTGAGGACATCTGTGTATAGGTGTGCTGGGAAGCCTCGGGGCTCGGGAAGGGACTGAGGTCCCGTTATCTCCGTTGGCGAAGGTCAGCTTTGCCCAATGATTTTTGTCACCGGTAAAATTAACTGGACTTCACCAATCAGATTCTGCTATTGAGTGTAAAAATTAGGAGGAAAAAGGACACAAGTGTAACCCCACAGCAGAAGCAGTGGTCCCTATTCTAAATCATCCAATAGTGCTATAATTGCTATTGATATTCTGAACTTTCACTTCTTTTGGAACTCTTTTGTTTGGCACTGACTGTGTCCATCTTTAGTATAGCCCTGATTCAGTCCTTCCTTGGGCAGAATTTCCTCCACATAGATAGTGAAAATCTGAGCTTCAAGGACACATCCGGGAACTACGGAGCAGGCATTACAAAATACGTTGAAGCTGGAGGAACATTTGCAGCATGCATTAAGCTTGGCTGTACTGAAAATATATATTTTAACTCATTCTTGAACGACGAGAGCATTTTTCAGCATTACCACCCAATGTAGTCTTGCAGAATGTCGTGTTGTAGCTTCATTCATTTCAGCAATTACTAGCGTCTTTAAATTCACAGAGAGTAAATAGATTGGAGCACGTTGAGGGGCAGCAAAAGTTGCATAATATAAAAAAGTGATTTGCTATTTCATGTGACTGACAGATCTTCCCAGATCACAATGTGTGAACCCGACTGGTGGGACAGCAGAGACACCTGGATGTAGAGGACAGTACCAGCTATGGACTTGATGGCCTTAGGGACCTCCAGTGCTTTGAATGCAATGAGAAAAATGGAGATACGTAAGTGTCTGGTGTCAGCTTTGACATGCCATACGCCTGAAGGCACTGTCCTTCCGGATGACCAGAATTCAAGTTAAAAAACTGAATGAACAGAAGGAGAATGTAGCAGCACACAGAAGGTATACATGCATCAAAATTAATAATAACACTGTCACTCGTTACAATTGGCAAGTTCCTTCTTTAAAGAACCGACTGATACCGCTGATACCTGACCTCTTTCACTGAAATTTAATTTCCCACAGTAATATTTTCTCTAGTCCACTTCTGGACTGTGAAGTGTATGGCTTACATGCTTCTGAATCTCACTGCAATTCATCCTTGGTAATTAATCCTTGCTGCTGGCTTTGGAGGGTAAACGGGAGAATGAATAGCAGCAGCACTAGCACAGTGTGTTACTACTGAATAAACGGAGCAGAAGGAGGGAGACAGATTGTTTTTGTGGTGCAACAATGACCAAATATTTACATTTCCTGCAGTAAAGCGTAGAGCGGAGGAGGCATCTCCTCAGTGTGAGGGCTGAGGTTAGAAACTTCATCTTCTACATGTAATTGAGAGACTACCGACGATGTAAAAGATGGTCACCTTCACCTTTTCTGTTTTATTCATAAAAAATTTCTGTGGGGACCTGCAGGTTGAGGAGCCTCTGATTCTAGTGGCAAGCTGGAGAGTAGAACTTCACTGAAGCTTTGGATGCTTCTCTAAATGAGAAAAAATGGGTATTGCATGGCAATAGATTTAACCGTGCCGCTGAAGCATTGATGGAAAAGAAACATTAAGAAAACGGCCCATAGAATTTCAGGTATTGGAACAGGTAAACTAAATTTTATCTGAAAGGGACTACAAGTCATCAGATCATAAAGGAAGGAGAGCACCAAATGAACTCTATATAAATGTATTTTATGCCTCCTGTCTTTCAAACTGTTGCCTTCTAGACACACAGTAATCCTACATTACAATTTTGCGCTTGCTCTTTTTTGGAACTTCTTGCTAATTCATGCCTCTCCCCAGATGTGGGTGTTTTGGCCTTTTTTACCCACTGGCTTTTCAGCTGGGCTTTTTGTAACCAGTTCTGTGAACTGTCTGGAGTCACCCAGAGGGTGAGAGACATAGAATCCATTTGATTCTAGAGGAAAATGTTTTGTAGTTTCTGCTTTCAGTTCATAATGTCCTGCGGGACTAGCGCTGGAATGTCCCAAACCTTCACTGGAAGATACGCTGCAGATAGAAGGGATCTGAGGAAACTTGAGAAGCTCATGGGAGACATCAGCTCTTCTCGGTGTGAGCAGAAGGAGTGAGGGCTCTGTCTAGATGTGCTGGGCTCCTGGAGCAATCTCCCAAGTCGGAGAGAAATTTTGCCCAGATCTAACCAACTGCGTTGCTCTCGTGACTTATATTCACGATCCCGTGGAAAACTACTACTATCCCTGAATGATAATTCTTAGAATTTGACGTTGAAGGCATAAACTTTTCCACTGATTGAACAGATGCCTTTATGCCAGTTACCATTTCATCGTTCAGAATTCGGGGGGGGGGGGGGCTAATTTTTAACCATGCTCAGA
>JAOTQQ010000012.1:54566000-54584778 GCA_026546715.1 Gallinago undulata
GATCATCAAGTTCCAACCCCCCTGCCCTGGGCAGGGACACCTCCCACCAGAGCAGGTTGCTCAAAGCCCCATCCAGCACAGGGAGTATTGAGAACTAAGTTAGAAGAAAAAAAATGTAGGTATAAGAGATTCTTCTGACTCCTTTTCGCTCTTGTGGGATAGCTGGGAGTTAATGAAGATAATGATTTATCTGTGTGTTTAATTTGGGAGGAAATGCACCATGTGCTCTTCATATTTTTTGGTTCTTCTTTATTTTTTTTTTATTTTTTTTTATCAGAGTTAGGTTGATGGTGGGACTGGATGATCTTAAAGGTCCCTTCCAACCTAGACCATTCTATTAATCTATGAATTCCTTTAGCCTGCTGGGGTCATTACCTGGTTGGATGGATTCTCACTCAAACAGGGGGTCAGTAGAGGAGCTACAACCGTGTAGTTGTCACTTTGCTCTTATAAACTATGTCAAACTGGCTTACAGTGGGGGGGCCAGAAGGACTAAAGACCTTCTTGCATCCTGTCCTGTGTGTGTGTGTGATAGCATTACTTTTGGTTGCGTTTTGTCTATATAGAATTTAGACTCCCTATAAAAAAGCAAAGGCACCACAATGAATACCATATAGAAAGGAGTTACTTTTATTGAGAACTTTGGCATAATGGGGCTTCTGGAATAAAACTTAAAATCACTGTAATGGAAATGTGCGCCTTTTGAGCTGGTAATAGTTTCACAGCTGGCAAAGGACATCAGAAAAGGAAGGCGCTCTGTGCTGTGCTTTCCCTCAGAGTCAAACAGATGGAAAATTCATCTGACTGAACGTGTGAACTTGGAAGATAGTGAATGAGACTTGATAGCCTTCAGCACACACATCTAGAGGATAAAAAGCACAAACTACTATATTTTGAAATAGGGAATTTAGTCTTGTGGCTTTGCCTGTGTAGAAGAGTGACATCAACTTAGCAAGAAAAATGATGAAAAAACTTTTTCCTAATTAAAATAATGCTGTTAGGGAATTTTCAAAACATTAGATTTTTCTTTTTAAGCAAGGATCATTTTTCATGAACAAAAGGATAATTAATTTATCTCTTACAACATTTGTGATGATTTTAAACATAAAATTACTGCATTGAAGAAGCATATCTCTACATGACTCAGAGAGACAGTAGAACTGAAGCCAGGTTGCTTGGGGTTTTGGGTGTTTTTTTCGTTTTGTTTGGTGGGGTTTTTTTTTACACTGCCGAGTTCAATGTGGTTGGAGTTAATTTAGGATTTGTCACTTGGGTTTTTTTGGCTATAAGAAAAAAAATCCCTGTGGCCTAGTGAGCTTTTACATTTTAATTAATCTTCATATTCCTCTATGAGGTTAGAAAGATAAGTACAAGTTAAATTGACTTCCCTGATGTAATCTTGAAAAAGTATTATATAGTGGTCAAGGATCAGGATGGAAAGCAGCAAACAAAAGAACAAGCTGTCATTTTCAAACATAGCATGGTCAAGAGGTTTAGGTTTGTTTATGGGTTTTTTTGCTTTGTTTTAAACCAGTTTTTCTATTATAATGAGTAGATCCTTATTCTGGGGAATGAGGAGGATCATTTAGACAAGTGAAAATACTGTTTCAAGTGTTTATAGATGAAATTCCTCCTCAAGCTTTTCATTTGTTTAGGCATAGGTCATAAAATTGATCTCCATTAAATCTGAACCAGAAATATAGTCATTCCTGAGTCAATATTTATTCACGCAATGTGAATGGATGTCTTTTTGTGACAAGGGATGAAAAGATTAAAATGGTGAAATACATAATAATTCTTTTGTTTTGTGGTGGGTTTTTCTTTTTAACCAAATGTTCCATTTAAATACCTTTTTATATTTTATAGTACTCTTTAAAAGGGCTTCTAGATGAGATGCTTTTGGGAGATTCATTCTGATTTCAGTTGTGTTTGGTGGCTTTGCAAAATCATGAAGAAAACCATGACCCTGAAGGAAATGAGCTCTGTTTCTCGTGAAGGTGAGTTGGAACCCATGAATGCAGGGCTGAGCTGGAGCCTGGCTCTCTTGTAGGACTGGGAACAGGGGAAAGTAAACAGCACAGACTTGTTCACCTGATAAGAGCTCTGAGAAGTGGTACTAGTGGTGATACACCGCGATCTGAGAGACACTACTCTGGAACCTCCACACAGGTTTGTAAAAAGCAATTTTTCTCTCTTGTGCCCAATATAATACCTCCAGAGCAGAACTTGTATAACTCTTGGACTGCCAGAAAATGAAAATAGCACTTCAGTAACTCATCTTTTCAAATCTTTCAAAGTGCAGTCGGGTCTGGAAAGCTTTTAAGGCAAGCAAATTTTAATGGTTTTGCTCTAAAACAATTCTGTCAGACTTTGAACAACCAATCTCAAAAGCACTCTCCTACTTGCCCTCGCTACCCTACTCTTCCTGTGGTTTTTTAACAATCCACTGGAGTGAAATGGACTAAAATTGGATCAAGTGGCCTCATGAGTTGTTCCATTGACTTGTCATCTTTTATCACGTTGGTCCTTAATATAATTTCTCTTTATTTTTCACACACACACCCGTGTTCGTACTTGCGTTCTCTTTTTCCTTTTAAGTGGAAATCTCGTCTTCACCTCCTTCCCCTCATCCATCCCTTCCCCACAATCCCTTTTCAGGAGAAAAAAAAAAACCTGAACAGGAGGGGGGAATCCAATTTCAGCATTATCACTGGTGGCTGCCTGCTCTAAGAGTTATAGTGGAAATATTTGTATTAGTACCTTCTGCTGTTCAGGTATATTCTGTGGTTTTGTCTTGTATAATTTTACATTTTTGAACGCCGTTTTAATTCTTCTGCTTCAGTGTATCTAAAGAAACCTCACTGAATGTAGTTAATGTACAATCAAATCGTACACGGGCACACAAACAGAGGAACACACAAATACCTTTCCCCCTCCTTCCCTACTGCAGGCAGTAAAGGCACTTTAAAAATGCCTTTCATGGTAACAAATACATGGTTAGAAAGAATTGTTGGTTTTTAATTTAATTCCACACTCTGAAGTAGGTTATGGAATAGTTGCTTAAAATAAATATCTCGGATATTTTATATTTTTTCATGTAATGGTGCTTTATTCAGAAAATTATTGCATAGTAACTTCATTTGTGAGTTAGAGTAATATCATTAATATTAATTTATATGCCATAATAAAATGCAATAGATTAATTATATTTAAAAGAAAACAAAGTGAGGCTGTATCTGAATGCATGCTGTAGAGTCTAAAAACAGGCTAGATAAAATGTCACTTCCCTATTAAACTCATCTGCTTTTCAGCTTTTGGTAAAGGGCAAAACAAGGGCAAATGCCCATTTGCTTTCCGGTGCCAGATCAGCTTCTGCTGCTTTGTATTCATCATACAGCTCCAGCATAAATAAAGGCAAGGGAGTTGGATTCTCTCTCCTGGTTCGCGTATTAAGGCCCAGCTCCAGGTTTGAACTCTTCCCAAGGTTTCTTGAGTTTAGTGGATAAATCTTTGATCAGCGATAATGGCTAGAGGTCCCCAGCTGGTGCCCAGTTGTTTGCTGGATTACCGTTTCAGCAACGTCTCAACTCACATTAGCTTGTTCTGAAGTCTCTCAGATAATATTTCCCTTCAAAGAATGGGCAATTCAAGTTCAGAAGCTATGCTGGGAGTCACATTGAAATGCTTAAGTGGTTGTTCCAACTTTTTTTGGCACTAGAGTATAAAAATGCCAAGAAAATACATTCTCAAGAGATTTATAGTATTTTCTAGTTTTCTTTCACCAACAAAAATGAAAGATCGTCTTCCTCAGATTGTAACGCTTCCATTTTCAGTCCTGGAAAAAGTATTGAAATGGAGAAAGAAAAAAGGGGGCCAGGGAGTGAGAGGAGAAGGAGCATTTACTTTTCTTTTTGGAGGGGGAAAGTCCATTTGCAGATTTACACTGACAGTACCTTGTGTGTCTTTTCCAATCTCCAAGAAAAGGGAGAAACGGCCGAGCTGATTTTACCATGAGTGTACTACTGGTTTCAAGTAGAGAGAAGAATGGGTAAAGCTCATCTTTCTTTTGGCAGAGTGAGTTCTTAAATAGTCTTTCTCATTGTGTACGTGTCCTCTCCGGTAAACCAAAATCTTAAATTGGAGACTAAATTTTCTTTTGTGGTCTGCAAGAATAGCCTTTTCCCCAGGTTTGTTTCTGGTAACTCAGCTCTGTGCCTTGATGCTGAGAGATGCAGTTAGAGCAAATATTTCCTCACACCAGAAAAAAGTACTTCAAGCTTTTTCAAATCTTCACAATTTGGTATGGCCATTACGTTGCTTTTTTCCTCCCCACCCTCTAATTAAATCAAAGGAAGTTATCACCTTTTGGCAGAGTGTTTTTCTCATAAATATTCATGTTGTCTGTTCTTGTGATTTACCTGTTTCTCTTTTTTGTTTCCTTGTTTGTGCTGATCATCTTTAACCTTCAGCTCTATACACAGCCTGCTTTGTGCTAATAAATAATAGATTTCTACTGCTCACATAAAATATATCCATGAATTTAGAAGTATTCTAAACAATTAAAGTCTAAATGCACAGCTATCAATTTCACTTTACAGAAGGACTAGCGTAAGAAAGCCTGCCTTTAAGAAAGGATATCAGGAGATGTTTCCTGCCAGAGGAGGAATGAATTATAAGGATAATCTTGATAGTCAAGGCCAGGAATGTAAATGTGCATTGTATTTGCCAGTATTTCTTAAATGACAGCAAGGTCATTTCCGATTTACTTGAAATACTTTACTAACAGTTTGTGTGTTTATGCATGTGCAATATGCATGAGAGCTCTGCCTAGCTGTAGAAAACAGGCTGTGCTGTGGGGGATAGGAATACGTAGAATTTTTTTTCACGGAGTCAGTCGCTCCATGAGATGATTGCTGTTAGAAACCCTAATTGTGGCCTTTTATTATTCTGCAGTTTTTCATTGTGTATAGGAGCAGAATATAATTTTCTTTTCCTCTTATGTGTTGAAGTTAATGAAATCTGACATTGCAGAATTACCTTGTGCCTTCCACACTCCATTTTCCGGCATTTTTATAGGTTTTATACAGCCATCTACAGAAGTGTCATACTAATCCTGTTTGTTAGTTCTTGATACCATCTTGTGATTCTGCCAGAATATTCCATGTTCATTCAAGGAGTTGCTAGATCTGACGATTTCTGCTATTTTGAATCTCACAGAATACTAAATCTCCACTTAAAGACTTGTCAATCCTGATGCTTGGCTCCTCCAGCTGGGTGAATGGATTGCACTATTTCCCTTCTGGACCATGAAACCCAACGTCCGTACCGTGGGAACCAGGACGTTGCTGAGGTTGTTGCACGTAATTCTCTCCACACGTGGAGATGTATCTGGAGTATGCTCTGAGAGCTTGCTGCTCCAAAAGGTTATTTTTGACTTTGTTTTGTTATGAAATAGATGACTGTCTTGGTTGTTGTCTGTTACCTCTACCTTTTTGACATTTGAATTAAATGTTCATGGTAGTTGCAGCGATGAGAAAATTATGACAATTTTGGACCCTAGCCTCTTGAGTGGAAGCTACCAGCTCACTTGAGACTTCAGATTCATAGAGGACTCAAGTCTTTCAGCGAAGATGACTACTGTTTTCTGCAATCTATCTAATCTTAAATGTTTTTTCAAGGCTGTCATAGTAGAGTTGTCTTATTAACTGTAGTAAAGTTCAGTTATTTCCAATGTGGTTCGTATCCAGAGTACATTTTTACTTTGTTTAGTCAGTAGCTCTCTTCCTATTTAATATCACCCTACTAAAAGTCCTTGTGGTTAACATTTTTGTCTTTATGTTCTGGCTGTGTGTGTCACAGTCAGCATCTCATCCTTACCATGGTACTATTGTTTTTTATTGGCCAAATGCAAGTTAGTTGAGTGATAAAAGCTATCTTGGCACACTCTCAGTAGCTTGACTGCCATTCTCCCCAGGCAACTGGAACCAGGGCTAAAAGCCACTGAGGCTTTGACCATTGCTGAGGAGATGTTCAGGTTGTTACATCTCACTTTAAAATTTCGACGTGTACCTTTCTCGCATCAATCTGTGTTTTGCAGCCACCCAGAATCTTCACTATTGCTCCCTTGGAAAAAAGGTTGTATACTGTTATACTATTCCTTACTGATATGAGCATCTCAAGAGCTTCGTTTGTATGAAACCGTAACCATCCGACCAGTTACTTTCGCTTATTCTCACGATAGAAGATCTGGTTCTTGCCTATAACATTTTATGTCATATTGGCCACGCGATGACAGAGTATCGGGTCCCTATTCGTCAGGGATAGATCATCACCACATCTATCCTGTGTTCCTAAATGCAGTGAAAAACACAAAACCAAGCGAATTTACTGTTACTGATTTAAATTCTCCTGAGCTAGTGGAGGAACACACATTTCTGGAAGTAGACAGAACTTCACTGAAGAGAAACAACTTCATGTAGATTTGTGTTTGGCTGGTTCTGCTTTGGTTTTATTTGATGATCCCTCTGGCCCTGCAAGGGCTCTCAAAGATCCTACTGTGCAAAGCACTTTACCAGGATAAGATAGTAGGTTTTCCATGTTCCAGAAAGCTTATCATCTACGTTTCTTGGATTTAGAATCTAAATACGTTGAAAATTGAGACTGATTTATACTAAGGACTCACTCAGCATCTTTCAGAAATGTAAAGCATTGGTATAAATAGTGCAAGAACTTGTAACACAAGCTAGGATGCTTTTCTGGGAGTGCAGCCTGTTTTTTAGAAGAACAGTGAGAACAGACATTTTCCTACAATAGGAAAATTAGAAGAGAAGCCTATTTTTCGTGGTTTGAAAAAATCTTTTTAGCAATTGATTCTTTTTCTCTCTAATTAGTAAGTATCACAGATGGAATTGGAACTATTTCACTACTGATTAACTAATAAACCACATATAAAAGGTTATGCTATCACCCAGTAGTTACTTGTTTGTGGTCTGTAGGGACCACTTCGGTTATTGAGGCTCTAAAAGCTAGAACACCAGACCCAGGAAATCAGCAAATGCAAATCTAATTAAAAACTAGACACCTTTCAATCCTTCTCAAATTTGAATAGGAAAAGATTACAGAAAGAAGAGGATTATAGGGAGGGAAAGCATCTTTCACCCTCCATGTCACACAAAAAGGAAGAACAACACTTAACAACTTGAATTTCACAGGGATAAATGGTAATGAACTTGCTTATCTACGAAACATTCCCACCTAGTGTGAACTTGTAATGCCTCTCCAAACGAGTGCAAGCTGACTATAAAGGACCTTAATTCCTGAGAAAAGGAAAGCCATAATGCTAAAACAAAGGGCATCAACTTTTTCTTCATTTCCAGTGACAAAGGCAGCACAGAGACATGCTAGAGGCTGTAATCCAGAAGGGTAAACAAAGCCCTTGCTTGGTATTAATTAAAAGGCTTCAGAACACAAGGAGTCTCAGACACTTAAAAAGGAAACTTTAATTGGATTAACTACTGAATACATTTAAAGTTTAGATTACTTTATGTAAAATTATATATATATATATATAGGCATATGGAAGGTTCATGTGCAATAGAAGAGTTAGAAGATAAAATGACATTGAAAAAAAAGTCTTACTTGTGTTTATTGTGTTTTTGGATAAAACTGGTGTGTGTGTGCTCTTGGCTGACCAGTAAATAATATACTTAGCTACGGTTAGCACTGCACTGGGGGGGGGCGTGGGTGAGGGGTTTTGGTCTTTGTCCAGGAATCTTTTCAAAGTGATAAAATCCACAAACAAAAGCATTCCCCGTGCCAGTTACCAAAATGACAGTACCCTGCTCTTTGTAGTGGGAAATTGAAAAATATTGATTTGGATCTGAGCTTCAGAAAGCCAATCTGGGCACGTTTTTGATCTGAAATTCTCATTCATCCACTTGGATGGATGGGACCGATTACAACCGACGCTTTCTTTTTTTCGGACTAAAGAGATAAATATTTCTTCCGTGCCGATGACCAGGTCTCCGTGCTGAGGGTTTGCTGTGTCGTTAGGAGTCGGAGTGCGGACGCCCCGTGCTGGGGAGACTCTTAGGGCAGCAGTGGAATAGTAATTCAGGCGGCTGCCCCACGGAGAGCTGGAAGCCCACCAGTACAACCTCTAAACAGGAGTTCAGACACTGCGCTCCAAGACCTGAAATCTGAAGAAAAATTGCCTGCTTTATGCTTGGAAATAGTATTTTCAGTGTGTCGGGCAAAGGTGTATCTTTCAGAGAAAAATAAGCTGATATGTGATATCCCAGTCTAATGGTCTAGTTTTAAAATACATCATTTTGCATGGGTGACTAATTCCCCCGGGTTTTTGAAAGAGTCGAACAACTGAATCGAGCCAATCTCTTTGCAGAATCTGCTGGTTTTCTACCGTAGGAGGTAAAACTAGGAGAAACTCTGGTGTTTGCGTGGTCGTAAGTGTGACTTGAACAGGAGTCATCGAAAGCCAAGAGCAATCTTTTTCCCGATCTTCCTGGAATTAAATAGTTTGCGAAAGGGGAAGAGAAAGAAGTAAGGAAATTGGGTAATGCTGTGAGAAAGGAGTGGACATCGCTTCTCCTCTGGTAGCTTGGTTTGGAATGGCAGAGTGGTTTATAAGCGTACCCCAGTGAACTTCACGGCATGAAAACTTGTGTGTAACTCCGTCTAGACGAGGACTTTAGTGCTTAGTGACATGGTGTAGAGATGTGGGGGTTTTGTTTTTGTCAGTGAGGTTGATGGTTGGACTAGATGGTCTTAAAGGTCCCTTCCAACCTGGAAAATTCTATGATTCTGTGATTCCGTTCGGGCTTTGAAGGGAAGGTGATGGATGAGCCTGACTCAAACACGGGAGGTGCAGCGAGCATTTGGTGAAAACCCGAGGGGCTGACACAAGACAATGTCTCTATCTCTTGATGGTCTTTAGGTTCCAGGAGGTGAGTTCCAGTGAGAAGCTGCTATAGAGTCTCACCCAGCTCCCTAATCGGTGTCGTGCAGGTAGTTCTGCTGAAGGAGTTAATTGCTGCCCTTTAGTTGAGAAAAGCTGAGGCAGAATCGCTGAGTCAGCACGTTGAGTGAGGGTGGTGGAGGCAGGAGAGCTGTCCTGGGAAGTGTGGCTTTTCTGTGAGGCTCTGTAAGCCTATAGATAGGGACCCAATAAACGCCTGATCACCTTTCTACTCATTGGGGAGGGGCGAGGGGGGAGATAAGTAATAGCTCTGTAGCTTGATTATATTTTAAAATATCTTATAAAAATGCATTACTTGCTGCCACTCTGACCTCTGGTGCCGTGGGAAGTCTGCGGACACTCACCAAATCGCTTGCTGTCTGAGGACTGTTACTTCTATGAGTCTGAAGGCTTCAAGAGATGACATCTGGGATGGGTTAGGTTTCTTCTTGTAAACCTTTCCACGACATGACTAGTCCTTTTGTCTGCTACTTGTGATACATCTTCCCTTCTTCACTTTAAGAGCTGTCTAGCGTCAGAATGTCTTTTTGCTCGCAGGAAGTTAAATTCATAATCAAACCCCCTTGATGATCTCATTGGTAAAATAATCCAGTTCATTTAATGTTCTTTTCCTACATGGCAGGCTTTTTCGGTATGGCTAATGTAAATTATTTTCTGAACATTTTAGAGAGGCTCAGAAATTTTCAAAAGCAGGGACAGAACTAGAGCCTCATTCCCACGGCTCTCATTGTAATATCTCCTTACCCAGCACTGAGGTCCCTCCATTTAAATACCTGCTGATTTCCTGGTTCTGCTCTTCACATTGTTCATAGTCAGGTATTTTCCAGTATGACTCAAATGTTTGTTTTGGTTTGGTTTTTTGAAAGTCCTTTTTCACTTACACATTTCTTAAATTTACTTCTCCCCCTGAGTACTCTTGGCCTCTATACTTCCTTAAATACACTCTCGCGTGATTTTTGTTTAGAAGCTGGGTAAAATGTCTACAGGTTGGTGTTCTCATTTCTTGCAAATACAACTTCAGAAGGTCTGTGGGAACTGCAAATAACTTTGAACAGGAAATAAAAATGGGAATATTTTTATCAAGAATTCCTCGGGATTAATTTTAAAAAAGAAAAAAAAAAAGTCTGTTTTCACTCACATGGAAAGTCTTGAAGTATCAATGAAGTAATCTGCAATTTCAGTTTAAAAGTAATTTGGAGAAACCAGTTTCCTAAATACTGTGCAGTGATAAAAAAATCTCCCTCTCCCCATTTTCAGTAGGGTCTTCAAATATGACCATCCACTGTTTGCAGGGCTTTGTTTTAACCTCATTCATCATTCCTTTTTGACCTTGTTCCCCATACACTCTTACTGTTTTTTCAGATGGCTCAACTGAACTCCTTAAGTACTTGCTCTAATGTCTGTGTAAATACAGCTGGTCCCAGCTAGATTAACATGGGAATCTGTGCTACTTGGATTTTTCGGTCACAGTGACCTCTTTTGCCAGTAATGTACTTCCTATGGTCCAAAGTTTGATCGTGAATGAAGAGGGGGGGACACACACTAAACAAAAATCCCCAAACTTTAATGGTTTTATGGAATTGGGACATCTTACTGGATCAGGATTGGAGCACTAATATTCCAGCTATTAATAATGATAAAGAAGCCAGGCAACCAAAGAACACGGAAACAAATGTCTATCCTGTAGGGTCTGGTTTTGCCTGTCTTCTTCCAAAATGGATTTAGCTAAAGCTGGGGAAATCTCTACTGTCAAATGAAATAGATTAATCTTTGCTCTGAATTTATAATCATACTTGAGAAACAAAAAAGCTTTCTTTAACAGGATTAAAATTGTGTTATTGACATCAGGATTAATAATTTATTTGCATCACAAAACATCTCTTCTGCATCAATATTTTTATAACTGTTTAAAGAAGTTGCTAACTCAGAATTTAAGTATGATGTTTAAATAGTAATAAATGCTACATTATTTTAACTAAAAGCCACCATGCCTTTCTGTTCTCTTACTGTCATAGTGCTACAACTGTCTGTTAATACCAAGAAATATCTCATCCCTTTTGTTTTACTCTTCATGCCACCATTTACCCAAGCAGTTGATAGTTAAAGACGGAATTTCTGCAAAAATAACATCTCTGTATCAGTGTTATTTTAAAAGTTATTCTTACTGTTTTTCTCTAATTCCATAAAAGCACAAAGGAACTGTTGTAAGTGGAAATAATGGAGGGGGAGGGAGAAGTCTGAAGCTGACATGCTGAAAGAAAAATGCCCTCCAGAGTGCCACGCTGCAGCAGGACGGGGCTTCATTATTTTATTCTGTCATGCAACCCAAGTAAGAGACCATTTCAGGTGCCATAAACAATCTCTCATGCAAGCAGAGCTGTGGTTTAGTGTATGTAAGAACTATAAAGATATCCTCTGCTGGAAAGGAAATGTTGTATGAGGAGTATTTCAGTTAATGTTTCTTTTTCTCTTATAAATGAATATTGCTGCTTTATGCTGCACCCTTTTTTTTTTTTCTTTGCGGCTGCAGATAATAAATTATGGACTATAGTACTGCAAAAGTTTTGAGAAGTTATTCGTGCTTTCTGTTTCTTCTTTTTTTATTGATAGATATATGTATTTATGAAAGTGGGGGGAGAGAAAATGCAGGATGGTGAGTTCCTCTTTAGAGAAGAGGGTGATGGAGTGATGAGCCTGCCGTTCATAGCTGGTGAGATGCCGGTCACACTTTTCCCTTTGCCGAGTTGTCCACAGGACTGGGAGTTACTCTGATGAGCAGATTGCATTTATGGAGGGAAGGATGAGGGTGTTTCCAAATGAGTTTCTTATTTTTCCCCTTCCCCATCCCAGATACCTCCTTGATGTGAGGGATGGAAGTTTTGGCCAGGCACCTGAAGGAGCTGGCGTTGTGACACCAAAATGCAGGTAGTGTCTGGAGCGATAGAGGTGGTGGGGTGTGCTGCTCACTAAGAAGACAGAAATGACTATTCTGGTTTAGAGAGGACAAGCTTCTGAGAGCGGGGAGGAGGTGAGGCACTGGGCTGTAGCTAACCTGGAGTACCGGGGTGCCCCGGAGAACTGGGCCGTTTCCTTGATTCAGAGCTGGCCGGGTAGTCCCCTAAGCGGTGGCCTGGGAAGGAGAAGAGTCTTTGCAGGTATCAAAACACTGGTTACCCTCAGGGGACTTGCTGGTGACAAAGGAAACACTGTTTTCATGCTCACTCCTGGATTTCTGTTATGGCCTGAAGTCTCGGTGTAGGGTAGAACTAAGCAGGAGGCCCCCAGGGCTGTCCCTGCCACAGAGGATTTCTTGTATGAAGTTGCTGTCTCTTCCTATAATCTTATTCTCTTCTCCCGGGAAAACTCAATCGCGGTTTGTCCTCTCATGCTTTCCTGCTGGACAGGACGGCGCTGTCGCTGAGTGCCAAGGCTGCTTTCTCATCCTAGGAAAATTCTCCAGGTTTTCTCCCATTCTGTAATGGGACTGGTCAAAGACCTTTAAAGAAACCTCTGACAAAACCAAGCTCTGACCTCGACGTACAGCAGCATAGTTAACAACTTGACTATTAGGGTTGCAGTATGGGATCTCTGGGATCCTGAATTGCTTGTGCAAAGAAATCCAAAGAAACTGGGTAAAAAAGTGTGGCTCTTCATGTGGAGTGACTTGACCTTCAGCTTCTCCCAACTGAATTGAGATTCTTTGTGCCAGGGTAACCCACAGCAAGACGGCGGCGCTCATGGCCCCCTCAAGGGTGCCAAAAGTGTCCCCCGGGGGCTGTGCCACCCGTCAGCTGGCACAACTCAGCGCTGACTGTGGAAGGTTTTTAACAACCGAAAAAAATCCACTTCATCCGGTTTGAAGGCTGATGAGAATGTTTGATTACAAGTGTCAACAAGCACTTAGAGCCAGATGGAGATATCAGTTGCCTAATTATTCTTAGAAATTAAGCCATGTGTGAATATGGGCTTAAATCATTAACATTAAAGGTTACTTTTGTAGCTTTACTATCGTAAGGTGTCTGTATCGCTTACCTGCCATTTAAAATCTGTGCAATAGATCTTCAGTGGGACTCGTGTAACATCTTATTTGCCATATGTTATTTCTCCGTGGGTGGGATGAAATAAACCTTTACTTACTGTACCTATGAAATTAAAACTAATTTGATCCCTTGAGAACTGTGAAACTGTCCTGGAGTTCAGGGCAGTAGATCTGCGAACTACAAACCTGGCTCCTGCAGTTGAACTCCTGGAGGGATGAAACCAATCCGTGCAGGATGGGGTATTCCCTGTCTTGTGGATTTGTGATGCTTCAGACAGGGAGGCTCCACGGACTCGGCCACCGTTGCTGAGCGCTGGCAGGCATCATTGGGAGCCACCTCCTTCCCCTTCCTAACGCCTAATTCAAATGTTTCTTCTCATAACCATAAAATTACAATTCTGCAAGGCAACACGAATTTGTATGGCCGAATAGTCTCTGATTATTCCTTCTCCCTAGCCACTGCACGATAGCAGGAAAGGAGACAAGGTAAAACGGGGATGTTTTCAGCCAAGGTTAGGTGGCCTCTCGGTTGGTGGCAGGGCTGACCGAGGACCACTGCTCCTGAAGAACAGTGCTGGTGTTCTGCAAGCTCTTGCTGTTTGGTGGGATGAATTCATCTGGCAGTGACACACATTTTATTCTCCTTGAGTGCTTGATTTGTTTCGTAAGGTTTCAGCCCTGAATTCTCAATAGCTGCTTTTGTATGTTTGCTTTAGCCTTTTGTGTCAGAGCAGTTCCTTAGTGAGCATCCAGGGAAATATTAAAAATAGCCCGGTTCTGGCCAGCAGATACAGCCATACATCACTGAATCTGTACCATGGGCTTAAAATATAGCCTGGGAGAAGGAATTCATCTCAGTCAGACTATTCTTACTTACAGATGTGATATTAATGATTAGTGTGTCTGCAACATCTCTTAAATTATAAACGTTATTGATGATGAATTAAGATATTATCATTGTAAATTAAGTAATTAGAGTACCCTTGTAATGTATGTTTACAGGTGTGCCCTTTGGAAGAATACTGCAATGTTCCATTTATAGTTTTAATGCCTTTTAATATTAATTCATTTTGGTGATAACTTCTTATATGGTCCTTCTCTAGAAGGTTAGGAAAAAATAATTAATCCTTAACTTTTTTTATGGCAGATTAGTTTGTGTGGAAAACAAACTAGAATGGTCTGCCTGGAATAAGAGTAGAGGGTGATTCAATGGTAGGAGGTTGGGCAATTTGTTTTCAAAATTGGAAAAAAAAAAAATACTAGGTTTAAAAAAGTGTTTGTTGTAATCATTTTACTTCACCTTCTCAAGTGGAGTATTGGGAATAATGTAAATCCCTTAAAAAAAAAAAAAAAAGACACAACCTTATTACCTTATTTTCCTTAAAGCAGAGATGATAATAGGTAAAAGCAATTTCTCTTCACAAAATGAGCTGAAAATTAACAATGTTGGACACTTGCGTTTATAAACCTCGTGCTGCCCCAAGGAATACACTAAAGCTTTCTCTACTGAACTTCAAGAGACTCTTCTTTCTAGTGATCAGTGCGATGTTTGTAAAATAGAGGGAAGCCTGCAATAAACACGAGCAGGCTTTTTAGTGTCTAAAGCTACTAGTGACAGTGATTGGAGGCAGCTGTAAACTATGGATGAAGGTCACCAGCATGCACTCCACCACTAAAGGCTTGGGAAATGATGTAACAGGTTTGTTAATGAATTTGAAGTGTCTTATGATAGATCTTCATGCGTGTGCCCCAAGAATGGTTCTGGGGTAAATCCATGGTAAATCTGGCCCAGGAAATGGAGATCTGCAAAAAAGAGCTGTAAAGTTGAACAAGAGTTGTTAATGAGTTCATACCATTACCCAAAGTGAATGCAAAAAAAGGAATGTTAGGAATCCTCTTATGAGAGGATTCAAGGGATCCGTGGGTATGCAGAGGTGGGATTACTGTCAGTAATCAAAGAGTTGACAAATGTCCTTGATTGATCAAAGGTTGTAAGGTATGTGGCCCTAAAAGGGAGATTTCTCAGGGGACAGTAGTGAATCCTAGAAGACAATAATTGAAAATAAGCGTAAAAAAGGTGTAACAACCGGGATGAAGAGTATTGGAAAATAATTTGGAGGCTATGCACATCAAACATTGTCTCTTGAAAATTGTTGTGGTCTTATGTTAAGGAACATGATAAAACCAGAGAAGAGTCAGGTATAGGTAAGATGATGCCAGATATAACTATTTAACTTAATGGATAATGTGGAGCAAGACAACTATATTAGTGTTGAGAGTGCTTTGTTGCAGTATCAGTGCAAGAGTGAAGGCATACAAAATGCAGAAAAAAGCAGAATTTATTTGTGAAAAAGCAGTTGTATAAAGATTGAAGCAGTACGCTAGCGAGCACCTTAATAGTGAAATAGTTAAGGTGGGGAACTGCTTCCAAAGCAGTTGAGCAGACTTTGGAAGAACTGTCTTTTTGGAGAGATGTATGAGACCCTCAGAATGTTCTGGTAGCATACTAACTGAATTCTTCAAACCAAATTATAAATAACTTTTGGGAGGCTTGAAGAAAATTAATTTCAACTCCAAAAAATGACATGTAGCAGAGAAGATGCAATAAAAACCTGTAGGAAGCCAGTGAAAAAGCAATTGCAGCAAATACAATAAAATCCAGTCAGTAAGAGGCAAAGCTGGAGAGAGATGATGATGATGACGATGATGAGTGTCTCCTGGAGGGCTATCTGTATAAATTGCACTCTGCAGCTTACAAAAAAAAAAAGCAGGGGGAAAGGGTAGAAAGTTGGTGCTGATCAAGACCTAAACCATCTCAGAGTGGCTCACTACAATAGATAACACGGGTTCTTGGATGGATGGAAGGAAGGAAGGAAGGAAGGAAGGAAGGAAGGCAGGAAGGAAGGAAGGAAGGAAAGGGCACGGACATTCATGAGCCGTACACGGTACCAGTGTGTAGGTAAGAGAGGCATAAAGGACTATGCAAACAGTGTTTTTTTAGTCCATATCCTCCCATCCTTGATTTACGATTTGTGTACTGCAACAGCTAATGCATCTCTGAGAAAGATCCAATTAAATTAACTAACTTCCTAATTTGCAAATGTGGAAAAATGGGACAAGGCATACTTAATTATTTGTCCAAGGCTCTGAGGGGATTAACTGGCAAACCTTGGATTAGAGGTTTAATAATTTGAGTCTTTCATGCTTAACCTGTTCTGCTTGTTTCTTCTTCCTATCAAGACCACATCTCAGGGGAGAATGACATTACATGAAAGCCTCGTTGGTTTTGTTTGGTTTGGTTTTTAATTTTGTAGTATTTCTGACTGTTACAACAAAGACAACAAGGGAACATGCATCATTCTCCAGTTTTGACTCTTCGGGGAAGTATAGAGTCTGAATTAAATCGAAATACCTTTCAAGAAAGATGATCCATAAAGGAAACGGGCCAGACTTCCTTGTGAGGCTTGTTTGGCTTTTGTGGTCACTGATAAGGAAAGTTCTTCACAGCAGCAGCAGAACACTAAAAAGCTACAACCCACAAAGGTTGCCATCTTGTGCCGTGATCTAGCAGGTCCCATGGCACTGCTTCTGTTGGAGATGTAACAGGTTTTAGATGCTTGTGTTTCAGAAGGCACCTTCTTTTAAGCCTTTACTCAGGAAACAGCTCACTACTCAATCCGTACCCAAGAACCTGAAGGGTCATTGAACAGCTGTAGGTACATCTGAATGTGGCACAGACTAAGGGCGTGCTGCCCCAGATAGTTCCAGCAGTGCTCTTGTACAAGTATTACTTTTAATTAGAACTGGATCAGCCAAATTTGGCTTTGGTCAAAGCCGAATTTTTGTGGAGAGCTGACCTGTCCACTTTCATCTGGAAGGTCTGTACCAGGCCCATGCCTTGAGCTGTGGGAACCCCACGTGGCTAGGTTGGTTGGACCAACGCTTGGAAAAGCGTTGTCTTGGTTGGAGCTCTGAGATGCTTCCAGCTCCTGTTCCCGAGCAGATGACCTGTAAAGCTTGTGAAACTCAGAAGTAGTGAAGGTCTGACAACTTCTGATAGTCACTCCATGAAAAATGGCAGTCCTTTGTGTTAAGGGAGCTCGGTGGGATCTGCTGGGCTTCTTTTAACATTTTTCTGGGAAGCAAGGAGAAGAAACCAGACTGGTGAAAAAAATAGCCCAGAAAAGAACCGAATCTGAGGAGGGAAGATGGCCCATCACCAATATCTGACCCCAGGATAGTGAAGACTTATTAACCTGCCCTTCCCTGTCTTTCTTGAGGGAAAACTGGCACTAATAATCTCAGGACCTACAGGGTTAATGGTAGGGTAAGCTTACAGCAGAGAAAGGGATAAATACTTGGAAGTATGTTAACTGTGTTATTTAAGAAATTTTTCTGTATTAGATAATACAAACTATTAGACAAAAAATTCTTACTAGTATCTAAAAGGTTCTTTCTTTTGCCCATAACAGCATTTTGTGGCAGTCCCATTAAGATCTGCAATTTACCAATAATTTAATTTTGAGCTGTTGTCTAGCATTAGGATTGTTTAGTTGTGCTTTCAGTCGGATGGTAGTAATTTATCCCTGTGACAAGGAACAAACTCCGTCTCTGTAATGCGACTACAAGAAAGAAATGATATCCTGAGACCTGATATGGTCAGATCCCGGGCACTTCAAGTTGCTTTGCTCTGCACGTCACAGCCGTGACATTTTTGGCTTTGTGGCTGTTATTTTTCTAATGGGCTGGTGGTGTGCACCCCAGAGTGGGACATGGAGCTCCCTGGGAATAACATACGTGCCTCTTAAATGCCCTTTAGGCAGAGAAATCTGCCAGCCACAGTGAAGGTGAGTGTCTTCATGTCTCGGGTAGACGATCCTTCCACTGTGAGACCAAACTGCTGGATGGAGCTTATGAACACAAACAGATCCCAAGTGCAGGGATATCTGCCAACTCCAGGAGCAAATCTTCCCGCTTTCCTTCCCCGTGCAGCAAAAGGAAAGAGGAGCTCGGTGCCATGATGCCCCCTTGCCCCTTCCCCCCTCCCCCCTCTTCTTTTTTTTAAAAGTTCTGTAATTTTTAAACCACCTGTTCATTTCTTTCCCCCGAAATGTAGAGGTGATGCGGGTGCGTGGAATCACTTGACTTGGAAGTACAGAGGGAAAGAAGCAAGAGTGATGAATTGCTCCTTTTCTCTCTGTTTGGGTTGCCTCGCCCCTATATAAGAAGGAATAAAAATAACCCGATCTTGTAGAAGACGTGAAAATTCATGATAGCTCAAAACTAAGATCATTACAGATAAATCTGATTCTCTTAGTTGCTAGCTACTTAAATATTAGGCCTCAGATCTAGTCTTTGTCATCTTTATTCCTAGATAAGCGCACTTTGAGTGAAGCTCTGTAAGTAAGAATTAACCCAGAAATGTGTCACGCTGGCGGCGTAACGTTGAAAAAGCCTAAATTCCAACATGTGCCAGTAACGTTGCCAAAATCTGATGCAAATTTCCCGTACCAGCGTTGCTGGGTGAGAGAGCTTTGGAACTGCCTCTCGCTGTCCGTGAAACACCTGCAGGGTTGTGGTGGCCCTGGGACAACCTGCTTTGGGGGTGGCTTGGCAGAGGGGGCTGCAGTCCTGACCTTGGCCAGGGGAATTTGACTTGACTCAGGCTGGTGAGACACTGGAACAGGTTGCCCAGAGAAGCTGTGGCTGCCCCATCCCTGGAGGGGTTCAAGGCCAGGCTGGAT
>JAOTQQ010000012.1:54608686-54619365 GCA_026546715.1 Gallinago undulata
GGTGGGAGGTGTCCCTGCCCAGGGCAGGGGGGTTGGAACTCGATGATCTTTAAGGTCCCTTCCAACTCTAACCATGCGTTCCATGATTCTATGATTCTCATTTATTGCCAATTGAAATAGAGTTGGGTGGCGCAGCCCTCCACTGGGGGCTCCACAGGGAATCTCTGTGGGGGGACGCGGCTGGAGCCCTTCCTTCTCCTCCTCCTCCTCCTCCTGCTCTCCCCTCGGGGCTGGCAGGGCTCTTCCTTACTCTTTCCTCCTTGGGCAGCCAAGTTTTTGCTGGCCACCGAGCCAGCAGACCCCCGCCAACACCTGGGCAACCTCAGCTGGTACAAGTGACCGATGCCGCGTGGCTGTACGTGTGTATGGACCCAGACCTTCCTGTGTGGATACAGCAGGGATCTATCCCTTTGAACATAATGGGAACTCATGGTCCAGACAAAGGTAGTAAACAGTGGTGTCTGGAACTTAATGTTCAGCTATCTGATTAAAATTGGAGGGAAAGGGCTGTAATTATAAGTCACGTTCATTTTTCAGATATGCTAATTTAACCGTGCTGTTTTCCTTGGTTGACATGTTAAACATGTAGTAATAATAAGGTTTTACCAAGCATAATTACCAAGTACTCTCGGCCTTAAAAATGCCCCAGTAGTACCCGTGCATGATAATGAGGATGCAATAATAGATGATGCTATTGTCAACACCATTTGCATTTGATAATGAGAAAAAACTCAACAATTTATATTCAAAAAAATGCTACATGAACAGCAGGAGAAGCCGGACAGCGTAGGCTGTTGTAAAACAGACTGGCTTGGATTCCCATCGCACATTAAAATAAGGTAGGTCTGCTAATTTAAATCAGTGAAAGAAATGCAGTGACATAGCCTATCTAAAAATCTGTCTTGCAAAACCATACATATCGCACCCTCCCAGCCAGCTTTTAAGACAATGAATTGCATTACGATTCTCTTTAATGAGTGTTTCTAAGGCAAGAGTTTCTGATGAGACAAAAAGGGAATGTGAAAAAGGAACCAGCTCTTGGGCCATTGTAATGACATTTGCTGTTATTTAAAAAGTCAAAAAAGTTTTTGGGAGCATGTGAAGTTACCTGGAGCTGTAATAACTAGCCTTCACAGCGAAAGGGAACAACGGTACACTAACCCTCTGCTTGGTTAAGCCCTTTTAAAATCAGTTTTGATCCCCGTTAAGTTCAGACTGGGTTTCCTACTTGCTGTTTTCTTCTGCTGTAAGGGCAACTTTCCTCTTCCCATCACAGCAAGGAATTGGGCAAACACCAGTAGGGCCTAAGCTGCTCTACCAGGGAAGGCAAAGCTCATTTCTTTGAGGATGCTTAGTTCCTTTCAAAAGCAGGTGAGTTTTTCCTGGGGCAATGCAAAGACTGACTGTAGGAGGAGTGCAGCACCATCCTCCCATCCTTCCCTTTCAGTCTCTGCTCAATCAGCACAGGCTGATTTCTGCTCAGAAATTATTTTTAGAGTTGAGCAGCTCTTTGGAAATGTTGGTACAGGCCGTTTTTGCACAGGAGAATACAAACACATTTTTGCTTTTGGGGGGAAGAAGCAAAATTTACTTAGTCACAATGTACTTAATGTATTTTAGGGACCTGCTGTCTCGTACCTCTCCTGAGATGTTCTGAGGATGGAGAAGCCAGTGAGAGAAGACTTTTCTCATAATAGTAGTGCTCCAAGAGAGGAAATAGAACCACAAAGTCTAAACTAAGATGAGCATGGAGAACTCTATGAAACAAAATATGAAACAGCCTTCTGTGGCTGTTGTGTTTATCTCCTTCTATTTAACATCCTGACTTGCTCAGGTATTCTCTGAAATATCGGGGGACCTTGTTGTGTCCCTTTGATTGGGCGTCCCTCTATTAACACAGCCCAGAACTCAGACCCCACTATGCAATGGGTTGGTTGTCATCTTTTTCTCCTTTCTCCTTCAAGCCAAATGATAAAAATCATTAACACATGTTAGACCTCTAACTGTTTTGTTTTTTTTTTTTTAATTAAAAATGAAAGAACAACTACCAAATAAGAAACAGAACACATGGTAACTGGCTTTGTAAAATTCTACCTCCAGCTGAACCTCACATGTCATTTACCAGTTGGACAGACAAGAAGTAATTAAGAATAAATTAATACAATTCTTTCTTCTAAATAAAATTTGAGCTATTATAAAATTTGGATAGTTACTTTCCTCATCAAGTGCACAAACCGTGGCACTTAGCCACACTTAAAATTGTTTGAATTTGGTATCTGGCTGTGCAATTGTTTCCCATTGCTTCTTGTGAAGGATTAATAAAGGCTGGCATTGGCTTTCCTTTACTGGAATTTCATTCCCTTTTAGAAAGAACATAGAAGGGCCTGCAACACTCCAAGTCTGCATCTCCTCACAATAATTAAAAGAACTATTGTAGACCTTTATTTCTTTTTTTTTTCCTCCCTCCCCTCCCCAAGATTTGACTGTCTCCAGTCAATGTAGAACTAACAGCTTGAGTTTGGGCACACCATGTTTTATGGAATTAAAAAATGATGGGCGTCTCAAAACCGGAGAGCGCTCTTTTGACTGATACTTCTGGCTTTACTATCCTCACTTAGAAAAAAGTTGCCCTGTCATTCATAAGGATATTTTAAAATACTTGCTGTTTTCTTCTGATGTTATCAAATCACTAAGTTTAAACATTTTACTCCAAAGTTTTAGTCCTGAAAAAACGGGAATTCGAGCAGAGTGTCAAGGAGTTTACTGGTGGTGCTGGTTGCCCTGCCCTGTGTCAGCAACAGGAGTCCCAAAAATACAGCTCTGAGTGAAATATTCTCATCTTTCCAACTTGTAAGTCTGTCGTAAAGAAAAATGTTCTGTTCAGCTTGAGATACACAAATTCATGCAAATCTTGATGTGCTCTTCTTTTTTTTGGAAATCGAATCCAGACCAACATGACCATAAGCATATGCCTATATACTCTATATTAATGCAACAGTAAGAAGAAAGAACAAAAGTAATTCTTCTTCCACCTGCTGAAATATCTTTTCAGGAATAATTTCATGCTACTTTCAGTGAAATCAATGTATTACGGCTCTGGGCAATCCGGCTTTAGCAGGGGAGTTGGACTGGATGATCTCTAGAGGTCCCTTCCAACTCTGTCAAATCCATGAATCCGTGAATGTGGTTACTTGGTACTTTGGAAACGTGGAAAAGAGTGCTCTTTAACGAAAGAGTTTGCAAAATACAGTCAGGACTAATCCTGCCATGCTCTGGTGCCAGAAACTGAGAAAGCTCACCTTCTGTACTTTTTTTTAAAAAAAAAAAGGAAACCAAGGTTAGACCTTATTTGTCTTTTCCTCTCAGGAAAAAAATAATCTGTCGGTATAATACAGTTTAATTCATATATCACACACGTTTGGGTTTTTGCTTCCATCATCACTTCTAACAGTAGGCAGCTGATAAACAGCCGACTAATAGCTTCTGCTATAAATATGACATATCTGCTTTCTCCAAAGGGGAGATGAAAATAAACAACAATGCACAAACATGGAATTAATAATGCCTTTAGAAAAAACCCTGAGTTTAAGCTTAAGTGATGTTTACTTTCTGCTGTGCAAACTGAGAAACAATTCTCTTGCATTTTGCGTACCCTTTTAATTTCCATTTTTTCTCATCTAACCAAAAGTGGAATGTGCTTTAGGTGCTTCATGGCGTTAAATATTTTGTGTGTCTGCTAGGAGCAGAGTTTCCTCCCTGGCCTTTATAAGGGAAGGGTAGTTTTCTAGTATAAAAGGCCTTCAGACAGGAATCTGCAGCTGTTGCTCCGAGTTAACTTCATTATGAGACTTCTGTCAAGCATCATAAGTGGGTAGATGAAAACATTTTATTGTCTCTTACCAGCTTAACTTCATTTTGTGAAGCAATCTGATACTGATGCTGGTATGTTCTGTGCACCAAGTTTTAAAGGTCTTCATTCTGTACCTGGGCTATATTGTTTGGAGAGATAATATTTGGCTTTCTGTGGGTGTGCTTTTACATTCAACTGGATAGCAATTTTAAAGTCCCTTATTGGCTGTTTCGTCTTGCTTCAATTGGGTTGTACCTGGAGTAAGAGCTCTGAATTCATAGAAACATAGTCACATGGGGTTGGAAGGGACCTCTGGAGATCATCCAGTCCAACCCCCTGCCAAAGCAGGGCCACCCAGAGCAGGTCCCACAGGAACATGTCCAGGGGGGTTTGGAATGTCTCCAGAGAAGGAGACTCCAGCACCTCCCTGGGCAGCCTCTTTTAGTGCTTTATGTTGATATAAACCATTTAAAAGTAAAGCGACCGTTAATACAAATGCATATTGTGAGGAAAAAATGACATGTTTTGTTCTTGTTAAAGATAAAACTTTAATTATAGAGATGGAAACCTGCTAAAGCAATGATGAAAAGTTAAGCTGACTGATAAAGATGGTATTCAGGAAACTAGTTACCATGTGTTATTGTCTTATCCCTGGGTCTTGATAAACAAACAAATCAAATCAATGGAAAAAAACCCAAATAAACAAAACCACCCCACCCCAAACAATCAATCAAACAAAAGATACTTGTTTATATAAGGTCGACTGAGGAAGACCATAGGCTCGGTAATTGGCAGATGTATTTTAAGCTAAATGAGACTTGACAAGATAAATTGTGAAGATTTTCAGTGTTCTCTTCTCTCCTCCAGCCTTGTGGGTTCCTCTGCTCTAAAACTTTCCATGTGGCAAAACTCCCGGCTTCTACACGCTTAATTCAGACAGGTTCTGCTCGGCAACCATACTTCACAAGGAGTTTTGTTCATTGAAACATCCTCCAAAACATTCAGGTGTTTCCAGTAGTGAAAAGGTGAAGAAGTATATTTACACGTCAGAATGTTAAAAACTGAAGAGACATCTGAGGAATATGAAAAAAATACACAAAAATTCTGAATTCTACTTTGCATGGAGTTGGGAGTCTATTCATTTAAGGAAATCCCAAGTGTACAGTCAGACTGACTGACTTCCGACTGTTCCAGGTACGATTGGCTGGAGTTTTTTTTCTTTAAAATGAGCAAATAAGATGACAGGTTTCTCTTACCACTCTTCCAGTTGCATAGGGTGCAAATTAAACCCAGATGGTACGAGCCTCTCCCTGGCTCCCCAACATGGACTTTAGAATTCCTATTTTAAAACGGGAGTCTGGCGTTACAACTGAAGATTAAAAGTTGCTTTAAAATATTTTTTTCCTTGCACTTGACAGGCAATTTGTATCGTTAACGAGTTGGATATACTGCTAATAGTTAAAATTTTTGTATCATAAATACTCTGTTTGTACAGTGAAAATATTGTATAAAAGAGAAACGGTTAAGACTTTTTATTTTTTTTTGTCAGAAAGCCATGGCTTTGTGTATTTCTTGGCTGAGAGGATTTTTTTTAACACCACTTCAGATTGACTCATCTGTTTCATGTTCTGCTAGCAATTAATTGTGGCTATTTTGGACACAGAGCACAATATTGACATTGCAGCCATTTGCCTTACTGCTTCTAAGTTAAGGGGCTTTCCAGTTCTTCATTTCTGACATACCCCTATGGGGCTTTTCGTTATGCACGTTTATGTCTTAGAGCTAGTATCCTACAGCAGAATTATGATATTGGATTATAAATTGATAGGAAATCTTGGCTGAAGATTTTGAAGAAGAAGGGGTGAATTGGTAGATTTTAGGTTTGGTATTTTTTTCTCGGCGCACGCTGGACTATAATGATGGAACAGCCTTTGTTCTTCAAAAACATTCTTAGTGAGTCACCGTCACCTGTTTCTGATGAGTGCTATTTATCAGTATCCAAATATTTATTCTTTTTCAGAGGCACTGCACACATCTTAGCTCTCTTTTTTACTTTGCTGACAGAATCTTTGTAAGAGCTTCTGAGAGATCCTCTGATGCGCCTTCAAATTGTTTCTAAAAACTATAAATGTCTGCGGTTCCCATGGCTTAAGGTTTCTAAATGTACAGTTGTTTGTATGCATTCCAACCTATGGCTAGATACAAATGTCAGGAAGGTACAGATGAGCTGCAGATTGTCTTTTTCATCTTCTCAGGCTGCTTTGATAAGATCTGTCAGCAGCTTTACAGGTGACCCGGTTATTGATCAGGATGCTGAGCGTTTGAACAGACTTCTGTGAAGTGAAGCGTCGAGTTTTCTTTTTTCACTCTGCCCACCAAAAAGCGCTGAAGTCACATCGTGAGGATTAAGCTTTTGCAGTCTCTGGGGTTTGTAAATCAGGAGTTTGTGTGTATATGGTCTGTTTGGTGCCACGGTCACCGAGGCCTTGGCCCTTCAGATAGTCTGGTCCTTATTCCCCAAATAATTCATGGAGCAACCAAGTGGAAGGTAAAGCAATTGCAGGCAAAGTAGGAGACAGCCCTATTTTAGTCCAATCCGTCGTGACAGGTAGACTATATAAATAGACTGTGAAACAGGGAAGGACAGCTGTCCTGTCCTGGTTTTGTCGAGGGCAAACACCAGAAGGTCTGAGAGGCTGCACTTGGTGGGACAACAGGTCCATCTCTCCTGATCCCTGGTTTCCAATAGCCAGAAAACACGTAAGAAGAGAGAGAGTGCAGAGCTGTCCTTCCCTTCTACATCCCCTAGGTTGCCCCTAAATCCCTGACTTGGGGTTTGCATAGGTTTTGCATTTGTGTTTAATGACATCAGTTGACCTTTCTTCCCATGATCTAATTATTTGAATCTCGTGGAAACTTGTTTCTGATGGACATTCACTGGGATTTCCCTCGGAACAGGAAAGTCGGAGTAGGAAATGTCATGCCACCTGCGACAAAGTTATCCGTTTTTTTCTATCTGAGCAGAATGGAGTGGGGTGGAACTGGGGTTTTTGCCTCAGGAAGTTAACATTTAAATGGACCTGAGCTGGCCTGGGTGTTAATACATCACTGAGATAAATGGGATGGAGGGGAGTTTATTTCTTTGCTGCTCCGATGCTGGCAGGCGAGCGTGCTCTGTAATTGATTAACAGGGCACAGTACATTGACTTATATGGGGAAAGCTATTATATCTCAGTAACAGGAAGGTATATATGATTCTGGGTTTAGTAAGTAAAAAATTGGATTCTACAGGAAATAACTAAAACTGCTGAAAGAACCAACGGTTCCCAAGGAGGTTTTTTTTTTTTCTCTTAAATCTGTGGCATAACAGCATTTCACGTTATGAAGGAAGTTTAAATAGTGCAATATATTTAGTGGAACTTTCATACAGGGCTAGAAATATTAGCTTATGTAAGCAGTCTTTTAACTTTTGTTCTCTTGGACCTACAGTCGTGAGTTATTGATGAAATTTAATGTCTTTTTTAACATCTATTCATTTGAAGTAGAATCCTTCCCTATAATTCATACGCATTTCCGGTGAATTTCCTGTATTTTGAAGCCTAAATGAACGGGAAGACTGGGGCGGGGGGTGGGCAGGGGGGGTGTTTGTTTTTTAAAGAATGAGAAGGGGAGGTATTTTGGGTTTTACTCTTTACCTTGTGAGTCGGTGTCCCAAAACAGGCGTAGGAAGTGAATGCAGATCTAAACACCAGCAAAGGAAAACTACAGCAGCTCCGCTTTTTCTGCCTCCTTCCCCACTAGTGGTGATTCCAACCAAACTAAGACAGCTTAATTCTTTCAAGAGAAAGCTTAATGCAGTCAGTACTTCAATGTACCAGACACAAATTTCAGCACAAATACACCAAACCAAGCACATTCATGACTGTAAAAACCGTGACTGCAGCGGCCAACACAAAGCGATACCCCCTCTGGGGTTTGATTTTTAGTTTTCAACAATGTCAGGCTTCTCTGTCTTACTCTGTTGAATCCACGAGGATAGATTGGTGAAGCAGAGAGACAAGGCAGGCCGTAGAGAATGGTGATGGTTTAGAAGCCAGTATTGTTTCCAAAAAAGTTGTTCCATATTTCCTTTTGTGTTGCTTCATCAATAGCTACTGGGATTAGTAAAAGAATAAAAGTTCTGATAAGCTTCTATGATTCTACAAGGGTTTTTACAAATGTTGTGTTGTTTTTTACCAACCCATTTTTACCAACTACCCAAACTACAGCTCTAGATAAAGAAATACACAAGAACAACTTGGTCCGTTAAGTCCGACTTTCTGTGATTATGACATTTAGGACAAAATTTTTAATGAGCACTTCGGTCTGCTCTGGGATGGGAGGTGAGGAGAAGGCACTGTCCCCGTCCAGCTGAGGTCCTCTGACCAGATGTGCCATATGGATGCAGCCGAAGCAGAGGGAGGAGGGGAATTGATCCTTCTGTTTTGTAGTATATACAATAGTGCTTCATATCATTTATCTTCCCTTATCAAAATTCCATCATTAAATAGCGTGATAGTGAACTTTAAAGTCAGTCAAACTGTTCTTTAATTTAGTGCAAAGCATTTGCCCTTTGCTCTTGCCTCTGCTTTTATGCTGGTATGAATTCTTTCTCCCTAAACAAACTCTCAGAGATTTTTGAAGAAAACTTACTTATTTTGTTAAATGTAAAAGTACTAATGTTCTTCTGTACACGTCATTTTATTTTTCATTACAGGAGCCTAGGAATTTTAAGAGACCTGCATTATAAATGACTGGATTCAGTCCCAATCCTTTTATTTTCCCCTTAAAGTTCCTCTGTTGAGGGCAGGATTAATTCGGTCACCGTGTGGGATCCCATCAGGGGTGATCTGGTTCTTCCCAGGCACACAAACTGGGGGGGTTTCGGCAGAGCCTGCCCTGCAGCCCGTGTGTTTAAAAAGATCAGTCAAGCCCATGGGGACAGGTTACATTATTTTTTTATTTTTTTTTATCTGCTGAAATGTACCTGAAATGTAAACGAGTTATTTAACCTACATATTTCACCCAGCTGGTAAAACAACTGAGGAAAAACTAGAAAAAAGGGCAGTACATTAACTGTCTAAGTATTTGAAAAAATCGAAAGCTGGTTCTCTTTATTCTCATTTACATTTACTTCAGACAACAGCGGGTTTGTTTTAAACTTTTTTCTTCATTAGAGGGGTAAAGATTCTGATTTTGTTTCCTCCCATCTTAGATGCTAATACCAAGTTAATCTTCTTTATACTGAGTAAAATAGAAGTGAAGTGCTTGAATGGATTATAAAGATTATTTTTTTTAAAGAAGATTATTTTGTTAATTTCTTTTCAGTAAATGGGATAATTGAGAGGGATTTATTCATGTGAACTAATTTATTTTCTTTTTTAAAATACCAGGTTATCAGCACTTTTATTACAGAACTGAAAGTTTATATCTTATCTACTTCTCAGAAGGCTTTCATGATAATATTTTTCTTTAGCACTACATTTTATTGTCACCAAAAACATTCCAAATATATCAAGGCAGGCTTTTTTGTTCGTTTACAGTTTCTATAAGGAGAGTGGTGGCCCAAGGTTAGGCCACAATTACTGAATGACGTTATCATTACCTACTTTTGTCCTGACTTCGCTGAAGTCTTTATTTTCTCATGTCAGGGGGCGTGTGTCTGTGTGATTTATTTGTTTCTTTATGGGTTTTCTTGTGGTTTAGCATGTGGGAGTTTTGTTGGTTTGGAGCTTTTTTTGGTTTGGATTTGGTTTTCTTTTTACTGAAATGTTGGATGTAGCTGTGTGCATTCCACATGTACAGAATCCCAGAATCGCAGAATCCCATGGGGTTGGAAGGGACCTCTGGAGATCATCTAGTCCAACCCCCTGCCAGTGCAGGTCCACACAGAGCAGGTCCCACAGGAACACGTCCGGGTGGGTTTGAGTGTCTCCAGAGAAGGAGACTCCACCACCTCCCTGGGCAGCTTGTTCTGGGACTATGCCACACTCAAAGAAAAGAAGATCCTCCTCATGTTTAGGTGGAACTTCTTATGTTCAAGTTTGTGCCCGTTCCCTTTTGTCCTGTCCCTGGGCACCACTGAAAAAAGACCAGCCCCATCCTCCTGACACCCACCCTTTAAGTATTTATCAGATGATAAAGGTGAAAGGACCTTTGAGAACACCAAGTCCAACCATATACACACAAAAAAACCCAACCAACAACCTCAGGCTCTTGAGCATGCCCTGAAGCACCGCATCTACACATTTCTTAAATACCTCCAGGGATCATGACTCCACCACCTCCCTGGGCAGGCACGTTATTATGTTATTGCCCAAGAGAAAAATAAAGGGCGCATTGTCCCTTAGTATGCATGAATAAAGAACAGGATAAAGTGAATCTCTTTTCTTGTGTTTCAGAAAAATGTGATGAACCTCTGGTCTCAGCGTTACCCCACTCCTCCTTCAGCAGCTCCTCCTCGATGACAAGCAGCTACATGCCGGGATATGCCAAGTTAAACAAGCGAGGAGGTAAGGGGCCTTTTAATAACCTTATTTATTTAATAAACCTTATTTAAAAAATAAAGTTAAGGTATTTAAAAAATAAGGTTAAGGATATTTAAAAAAAAAAAAAAGAAAAGATTAGTGATATGTTCAATGTGCTTTTTATGTAAAATATTATCACTGATGTTTGTTTTAACAAAGTTTTAGCTGTCTGACTGGCTGATCATAGAATCATAGAATCATCTGGGCTGGAAGGGACGTCCAAAGGCCATCTAGTCCAACCCCCCTGCAGTCAGCAGGGACAC
>JAOTQQ010000012.1:54636870-54658511 GCA_026546715.1 Gallinago undulata
CTTCCCTTCCCGTCCCTTCCCTTCCTTTCCTTTCCCTTCCCTTTCCCTTCCCTTTCCCTTCCCTTTCCTTCTCTCTCTCTTTCTCTCTCTTTCTTTCTTTATCTCTTTCTATTTCTTTCCTTCTTCTATCTTTCTCTTTCTCTCTTCCTCTCCTCCCCTCCCCTCCCCTCCCCTCCCCTCCCTTTTCCCCTCCCTTTCCCTCCCCCTTTCCCTTTCCCTCTGACCCTGCTGGAAGGACCGTACAGTGGGATGCCATCAGCACAGGTTTCCAGAGGGTATCAGGGATAACTCCCTGACACAGGCACAGATGTGGTGCCTGCAGTGGGGTACAAGGAGACATAAACCAAAAACCATCTTGGGGAAACTCATGTTTCCAAATTTCTTCCCTCTGCCTTCTGTTAATCCTGTAGGCAAACTTGAAAGGAATATAAAAGCTGTTGCTCAAAATGTATTTTAAAGAAATCTTTCTTAACAGGTACTATTGTTAGGCAAATGTGCTCAAACAGAACTTTGATATTTAACTGAAATCCAGGATAAAACTTAAGTTACAAACTTTACTCCCTGTATTTTACTTAAAATAAAATTATACAGGATATTAAATACTAACATTTTTATTGTTATAGGTAATCTCCCAGTCATCTTTCTGGCAGCATGTATATGTTTTGATAGATCAATTTAATGTGGTTTATGTACGTTATTTTTTTACTGGAGTCATCTGTGTGATAAATTTGCTTTATAAATTCTATGGCCAATAACACTTTCTTTTTCTCCAAATGACACTTTGCTGCTACTAATAAGGAAAAAAGAGGTCATATAATAGTAATAATAAATGAAAATGAAAAAAAATGCAGTGGCCTGATAAGCATTAGTTAGCTCTCACAAGTGACTCTGATTTTATGAAGCTTAATTAACATCGCCAAATCAGAAGCTAAAACTGTGGTGTAAGAGTCCTTTAAACACAGAATTACCTGCAGATATTTTCTCCTCTTTCATTCCTTCAAAAGACCTGTATTTAAACCTATATTCTAACCATAATACGTATAATTATCATATCGCACTTTTCCATTCTTAAGCCGTGTGGTTTTGCTTGTTTAAGACCTTTTTATAGCACAATAATCACAGGATTCAATTTTTACAGAAGTAGTGATTTAGCTAGTAGTGGTTTGTGCTTTAGAAGCCCTTGCTGAATACTTATTTCCTGGGCTTATGCCATAAGGAAAATCCCTCTCTCTCCAGTAAGAATAGTAGCCACGTAGCTGGAAGTAGAGAAGGACTAGCTCTCCATGAGAAGTGGTCTTCTTCAGTAGAGAAGTGAATCAGGAGAGCACAGAATTTATGGAAAAGCTGTTAGACGGATTCGCAGATGATCCCTGGACAATTTCTCTCAAGCTTCCTTGTCTAGCCTAAGCAAATGGCAATTTCCTTGAAGACAATTTTAAAAGATTCACTTATTCCAGCATGCAGGAAAAGTCATCGGCTTCCTTCAGGAAGAGAAGGATGTAATCTTTGTAAGGGTTGAACAACCAGCTCTATGGGGACAGAGCCTCGGGTTGTGCATGTGTGGTGAAGTAGGAGAAACTCTGGCAGCCCAGAAAGCAAACCCCATCCTGGGCTGCATCAAGAGAAGTGTGGCCAGCAGATGATGGGAGGTGATTCTCCCCCTCTACTCTGTTCTGGTGAGACCCCACCTGGAGCTCTGTGTCCAGCTTTGGAGTCCTCAACACAAGAAGGACATGGAGCTGCTGGAACAGGTCCAGTGGAGGGCCACGAAGATGATCAGAGGGCTGGAGCACCTCTCCTATGAAGACAGGCTGAGAGAGCTGGGGCTGTTCATCCTGGAGAAGAGAAGGCTCTGGGAAGACCTTATAGAAGCCTTCCAGTACTTAAAGGAGGCCTACAGGAGAGATGAGGAAGGATGCTTTGTCAAGGAGTGTAGTGATAGGACGAGGGGCAACGGTTTTAAATTGGAAGAGGGGAGATTTAGATTAGACACCTGAAAGAAATTCTTTGCTGTGAGGGTGGTGAGAGCCTGGCCCAGGTTGCCTAGAGAAGCTGTGGCTGCCCCATTCCCTGGAGGGGTTCAAGGCCAGGCTGGATGGGGCTTGGAGCAACCTGCTCTGGTGGGAGGTGTCCCTGCCCAGGGCTGGGGGGTTGGAACTTGATGATCTTTAAGGTCCCATCCAACTTGAACCATTCCATGATTCAATGAAATGATTACCTTTAGCATTACAGCATTTTTCATAAAGTTTCAAAACACTGTCCAGTTTTTTGGTCACAGTTGTCCATGGGAGGGGGAGGAGGTGTTGCAGCGGGTTGCGGACAGGCAGACTGAAGCATGCAAAGCTGGTTTTATCCCCAAATGAAATCTTTGCTTGCCTGGGCAAGGCTTCAGCCAGGCTGGATGGTTTCTGTCTTGAGCACTCTCTTTGTGGCTGTGGCTGTTTGTTCGTCTGCCAACCCCTGCTCTGGACAGACAGAAATTATTGGGGCACGACCTGCGGTCCAGCTGTTTGAGGGGGTGGGTTGTCATTTTTTTCCTTTTGGAGGGGGAGTGGGTGCGTTTTGTTGGTCTGGAGAGGCTTCCCAGTCCTTCTCAGCGGTGTTACACCCAGCATCCTTGACTGACGTAGAAAACAGAGAGTATTTGGAGTATTTCAATCTGTAGGAGAGCGTAGAAACTGCAGAGAAAGCAGTTTCAGCCCCGAGAGCTTGGCTGCCCTAAGGGTCTGAGAGGGCTCCGGGGGGCAGGGGGGAACGCGGGCATGGTCCAGGGCACCTGAAGATAAAAGTCTGCTTTGAATCCTCCCCAGGACCCTGGAAGCTGCACCTTCCTATTCCAAAGGTAGCAGTTCCGTATTCCCCTCCCTTCTGTGGGTTAACATTTAAAGAACAAGGGTTGGAGTGTGCATTTGGGGCTTCTAATTTATTATGGTTTAATTTTTGAAACGCTCTTCTGCGTGAACTTTGAGTTCTCATTAATTTTTATTGAATAAAAACCCTCACAGAATTTCATTCCCTGGTTAGTGCCTAAAATGTGTCAGATTAGTTAATCCCGGGCGGGTGAATTAACACTTGATGGCACTGATAAGAGCACTGTTACTTCTATTAGTGTGTTATAAGTTTTAACTTCTTCTGCTGGCGCTTTTCCCTTGTACAGTCTCACATGATCATAAGGATTTCGTGTACAGTGCTATGTTTTGGCTCTAAGGACTATAAACTCATTAGGAAATAGTCAATATTTATCAGTAGTTTACCGTAGACTTCAGGCAAATCCTTGCCCTAAAATGTTGAATTCTACTGTGGTACAGCCCTGCCTTGAAATGAACATATTACTTTGCAAATTAAAATAAAGAATAATATTGTTCCTCTCATGGTGTTGCAGCTCTGTATATGATAGCGATAAATATTTTGCTATTAGCAAAATAGAAGGTGTAATGTGAGCTCTCATCATCAAAATGGATGCAGTGAAGAGTAATATTTAAAAATAGAATGTATTTTCGTTACGGAGATAAAAGATAAGGATCTGTGTACTGCTTGCAATAGATGCATGAACGGAAAAAATAATTACCCATTAGCTTTGTTACAAGCCAAAAACCCTGCAAACCCTTAAATCAGCTGTATGCTAGATGGCAAAAGTCATCTCAAGACATTTCACAGCTCTCTGAAATCTCCTTCCTCGTTGAAGGAAAAACAGGAGAGGGAAGCACGTATCTTAGGACGGGCTAAACAGCCAGTTAACCCTAACCCTAACCCTAACTGGTATTCCTGCCTGGCTCTGGTAATATCCCCTAACATCCCCGGTAATAGCATGAACCAGGTCTGTCTCCCGGGGGCGGTGGGGAAGCAAGGAGATGGGGAGGGGGGAGTCCTGCCCTGTTCTTAGGATTGGGTCGGCGGCAGCTCAGGGTTGGCACAAAGAAGAGACTAGTTCCCTCTGACTGCTAATTGTCTAGGGAATTTGCATACAGAAGAGCATCAGGCAGGGATGGTTAAGTATTCCGAAACTTTCAGCAGAGCCGGCTGCTTTTCCCACACGCACACTTCCCATTTTGTTTCAGGAAAGAGAACCTCTTTATGAGTATTTTAGGCTTTTAATTTTTGTGAGTAATGATCAAAATGTACAGTGATTTCAGCACTCAAGAAGAAAGGAATAAGATACACAGAAAAAATATTTCAGGCTGCTTTATTAATCATTCTGAGTTTTGAGAAATCATTACCATTTGGGTTGAAACTCGCTTCTGAGAAATTCTGAAAATCTGTAAAATGGGAATTCAGGTGTGAGGTTTTGAGAAGGCATTTGTATCAAGGAAGAGCAGGTTTAACCTGGGTAGGAACCACTGGGGAAAAATCTTCAGCCTGCGCGTAGTCTTGAATGTGTTTTTTCTTGCCGGTCCCAAAAGAAGCGGCTTTGTAAAACCCGAACAGAAAAACAAAAAAGCCCTGATAAATAGGGTTATACACGGAAAGGGTTATCAGGCCTTGGACTGGGCTGCCCAGGGAAGGGGTTGAGGCCCCATCCCTGGAGGTGTTCAAAAGCCGGGTTGCCATAGTGCTGAGAGACATGGGTTAGTGATGGTGTTTATCAGAGTGAGGTTGATGGTTGGACTGGATGATCTTGAAGGTCCCTTCCAACCTAGATGATTCTATGAAATAGTCATGTAGCTTTCATTTGTTAACAGTCAGCATTTCAAGGTGGTGCTGGTGACACGTCCCTGGAACACGTTCACCAAAGCACGATGGCAGGAGCTACATTCACTACCAGGATCTCACAAAGCCAGTCTCTGCAAGACAGGAGGTTCGGTTTTTATCTTTTATCATGGAAGACTTGTCACAGAACAAAATATCTAAGGCTGAATTATGGCATTTAATCATCTCTAGTGTACCATAAATTTGAGGGAAAAAATATTAATCCAGTTGCGCTAGGACATCACAATTTGACTCACAGAAATTCCGCTTTGCCTTCCGTCCCTTTTGGCACTGCAGTAATAGGAACGGGAAGATCGAGGTGAGTAAAGTGCTGAGGCATCTCGTTGCTATTGAAATGGTGTGGATCAGAGGCAGAAATGCCTTAAATCCATTTTTTTCTGTCGCCTCGGCTAAAAAGGGATCACAAGAGGCACAAGGGAAGACCGGCAGCATCGTAATGAGCTTGTGCCTGGATTTCAAAGCGTGTGAGATCCCTGTGCTCTCCTCCTCGTCTTCCCTACGCCACCGAGGTTGTTTTGTATGCGAGGGGACGGCGTGCCAGGGCTCCGTGATCCATCGCCTGGCCTCAACTCTCTGTCTGGAAAACAAGAAAACACTTCCCGGAGAAGGAGCCGCTCGGTGCCTTGAATACCAATGACGTGCGTCGAACTATTTAAATCTTGTCCAAGTTTTGTTTAAGATTCCATTAGGATGCGGTTGTGAATGAGCTTCGTTTTGCCTGTGTAATTAGAAAGCAGAACAGATGGGGAAGGCATAGTTTAAAGTGATGTGTTCATTAAAATAACCAAAGCTGCAACGTGTTTGTTCCCCAACAGCGGATTCAGGGTATGAGACTCCTCAGGCTGAGGGTTTTTTCGCCCTGTTTTGAGTTTGACAACTGTGAATGACAACTATGAGATCTCTTTTGCATCGTTTTTATTGTTAGATATCACCACTCTTCCTTAGGGCAGCTAAGTTCCCTCAACTGGGGTTTGTGCTCAGTTAAGATATACGAGGAAGCAGTGGGGATTAAGAAGCAGACACCACATCAAGGGATTTATTTTAATTGCATTTACTGCAAGAGAGATCTATTGGGATTTAAAAAATAATATAGTGATTTTAATGTTCTTTTAAAAAAGATCTGTGTGGACCGTATCCTGATAACTACTGTTATCCCTTGGGTTATTTCCACTCTTAACTTTCAGGGTTTGAAATTAAAAAGAAATAATTTTAAGAAATATAATTAGGGTCTGCCCTCCCGGTCTAGTTTTTAGTAGAGGGGAAGTCTTCTAGAATTAGTCTAACAGTGTCCAAAACATACATACTAAAGTGAATAAGGACTAATCCTTATTCCCCCTTCCACCCTGCTTTCCCCCGCCCCCAAAAATGGGGGAAAAAATATTCCATAGTTTAAAGACACAAAAAAGTGTACTTTATCAGAGAGTTTAAGCCACACCAAGGGAAGACACCGCTAAGTGCCACTGGAAATCAGTAAAACATTGCTGGTGACTGGTAATGGAGACTGGGTAGGCTGGTGCACTACGTCAGCCTTTTGGAAGTCAAGATTAATGCTGACCACTCTGTAGACTCACACCTTTCAGCTGCTGTGGTGGGAGGCTAGTTTGGGGAGAAAATGTTGGATCTTTCTTATCTTCAGCTACCCCTGCAAAATGAATTGTATCATATCTATTTTCTAGGGAACTTTGAGCTTCAAGGCTTACTTGGAGCCCTCTGGAAAGCTGCTATTGAAACTTGTGGGGAGTTAGGCCAAAGGTTGTGTCTAATTTGCTAGTTTTTAATAAATACGCTCTGATTTGGGGGTAAATCTAACACTGAATCCTGGGGAAGAAGAAATCTAGTTGTCATTTCTGTCCTCTTTCTTCTCCTCCTCTGTGTTATTTAACCTTTTTACAAAATACATATAGGTAATTTTAAATAGAGAGGGACCATTACCCACGGTGCTATTTTCTCAGAATTCAATGCCTTCTAAATATCAGCCTTTTCTCATCCTGAATGGGAGTGTTCATTGTTTGCCCAGCGTCAGCGATGTGCGTGCCCTTGTCTGCAACCCCCTCCTTGCTGCCAGCTGCTGGAAAGAAGAGTTCCTAAAACACGCGGGAGCAAATCCCTACCCTGGAAAGAGGGACCGGATTACAAACCCAAATTTTAGTGAGAACAGCAGATGAATACAAGAAATATAACCATACATGCTGTTTACGGTAAGGAAATTAAAAATGTTTGCCTGTGCCAAGATCAGGAGGAGATTGCTTTAATTATGAGGACTGGCCTCTCTTCGTTAGGGGGCCTGACCTCATCGAGGGTGAAAGTGGTCCGCGCTCAAAGAGGCTTGAAGTGGAAAGTGTTTAATTATCCGAGACTTCTGTAGGGACAGAACTTTTCCAGGTATAAAAAAGTTGAGACCCGCTCCATGTTATGGTGTTATTTGCTCTGTGTAAAGTGAAATGTTTTACTGTCTGTATGTATACGGTCCTTATCTACAGTGGTAACATGGACAAGCAGAGGAAGACAAACAAATATTGAAACCCACCATAGATGTCCTGCTGAAGCGTTGGGGTAACTAACCCTGCAGGTGGATTTTTGCAGTTTAGAAGTTTGAGTCTTTTACAGTGTTTTTTAGGGTACTGGAGAAAATGGCTGCCCGTATTTTCTCTGAAATGCAGTGAATGAATGATCTCAGAGTTTCAAAGTTTTCCTTTTTGTCTTGATTTATCTTTTATGTCGAGGAATGACAAGCAATGTCTTGGAAAATAGCAAGGTATCAAGGAGTATTGATTTCAGGCTATTGCGGTGACCTAGAAAGCGTTATTTCGCATTGAAAGATTAGGTTGTGTTTTTCTCACACAAATAAGCAGATTCAAACTCTTAAGAATGTTTCAGGTTGCTATTACATAATTAGTTAAAAAGTAATTTTTTTTTGTTTCCTTGCTGAAAGGCTATAGAAATTTTCTACGATTAGATAAAGTAATCCCTTGAATTATAACTACCACAAATCCTAAATCTTCTACCTGTAGCTTTTCGTAGTTTGTTTTCTAATGAAATTTCTGATTAAGGATCCTCTACGTCTTGCATTCATGTCATTGAAACCTTTTATTAGGGATTTGAAAAGGCTAGAAAACTAGTCTTACTGCAGTGCTGAGGTTTGGTTTTTTTTTTTTTTTTTAATTTTGTGATTTGAAGCTGGGAAGGATGAACAAGTGTGACTAAAACAAGACCGTATTCTTCTAGCGCAAATTAATCTTTGCGGTTTCAGTCATGACCGAAGAGAAAAGTACCAAATATTTCAAAAGAGAAGAGATTTCTAACTGAAACGGAACGGACATTTTAAAAAAAGCATCAGCATGTCCTTTCTTGTAGATCTGTAAGCTCAGTAGCGTGTGACAGTTTCGATAAAAATCTCAAATCTGTAAGCCTACCCCAAGCTTTGCTACTTGCTGATAATTCATCGGGGGGATGATGGGAAGGCAAGGATAACTCATCACGTAGGCTTTCTTCATGTGCATTAAATGGGAGCTAGCTCACTCAGCTTTGAATAGGGAGCTGAGATGTATAATTAATTACAAGGAAGAAATTATACATGAAATTTTGCAAAAATAGACCAACATTGGCTTGAATTCTTTCTACTTCTAGAAATATATTAAGTCCCCTCTTTTGCATGTGTCATTTAGACAGAGTCTATGTTTTTCATATTGTTTTCAATTCCACAGACTGAACCTGTGGAATAAAATCCAATAAAAACATGGAAGTCGGTGGGGTTTTCATAATTGAGAAAAAAAATAAATTTTTGAACTTCAGCTCTTGTAAAGCTGCTCATGCTATTTGTTATCTATTTTTTTTACTTGGTGAGAAATCGTGAAGAGATTCGACTTTACGAGTTCTTAGCATTCTGAGTGTAGTTCTGCGTGTCTTCTGTGTCACCAGTGGTGGTTTTCCGTAGAGTAGACTCATTACTCAGTGTTTGGTCACTCTGCAGTAGGAGCAGATCAAACGACTTCCCATGGCTTCTTTTGAAAGTCAAGCTTTATGAAATCTTCCATAGCCACCTTTTACCAGAGAGGTGCTCTAGCTGGCTTTCCTGATTAAGGCTTTTAAGCTTTTCTCCCCAGGAAAGTTTCTGGGATGCACGGGGATGTGTGGGCCACACACTCAATGGTGGCTTCGCTGCTTCTGAACTTGCAGTTCTGCAGTACCTTCTATGGAGGGTTGATGGACAGTCATTCTTTCTCTGGTTTGCCCTGTTCGTGGTGGAAAGTGCTTTACGGTATAAGTAAAAGTACTCGGTTCCTCTCTTGGTTGATGGCACTGAGTCAATTATTTTGGCCGTGGAGCACGTGAGAAGGTTTGATGACATCAAATTTTGGAACAGCATAAACATAAAAATAGGAAGCAGCATTCATTGCACCTGTGCTACCAAAGAACCCCATAAATGCTCCTTAGCTGTTTAATGAAAATAAAGTATATTATAGGCATACGTTTAATATCTTTCAAAGACTTTGCAGTTCTTATATCTTTCTAATAAGTTGTAACTCGCATTGATTTCTTAGTGGCATTTGGCATTAAAAGGCAGTACATGAAGCAAAACAGAGTATCATATAAAACCCCTGTGTATCCAATGCCTTTTTTTCTGCCACAATAAAAAGTGCAAATATGGCATGTAATAAAAATCAGAATATAACCTGTGCTGTTAAAAATATACAGTTTACACCAAGGTGTGAAGAGTAATACTGTGAATAGCATTTATTCAAAGAATTTTATGTACCATTTCAGTTTAACTACAAAGTAATGCTTACTGAAAATTAATAATGTGCTGTCATTTTACTCATTCCTTAAAGATAATTCATTATTCCATCATAATATGTTGGCCATAAAAGTAAGTTTATGTCGAAAATAATGCCATATTGTGGAAATCAGGTTTGGTTTACAAATTCACCACTCCTTTAAGAAGGGAAAACATGTTAAATATTTTATTTGTCAGTAACTCCTCTATTCCCAGTGCAATAGCAAACCAACTTCTTCCTTCCAGTGAAGAAGCTGGTATTGTTCAGCAAAATATTTAACGATACCCTGAGCTGTGAGCACATGCACGTTTCTAGTGATGTGAGATTTTCCTACCTGCTTAGGGTGAGTGGAGACACAAATGTCCTTAAATTCCTTCGATGAATTCAGGGCCTTTGCAAGGATCTCATGGCAGGGAAATTTCTGTATAATCCAACTTTTTCATACCTTACTTAGAGCATGCAGCTTAAAAAAAAAAAAAAAAAAAAAAGGACTTTTAATAAGCCTTGAATCAATAGGGGTTACACGTATCACAAAGAAAATGAACAAAGTAATCGCCACCCCAAATTACACAGCTTGATGAATCAAAGGGGAAGAGGAAACTTTTAATTGATGCCCAGGGGCTGTTTGTGGTGAATGGCTGATGCCTGCCTAGACTGATCACCCCTCCCTCCCCGCGCTGCTCTGCCAGGCGGCACATTCAGCTATAATCCAACCTCTTTCTCCTCCATCTCTTTCACTCTTTATTTATTTACTTGCTTGGAAAAGCTGGAAGGCAAATGTGAAACTAAGAGAGAGAGAATTAGGTCAAGAAACCGATGGTGTAATATTGTTTGCTGCTGCCTGCACTATTGACTAAAAGTCTTGTCTCTCGTTTATTAGAAATGGTTATAGGGGCAAGCTGTCCTGCTCCTGCTCCAGTCTCCTGGCCAAAGGGTGACTTGTGTCACTCGTCTCTAGCTTTGGTCAGGCCTGATGTGAAGAATGTGTTCTGCCTCTTCTTACGTCAAAAAGAAAAAAAAAGAAAAAGGGAAAATGGATGTTAGCGCTTAATTTTTGTGAATTTCCCAATGGATTCGTAGGTGAAGAGTTTCCAAAAGCTAGTTGCAATCTGCAATGAGTGAGTATGTTAATCAGTTAAAGAATGCCAAAGTCTCATCTCAGTAATATGAATGTACTAAAAGAAAAAAAAATTGTGTTATTATTAAAAGTCTTTTAAGTGTGTGTAACAAAATCTCTGGTCTTAGTGTAAATCTCCTAAGTAAAGAGTGAAAAAACCGTAATGTCTATTTGAGCTGTTTTGCAGCCCTGGTATGTCATCCTTTTTCAACAGTTGAGTTGCTGAAGGACATTTTAGCGATGGATTTATCAGCTCTGTCTTTCATAGTAATTTCTGCATGCTCATATTGGAACCTCACTCATTCTGGAGCCACCCAAGGGTCCTTTTCCAAAGCTGGCTCCCGTACACAGGGCAGCTTTTTATCCTTTGTGTGCCATCGGTCTCAGAAACGCCAACTGGACAGGGGTGTTAGGACAGAGGAGGTGGCACCTCTGCCATCTGTTCCAATCGCCTTGCACAGTAGTCACAAAGAAGCTATGTTCTATTTTTAAATGACCAGTTATCATTCTCTGCAAAAACAGAGCTAGTTTGGATTACGGAATGTGGGGGAAATACTGTTCCCTGCAAGTGGTTTTAGTGGTTTGGTTTGGTGAGGATTTTTGGTTGGGTTTTGGGTTGGGTTGCTTCACCCCCCCCCCAAAAAAAAATAAAAATTAAAAAGGCATTTAACTGTTCCCTACCCCTAAAGTACCCTGTTATAGCGCTGGGTATAATTATCTCTACTGCAGGTACATGCAATGTACATCTTTAAAATTTTAATAAATTCGATGTCATTGCGGTCATGCTACATTTTTAATTACAATGAAAGGTAACCATTTATGCCATCAGAGGATCCCAGTGATCTCACAGCATTAAGATGTCCTGTGACCTGCAAATGTGAACACCTGTGAGCAGCTGAATGAGTTGGAGAATTGTCTTAAGCCTGAGGCAATGCTGCCGCCTAATGATGGGAGGATATAAGATGCAGCACAGCCAGGCTGGGCTTGAGACATCAGTTGAAGTCTATCAGAGAAATTGAAATTTGGCCCATGGACTGGGCTACATGATTTCATGGTGTGCCAAGCCATTTATTTGGTTGAAACTTAAAGTAAGAGCAAAAAAAAAAAAAAAAACAACCAACCAACCCTTTAATCAACTCTGTAAAGTTTTTGTTTTCTGCATCTTAACATCTGCTATGGATACAAAGAGAATGATTCTCCACTTTTTCTCTGTATTGATAGGGGTTTTTTTGGATGTTTTGTGCATTTTTAAATACTTATCATGATGCTAAATACATAATTATAATATCTATCTTAGAATTTTTATCATTTTTATCCTCTATATTTTTTTATTTCTAAAGAATAAGAAATTGCCTTTATGTCTTAGTATTACACTTACCTATGTATCATTTGCCTGCTTCGTTTAGAGCAGCTCACGGTAGCCTGGTGGCTGGGTAGAATATTGTTTGTATTATTACGATTGAGTTAATTCCTAGACCCATAACGAGCAATAACCTTTCTGCGAGGCATCTGCCAGTGTGATCTGAGACAGCTTGTACACCCAGCAGATGGAAACTGGACCCAGCCCTGCAGTACTTGCTCCTTTTTCAGTTCTTCTGGTAGATCCTTCCATTTGGACACTCTGCTAAAACATAAGAAAGCAGATATTGCTCTTATTTTTATCCATGTTATCTCTTTAAGGTGAAATGCTCTTGAAAAGGTGTGAGAAATCCAAAGGTCGTTATTGGTTTGTGCCAGCTTCCTCCGACAAAAGATTTCATGGCAAATTAGTCAACCCTTGGACAACTACAATTTGGCAAAAACTAATAAACTGCAATGAAGGCATTATAAAGGCATTGATTCATTAGCCGGCAGCCCATTAAATCATTATAATTACATCACAAAATGATTAAGGCAACAGAGTTAATGCATTTGAAGCCTATGCTAATGTTGCATTTTAAAAAAAAAAACAAACTTAAAAAATCATATTTCTCTGGTATGTGTTCAAGTGGGGGTTTTTGTGATGGCTGGGCTGCCTTCCCCCCTCCACCCCCCTCGGCACCGTCACCAGGTGTTCCCTCCAAAGCCCGTGTCCCAGCTCTTAAATCTCCCTCTTCTCTTTCCACTCCTCCCAGGTGCAGGAGGTTGGTCACCCTCAGACAGCGACCACTACCAGTGGCTGCAGGTGGATTTTGGGAGCAGGAAACAGCTGAGCGCGATTGGGACCCAAGGCAGGTACAGCAGCTCCGACTGGGTCACACAGTACCGGATGCTCTACAGCGACACTGGGAGGAACTGGAAGCCCTACCACCAGGATGGGAATATCTGGGTGAGTGACTGGTGTAGACTGGAAGCGTATAGCCATGCCTATTGTATTTTTGGGAACCTCGTGTTGTCGCTGTGAGGGACAGAACAGAGCTTAGTAGAGAAGAGAAGGGCTCAATTTGCCCTTGCGCTGAGGAGGGTGATCCCGGGATGAGTAAAGCCTCTTTGGGATGAAGGTGCTTCTCAGAACTTCTGGTCGTTGGTGTTCCTCAACATCTGGTATGAAGCTGTGGCAGGGAAGGATTAGATTAGATATTAGGAAGAATTACTTTACTGGAAGAGTGGTCAGGCACTGGAACAGCCTGCCCAGGGAGGTGGTGGAGTCACCATCCCTGGAGGGATTTAAGAAACATGTAGACGTGGCTCTTCAGGGCATGCTCTAGTGCCTGAGATTATTGGTTTGTGGGGGGGGTTGTGGGTGTGGGGTTTAGTTGGTGGGTGGGTTTTTTTTTGTGGTTTTTCAGGTTTTTGTGGGTTTTTTTTGTTTGGTTTTGGGTTGTGGGTGTGTTTTTGTCTGTTTTGGTTTTGATTATTTTGTTTGCTTTGTGATTTTGGTTTTTTTTTATGTGGTTGGACTCGATCTCAGAGGTCCCTTCCAACCACTGAGATTCTGCGGTTCTGCGACTTTCTTACACTCAGGCTTTCCTTTCCTTGTGTTTTCTTTTTACACATATCATGGAGTAAATGTGAGACACAAAGGTAATTTTGGGAACTCTGCCCTTAAAGAGGACATTTTGGAAGGCAGTTTGTCCTTTGTGTGTAGATGTGCTGGGGAACAGTTAGATCGAGTAGGTGTTGTTTTCCACATGGGTGCTACGGGGGGTATTTATGCTATAATAATGTTATCAAAAAGCATATCATTTGGTTTTCTCTTTTACATTTATCTCTGCTAATTTCATTCCTGCTGAAAACAGTAGCCTTCCATCTTGCTGACAAAAAATGATAGCTATGACTTAACGTGCCCGTCCTCGTGGCATCTTTTTTAGATGGTTACTCTTTTTCAAAAGCATACTTTGAAAACAGCAAAATGCTGTAATTCTTCCTAAAACCAAATTAAATTGATTAGTTATTGTGCCTCATCAGAAAAACATTCTCAGAGCAGACAAGCTTTAGCATTGTGCTATTTTAGAGTCACATCCTTGCCCGGCGCTTCTTTTATTAAGGTCTGTTATTAAAAATGAATGTCAAATACAGAGCATAAGGTGAATGGTTTTATCTGTATAAGAAAAACTCGCTTAATATGTGGAGTACATAGAGACAGTCATTTTTTATTAGAGTATTGATTTATTGAAAAAGGATTCTGAAAGAGGGAGAGATTAAAGTCCAGGGGGCAGAGAGGGGTGAAGAGAAGAACACTGGTCGCTGCTTCAGATTCCTTAGGACATGGTGGTATGAATGTTGCTCATCAGGGCCGGGGGGAAGCTTAATTAATATAAAAAATTATCTTTTAAGGCAACTTATGTATATTAAAATACTTACAGCCTTCAGTGTTTATGTTATCTTAAATGTAGAAATGTAGAAAAGCTTCTTCAACAGACTACTATTGAAATCATGAATAATTTGTCCTGGGAATGGGAGAGGGCTGTGGAGCTGGCTGAGCGAACAGTGTGAAAAACAGGACAGGTAGGCTGAGGGAAAAATCTTTTCTTATTACCTTACAAGGGAAAAATCTTTTGAAGATGTGTGATTTGGTTGATTTAGTCACAGCTGTGACCGTTTCCAAAGTGGCCCGCCTTTCTAAGGTCAAAAGGTCAAAACTCTTTACTCTTGTATTGTTTCTTAACACAGAAACAGGGACAACTTCTTCGTGAAAGAACATTTGGGTTCTCTCTTTATTAGCAATTATGCAGATTGGTGAATTCGGGGTGGGGTGGGGGTGAAGGAATGCTGTTGTTCTGTTATTGCGCATCAATACCACTTGCCGAACCATGGGAGGAGTCGAGCAGAAGCCAGCTACTTCTGTTTGGGATGCTAAATCTTCGGGATACGCTCAGCAAGCCGTTCCCTGCAGTGCTCCTCCTGTTCATGGTCTGTGATTTTTATCCAATAGGAGAAAAGTAGTGGGTTTTTTTTTAATTAAAAAAAAGACAGACAAACAAACAAAAATCCCCAAAAAACCAAACACAAAACCCCCAACCGCAGGTGAGTCCATCCCAGATTCCTTCTGAAGAGTAAAGCTGAGCTACTAACAAAAAAAATATAAAAATAAAACAACCTAGGGGTCTTGAGTCTACTTCTAATGTGCCTAAAAGTGTTGTTTCTCTTGTTAAGTGATGCCTGAGCCTCAGTTTACTCTTGAAAAGGCTGTGGCTGTTAGCTGTTACTAAATCCCCAGGGCAGGGGAGCAGTACTGTCGTGCTGCCCTCCTGGCATTACGGGGAGACGGAATTCCCTGGTGTGGGAATGTGGTGATGCAGCATTTCCCATCGCATCCTCCTCCTAGTGGCACTTTGTGGCACAAGAAATTAAAAGCAGCAGAAGCTGCGAGGGCTGGATCAGGGCACGTGAGCCAAGCATCCAGCGGTGGCAATTTAAACTCATAAAGTCAGGTTCTTCCTGGCTGTGATAATCTTAAAAAGCCTCAGTTGATTCTGGTGCCCTTCGAAATCCTTTAGGAAGTATTTTGTTTGTTCCCTTCGGATTTGTACCTTTTAGAAGTTTTATCCCCAAGAGGATGTTGCTGTATAGCCTTTGATTAATGTCCCTCTTCCATCATCCCCGCGCCTGGGTGCCATTGTTTCCTGACTACGGTAAATTTAAAATTGAAGGAGAAAGCAAAGAAAAAGAGGAAAATAGGAGTGCAAAGTTCTATGCTATTTAATACTAAAACAGTTATGATATCAAATGACACAACCAGGGGATGAGATACCAGAAACAGAAGGAAATAAAAATAAAGCTCGCTCAATTAGTTGGAGAGACAGCAAAGGAGAAGTAATTTCCAACAAAGATCTAGTTAAGAACAAACCATGATAATCTGGATAAAGTGCTGAAGTATCCCTTTTCTATATGCATTAGTCAGGAAGGAAAAAAAGTTCTGTAATTATCACCTAAGTGGGAGAGGAATCAAAAGGCTCTCAGGAAATCTGCAATGGGGAAAGTGCTTTCAAGGTGAATTTAGAGCAAGCTTCCCAGTTCTGCAAAATAGATTTGCTGATCCCCACCCCTCCTGGGCTTTTGGATATTTTCGATTTCCATGAATTTTAATGAGATGAGTGAATGTGGCCTCTTTCCATAGAATGCCTAGCAACTGGAGATTTTTGATCACATCTCCTACCTTGGCTCTTGTAGTTTGAGATTCTAATTTTGATGGGTCGTGAGGTTTCCCTTCACGCGTGGGTCCACCGGGGCGTTTTATGTACACATCGCATCTTTGTTGGGGTATAGATGCTTATTTTGGTTTCTCCATTGATGCCGTCTGTCTGTTTGCCTAAAGAATACATATCAGATGTGAATCTACATATAATACTCTTTCTATTTCCTAACTCGGCTATAGATGATGTAAATGCCTTGCACTAAGCATAATGCAAATACACCCTATAGGTATAATAAGAAAATACTGACGTCTTATGAAAACATTGAGACTCGAATGAAAGTAGTAGTGGCAGAACTGGGCACCTCAAGGTAAGAATCAGACCTTTCCTAAAAGAAATGGAAAGATCCTTGGTACAATTGAAGAGGTTGAAGAGGTCTTATGAGGTATCTTCCTTTAAAATTCACACATTTAAAAAAAAAAGCTTGTGATGAGCTCTCATCCATCTCACTTTCTTATTCTTGGGGACATCAAAGCCAGGGTGATGAAGGAGGATGAAGGTTACTGTAATTATGAGTTTCAAAAAGTATATTGTTGGGAAAGGTGGAGTGCAGATCCTTTGCATGTGACCTCCAAATTATATTCTGTAATTGACTCTTACCTTCAGCCTCCGTGAGCATCAGTGGAGTTGCAAAGATGTAAATGAAAGCAGATTTTGCTTTTTTTACAGAAAACTAAGCCCTGGATGAAGTGGCTACTACTTCAGTTGAAAGTAGTTACATTTTTCTGGTTTTGTTGTTTTTCTTTCAGTGTAATTAAAAGTAAATTGAGTGATGCGTAATACCTGCTTTTGTAGCATTTTTATTACTGAAAAGATACCGAGTCACTACAAGGCTTTTCACTCTGAAGAATGGTTTTTGAGAAGGAATTTAAATTATCTATTTACCTACTACCTTTAAACACTCTTTATTTTTTTTTTTCTTTTAATATTGCTCACTCTGTTCCTTTTTCGGTGAAATAATCAGAAATCCAGTATGTTAACTCTAAAATGAACATCGCACTTCTCTGGGTACTGAGGAGCAATTCACTGTTTGTAAAATGCAGTCTCTTCATTTACATGGTTCCCCTTTGTGTGGAAGGAAGGAAAGGAGTTGGTAGAGCGCAGTAGATTTAACTTGCATAGAAAAATGAGTTCTCAGCACTTTGGAGTATTTTGACGCAAGATTGAGCCAAAACTGATTGTGAAAGGAAGCGATAGTGAGTGGGATGATTAACTTTTTCAAGCTCTTTGAGACTTCGGATGTTTAATGCTCTTGGGTGCCTTTGGAACACCAGCCATCAGAGAGACCAAAAGTAACATTTTAACGTCTAGGTAGATATAAGGCAACCAACCTGCAGCTCTAGCTAGCTGAAATTATGTGAGAGCCATCTGCTCAGTGGGTCTGTTCCCCCCTGTCACCCTAATTCTGGTTGGATTATTCAGAGAAAAATCTGCAAGCCTCATCACATTCCCAGTTCTTCCCCTTGCCCTCCAGAGCATCACTTGCAGGTAACCAAGGGCTTCTTACGTGTGTCTTAGAATATGGTGATTTGTCTATGGCAACTAGAAGGGAAGAACAACAACTTCTACCATGCACTCGCTCTGGTAGGACGTGCAAAAAGTATTTGCTTTGTAAAAACTATCACTGCTTTTTCCCTGAGAGGCAGCTTATTTCCATGACCCTAAACTAGCCAACGTTAATGAAGAATGCTACGAAAGAGTTCCTGGGTTTGATCCTTGCTGCTGCTCTCCTTTTTGTAGTTCCTCCATGAGATCTTGAGTGGAAACTTAAATCCTAGAAAGATTTTCTAGGTTAATGGGCTTACGGGCCTGGGTTCTTATGCTTTTTTTTTTTTTTAAAGTACTTCTATTGAATTAAATAATTTTCTTGAATTGATTTAGTATGTGACATTACACAGACTGGCAGTTATGGGTGCATTTAAAAAATACAAAACGTGATCAGAATGGTCTGTGACTTGCAGTTTTTTGTCGCTACTGGAATATCAGGTACTGGGCAGACCTATTTAAACATGACAAATTGGTTCGATATATTAGTCGGCGCAAAAGGTTTGACTAGTGTTTATAACAGGGCCTCAAAGTCTTTTGGGAATGTTGTGAATTTATTGTGAATTTATTTATTGGGAATTTATTGTTGTGAATTTATCCTATTTAAGGATGCCCTGACCTATCCTGTCTGAAAGGATTTTTATGTCTAGTATCTTGCTGTCTCCATAGCAATGCCTGCAAGGTGACCAGTGTAATTTTTACTGGCTCTTAAGTCTCTAGGTATTTTATTACTAGAAACACCTTTTATAAATGTTAACTTTCCTCTTGTGGGGGGGAAAAAAAAATTCTCATTTTTCTCCTGCAGTCTCTTGAGTGCCTTTTATTAATTTCATTATACGTTCACTTGCCTGGATGCTGTGTCTCTGAGTCCCTGTCTCCCATGCCTTTATCTTATAAAGATGACTCCCTTCACAACAGCCACTATCACTTTTGATGGGAATATTGAGCGAATGAGGTGCAGTCAGGGTGGCTCAGCACTTAGAGCCCGTCGTTAACCTACACATCGAGGGCCGGGGACGGATACAGGGAAATATTTCTTCGGCTGTAGTGAAGCTGAACTCTGTTATAGATCTGTGCAAGGGGCTCTGCTTGCTATTATGTCAAAAACTATAAGACAGCGTTGATAGGACACCTTTAGAAATTCAGGCAGTTGCTGACAGGGACTTTTTAGGAACCCTGAAGGATAGGACTATAGGACTTTACAGATGAACATCAGTGCTGGCCTGATGAAACCTGGTTTCTAATCTCCTCTTCTGTGTGTGGAATGTTAAGAGAAGTTCTATACACTTTTAATGCATTGAGAGAAACACACTCGGGGTTATCTGGAATAACATGGCAAAAGATCCCTATGCCAAACACTATCACAGCTGCAGACTGTATTTGTATTATAATGACAGAAGATCTGATGATCTTTTACATGTTCAAATACTAAGGTTAACACCAAATTGGGATAATTGGTGCTACTTTAAAATGCTACTTTTAAATCCTAATTTTTCTGAAAACCTAAAATAGATACTTACAGGTATTTGCTAGATCCTCTAGTTAATAATGTATTTCACATATGAAACTATGGCCTGATTATAAGACCTTCTAAACATATTTTTGTATCACATCATTAAAATAATGTATTTTGTGCAGGAAGAAAGACCTTTTAAGTTTGAGTTGGTTTTTTTTAGCAGAAACGGGGATTCATGAGTTTGATTATAGTTTTAAATACATTTTTTAAAGGAAAGTTACACTTTGGAAATGGTTTTGATCAGGTTAAAAAAAAAAAAAAATCATAATTTCAACTGCAAGCTACTCATTCTGTACCGAGACAGAAAGATTCTCTAGAGAAAGAGACTATAATTGTATGAGGCTATCTCCAGAGGCACAAGCAGAACTATTTTAATCTATCAAAAAGTATGCCAAGTAGACAGAAGACAAAATTCCTCCCGGTGTGGTGGCAGACGGTGTCCAAGCCCCCCTTTAAGTCTACAGAAGGCATTGAATAAAAACAAAACATTGGTTTTCAAATACAATCATAGAATCGTCTAGGTTGGAAGGGACCTTTAGGATCATCTAGTCCAACCATCAACCTCACTCTGGTCCTTAGTCTGCATGCTTAGTTGATTGAACCAGAGCTGAATTTTCAAAGCTTTTTAATTTTTACAAGTTCCCTACAGACACACATTTGAATGTCTAGATTAAGATCTACTGAATAAAATGGACTGTTGTGATTCTTTTTTCGTCTCAGCCCTCTTGTTTGGCTGCCATGATATGAATACGTTGAGTAATTTATGTCTCATATTATAGCAGAAGGTCAGCATGTGACAAAAAATAGATACTGATTTTTATATTTTATCATATATTGAATAAAAAGTGGATCTAGCATAGTGTAGCTAAGCTTTCGTTTGATAAAAGCATGGTTAGAAATAGAAGTTCTGGTGATCTCCGCAGGTTTAAAAGAATGAAATAAAATCATTATACAGATATTTGACATGCCTTAATTTAAATTGGAATATGTGGAGTTCTAAATTGTTAGTCTTGCCCATTTACTTAGCCATCAGGTTACCTTATATTATATTTGATATATGTACTAGACTTCTGCACGTAGCTGTCTGTAGCACTGTCAAAGGGCTGATCCACCATGGTCTTCCTTAGTGACTTCCTATTTTTTCCCCATGAGAGTGGTGAAACTCCAGAAGAGATTGCCAAGAGAGGTTGTGAGGCAGCTGAGCCAAATGACCTCCAGAAGTGCCTGCCAGCCTGTGGTTCTGGGGTCTGAGATGAGCCCCAACTGCTAACTGATGGAATGAAGGGGCAAATCAACCCCAATATATTCTGTTTTCCTCCCCTCTTCGGTGCACGTGGCTTTCATTTCTGTCTGCAATTTAGAGCTGGGTTCGGTTTCTATGGTGAGACGCGTCGCAGAATATCTCCAAATGTTAGGAAACTTCAGATGTTAGTTCTAACTTCGGGGCAAACCCCATCTGTAGCAGCAGCAATCTATCTGTGGGTCAGCATTTCCCTCTTAATAGTCCATCTGCAAAATGATTGCAGTTCTAATCCAGTAGATGCTCCCGTGCCAAACTTCACATTTTTGAAATTAAAGAGTTAAGACTAAGTGTTTAAAATTGAGTACAGGTGGCCAGGGAGTGTGTTGGGATGGTACTTGGAAAAAAAGGAGCAACAGTCCTACTGAAATTCTTTGAGAAGTACCATACTCCAGGTAATTAAAACCTTACGTGTATGACCGGTGGAAAGCAGGGAAATGTTCTCATCTTTTTTTTTTTTTTTGCGTGGCTCTGGTAAAAGTGAAAGTGTGCACAAAGCTCATCAAAAAGAAGACTCGGAGGCATTTTGCGGGTGAGGTCTGGTGTACAGAAAGCTCAGCTTCTCAGAGCTTGTCTCCCATTTGCCTCTTGGTTCGTTAGGCGTTAACGTCCCAGTGAAGATGAGTGCACTCACCCAGAAGCAAGTAACCCTCGAATCCACAAGCAAGGCTTTGGACACCGTCTCCCACAGCATCCTCATAGCTAAGCTTAGGAAGTGGGGGTTAGATGAATGGACAGTGAAGTGGATTGAAAACTGGCTGAAAGACAGACCTCAGAGGGTTGTGATGAGGGGCACAGAATCCAGCTGAAGGTCTGTAACAAGTGACGTTCCCCAGGGGTCAGAACTGGGTCCAGTCCCCTTCAGTATATTCATCAATGACCTGGACGAAGGGATGGAAGGTTACCCTCAGCAAGTTTGCTGATGACACAAAACTAGGAGGGGTGGCTGACACCCCAGAAGGCTGTGACACCGTCCAGAGAGACCTGGCCAGGCTGGAGAGATGGGCTGAGAGAAACCTAATGAAATTTAACAAGGGCAAGTGCAGGGTGCTGCACCTGGGGAGAA
>JAOTQQ010000012.1:54688368-54701193 GCA_026546715.1 Gallinago undulata
ACCTGGGCACTCTGCTGGCTCCTGTTCAGCCGACAGGTGACCAACACCCCCAGCTCCTTTGCTGCCCGGAGCTCCAGCCACTCTGCCCCCAGCCTGGAGCGCTGCAGGGGGTTGCTGTGACCCCAGGGCAGGACCCGGCACTTGGCCTTGTTGAACTTCATCCCATTGGTCTCAGCCCACCCATCCAGCCTGTCCAGGTCCCTCTGTGGAGCCTTCCCACTGTTCAGCAGATCAACACTCCCACCCAACTTGGTGTTGTCTACAAACTGACTGAGGGTGCACTCAATCCTCTCATCCAGATCATTGATAAAGATGTTAAAGAGAACTGAGCCTTGGGGAATATGACTTGTGACAACTTGATTTAACTCCATTCACCACCAGTCTTTGGGCCCAGCCATCTAGAACGTGTATTATATGGAAGATTCTCTTAACTTGGAGTGACACTTACTTTCTTAAGAAGATAATTCCCCATTCTCCGTTTTCTGTTGGCGGAAAAACCTAAATTCAGTTGTTCTAAGCTCTTGAAGAAAAGATAAGAAAACAGAATGTGAAAAATCAAATTTCTGAAGGAGCTGTGTGCCAGTCATATTTTCCTGTTTTAATTCAGAATATACAGATAACGTGAGTATCTTTGATGGATGTCTCTTCATTCTCACTTAATAAACAGAGGTCCATTTTGTTGCTGTTGCCCAAATGCTGATAATTTAGCTGTGGTTTTTCCTCAAAACCAGGGAGGAGTCTCCCTCTTTCCCCCATTTTACTTTGGCAGAGTCTAAATTGGAAAGAGAGGTTTATCCAGTGAAAACATCCATCTTGAATGGTGGGATTGCTGTAGCGATAGCTGGATAACTGGTACAGAACAGCGTGTCTTTCACACTGTCGTCATATCAACATATATTGATTAAAGGAGTAAATGCTGCTGGATTGAATACCTTCAGAGATCTTCTCTTATTCTGCATGTGATACAAGGATTTTAGAAAAGTCAGTTGTCAGAAAAAAAAAGAGCAGCGAGGTCTTTTACATTGGAGCGTTCCCTTTGCCGATGGAGGAGACGCCGTGTATTTTTTATTTATCCCAGATCTATAACATCTGTTGACATTTTCTTTACATTGTTCTGCTGTCGTCTGCAACGTGGAATGGATTTACTCTGGCACCATGTTATCGGGTATTAGGTTGGATTTCGATTTCGTTGCAGTCTGTGGATGCAGAATGGTATTTTGGAAACGCCTTTAAATAAATACACACAAACTCTGGGTCAACCGTCCTGGGTTCTCACGGATTTTAGCGTAATATCCAGTGGGATCCATGAGCCCTTCATCATTACAGCCCCATATGGTGATCGTTCTGCTTTGGCCTGGGCTGCTGCATTTCCCATTTGCATTTCAGGACGTTGCCAAATCTGCGCCGTGGGCTGCGTTCCAGCTTCCAGCCTTCTCCTGAGAGCCTCTTGCCAGGTTATTTAGTTTCTAGCGCTACCGTTTGGGGGAGATTTAAGGCAAAGGGAGCTTAATGTGTTGCCTGGAGTTAAGAAATGCTAAAAGTCAGCGATGTCAAGGTTTTGGTAGATACTGCAGCAAGTTGCAGCGGGCAGAGGTGTGTGACAGAATCCGTTCCTGGAGCTAGAAAAGGAGTCAGAGTATCCCGTTAGGCGAGCTGCCTTCTCTTGGTCCAGGGAGCGCTGTGCATGGAGCATCCCAACCTGACCCACCAACGCCATTGGAAAGGAAATTTTCCAGGAACACCTCGTACCGAGTTGGGACAGAAGCGTGACAAAAAGAGAAAGTGCAACTGGTGCTGACAGGGAACATCTTGAAACATGGGCAGGGGTGCATTAAACCCCAGAGTGTCAGCAGCGAGGTGGGAATCCTTTATGGTTGCTGCAGGTTAAATCTGCCAGAAGCCCAGCCCCTGGCAGGGATGGGATTTTGTGTGGGAATGTGTGTGCTGCAGCCGTACCAATTGGGCTTCTGTGCACGGCATAAAAAAAAAAAAATAAAAAAAAAATTCAGAGTGAAGAACAGCTAAAAAAAGACCTTAAGACAATTTATTTTTTTTTTTAAAAAAAAGGATTATTCAGAGTTGTTGTCTTTTGTATAAATGGATGATGCTTTGAAAAGCACTTGGTAAACAGTGAGAAGCTGATTCATCCAGGGGTAGTCTTAGCCACAGTCCTAATTCAGACTTTCTGTCAAAAGCTTGCAAAGAGCAGCTGCTTAGAAAGGTCCTTCTCCCTTGAATTCATTAGAGAACAAGTCCTAGGCGGAGAGGCTGAGGGAACTGGGCATGTTTAGTTTGGAGAAGAGGAGGCTGAGGGGAGACCTCCTTGCCCTCTACAGCTCCCTGGAAGGAGGGTGTAGAGAGGTGGGGGTTGGCCTCTTCTCCCAAGGGAATCATGAGAGGAGCAGAGGAAACGGTGTGAAGTTGGGGCAGGGGAGGTTTAGTTTAGATATTGGGAAGAATGGCTTTCCTGAGAGGGTGGTCAGGCACTGGAACAGCCTGCCCAGGGAGGTGGTGGAATCACCATCCCTGGAGGGGTTTAAGAAAGATGTAGACGTGGCACTTGAGGGCAAGCTCTAGTGCCCGAGATTGTTGGAGGGTTTTTTTTTGTGTGTGTGTGGTTGGACTGGATAATCTCAAAGGTCCCTTCCGACCATGAAGATTCTGTGATTCTGTGGTTATCTTCCAAAGTGCTGGATGCCTCACATCTTCATAGCCTCATATATTTTATTTCTAAAGAGCGTCTCAAATTTTTCAGACACAGCTGTTACTGTGAGCATCTGCAACTTGATGTGAAGCTGCGGTAGATGTAAATCATTACAATATTGTCTATAGGCAAGCAACTGTGGCACTGAAAAGTTAATGACAAGCAAACCAAGTAAACCAAATGCATTCTAATCATCAGGTTTTGTAATTTTCATTTCCTTGGGAGTTTTTTCAAAGCCTGTTGAATTATGCTTTCATTGAAAATGTTGTGGCTTGGGGGCATGGGGCAGTTGTGGGACGGCAAAATAGAACAACACCACCCCAGCACAGCAGGTTAATACCTGTTAATTATTATTTTTTCTGAAGCCTTCTGATAATAATCACAACAGGTTACTGTAAACTCTTGGCTTTTTGGAAAATGTTGACTTTTTTTTAACATAGATGTTTAAGTTTGGAAAAATATATGGTGCAAACCGAGTTAGGCGTACGTGATATGCGATTTTCACCTTTTCTTGTGCTATCCTGGTTCATCTTGCTTTCTCACAAACCTTCATTGGAACTGAGAGCCTGATAAAAGTAACAGCTTCCATCTCAGCGGTAAAACTGCCAATTTTGTACGATAGTTACACCTCAGCTTCTTGCTGCAAAGGAGGAAAAAGCAGTCATTTCATTGTGTTTATAGTTGAATAAGCTAGCTGTGCTTTGAAGAACGAGAGACCTTTCCTTTGTTTGTGGAGGATCAGGGAGGTGCTCCTGAACGCAAATGTCAATGAGACCCAGGTACTGCTGCCCTTGGACTCGGGGCCAAAACATAGTTCTCCTGGGGATTGCAGAAGTTGGTTGCAGCGTGGGACAGGCTGGTAAAAAGGTGACTCAGATACGGCCAAGTGAGCTCGGCCGGGTACTGAAAGAGGGATGGGATGAGCCGGACTGGAATGGCTGCTGAGCAGAGCTGGGCTGGGAAGTGCTGCCTCACACCTCATTTCTCTGCACAGATTCCCCAGGGCACCTCTTGCCTTTACCTTCTTTTCTCTCCATCCCATACCTAATGCACTAATGCTCTAATCCGGCTGCAAAGCCCCAAGTAGTTTCACCGTCTCTCCAAAATGAGACTTTCTCTGGAAGGGATAAACAACCACTGCTCGATTTATACTCATAGAAAAAAATATTATCCAAGGGTCTTGCCTGCCCGCAGAGAAACAAACATAAGTAACTTCTCATTTTGGCTACCTCAACTCCCCGGAGCTCCGAGACGGATGAAAGGAGGCCAGGAATTTCACCTGTTCATTTGTGCACGTAGTCAGGAACCATAATGACATCTTACACAAGTTTTCACATCAATGAAGATATTTACAAATAATTCTCTCCCCTCGTTGGTCTAAATTTTGCACGTTGAATTTTTTTATGCAGCCTTTACATAAAAGAGTGATCATGTCAATGCCATTTTTGATCAGCTTGTCATTAAAGTATCCACTTTTAATATGCACGGTGTCTATGGCAACTCAGCACAGGATAGTGCCAGGCTCACTGTCACCAGGCATTATAGAAGTGATGAGCTCAGTCAAAATGTGCTACACGAGTGGTTGTCTCAATTTTCTGGTTCAGCAGCTAACACTGCTCTGGAGGCTTCGTGGTGATGGTTTACTGTAATACAATGTAAAATGTAATGGTGTGGAGAATATTGGTGAGCAGCGAAAGGCCAAAGTCATGGAGCTGTTTGAGCTAATTCAGGAGTGGAGCTAATTCTGAGGTTGTGGTAACACCTTTTTACACGTCCAGTGCCGAATATAAATGCTATCATTCAGCCTGAAATAGTGACATGGATCAACAGCATGGAAAGTATGAAGTGCTGTTTGTCTGTGGTGGTCATAAAGAGTTTCTTCTCATTGGCCCAACAGATAATATTTCAAAGGTTTTGAGACTTTACTGTAGCATTCTTGGTGACTTTCATGGACATTGTAACTGATAAATCTTCAGTATTTTGGGATGAAGGAGAAAGATGTTTCACAGAATTACAGCATGATACGGGGTTGGAAGGGACCTCTGGAGATCATCTAGTCCAACCCCCTGTCAAAGCAGGTCCACCCAGAGCAGGTTACACAGGAACGTGTCTAGGCGGGCTTTGAATGTCTCCAGAGATGGAGACTCCACCACCTCCCTGGGCAGCCTCTTCCAGGGCTCTGACACCCTCAAAGTGAAGAAGTTCTTCCTCATGTTTAGGTGGAACTTCTTATGTTCACGTTTGTCCATTCCCTCTTGTCCTGTCCCTGGGCACCACTGAGAAAAGACTGGCACCATCCTCCTGACACCCACCCATAGGTGTTGATCAGATCCCCCCTCAGCCTTCTCTTCTCCAGACTTTGGTCTTTTTAAAGACCCAAGTCCCTCAGCCTTTTCTCGTAAGGGAGATGCTCCAGGCCCCTCATCTTCCAGGCCCCTTACGTTTGCAAGAGGGAAGACTGTTTTGTGACAGACCCTAGTTTTCTGAGGCTTTCTTTTTCTAGACAGTGTGAAAAGACATAACTAGGAGAACTTTATTGTCCCAAATGACTAATTCGCATATTTGAAGTTAATAGGCATATAGATATGAAATGAAAACCAACCAAACATGAATGAATCTTGGATATTTCATGCATTTCTCTGAGAACTCTTTAGAAATGACTGTGTTTTGAAGTGCGTTTCACCCCAGCTGAGCAAAAAGTAAGACTTTTCTTCAGCCGCTTTGACACTGGAAGCACATACCTGTGTGCTTAACACTTGACTTGAAGCATTGCTTTTGTTGACCTTTTTTTTCCCAGACAATCCGTGAGTAATTCTTGAATTTTCCATGAAGCTTTCTCATTGTTTCCCCTCATTCCCAAGGCTACCTACCCCTTTCTAACTACTGGTTTCCCTCTGTTATCTCTCTTCCTTTGTATCCCCGTCCTGGTTCCCAGGGGAGATGAGGTTCATGGCAGTTGAAGGATTGGTTGACAGAGCTGAGAATCCAAGGTGTGGGAGCTTTCAGCTATCCCCTACTTCAGCGCTCACAGCTGGGATCTTCCCACGTTACTATGGGATGGCAAGGGAGTTTGCTCTGAATGCTAAAATGGAGGAGGACCTTAGACAAACCGGTGTTTTCACTGAGTGGATGAACAATATGAATTATGAAGGAGCAAGCAAACAAGGATGCCTCCAGTAAGGCTACTTTTACTGAAATGGAAGTGATTTTTTATTTTTAATAATAGAGAGCCAATTTGAAGTGTTGATACTGACTTGAGCTTACAGTTCAGAGACAAACAATCAAAAGTAATTTTGCATAGCACAAAGATGTTTTTTTGTTTGGCTGGGAAATCCAGAAAATTCATTCATATTCATCAAAAGAAGGCTTTTTGCAATGCAGTCTGTTATCATGAGCCTCAAAGTCCAAATTACATGTAATCCTTTTACGATGTTTTCATAAATATGAAAAAATAAAAAGGCATACTGTTCTCTTTGTTTCTTTTTATCTCTGAAGATGCCAGTGACAGGAAAGAATTAGATTGTGTACTGAATGGAAGAGATGATGGATGTTAGATAAAGCATCCTAAGATTTAAATGGGTCTCCCCAAAATTGAACTACTCATTTAAAAAAAAATAAAAAAAAGAAGATTTTAGATCTAATTAATGATTATCTTCTTCTGTCTTCAAATACTCTTGAGCAGGGATTCCAAAACCCTAATTTCCCCTGTATTCCTCCCTCATGGTAGCCCATATACTGTTCTAATGAAGACTAGAGGGTTTGGGGTTCAGGGGTGGTTATCTAACTGTATCAGTTCTTTGAAAACTAAACTAAAACTAAATTAATTTGATGAACAAGAACAAAAGGGAAGAGGAAGTTTAAAAAGAAGATACAGATTTTTATTTTTTTTTAAATCCAAGTTTGGAGTCAGATCTGTCTCTCAAGTGGTGCCAAGGTGACCCTCAAAATCTTTCCATGAGCCTGAAGGTCTCTAAGTGGTGTAAGCACAGAATGTCTTAATTCTCTGTTGCAGTTTCAAGATCCATTCTTCTACCAGCTTTTGCTTTTCAGTAGGGACAGACAGCCTGCGTGGCACGGGCATGGGACTGTTGGGTCTTTTTGCAATATCTGATGTTTGAAGAGGATAATAATAGTTTATAAACTCAGATGAGAGATTGATCACTGGCTTATTCCGGGCGTTTTATGGCTCCAGAATGTGTCATGTGTAAGTCTTTCCATGGAACAATGCTGTGAGGGCTTCTGGAACACACAACAGAAAGAGCAATAGGTACCATACTTTTCTGTTAGGCATTTTAAAGAGATGAATTTGAGTAGATGCATACACTGTTTATATATAACCATTGGAATTCATTTTACTTTCATGAAATAAGCTGAGGTTTTGTAATAAAATGTTTCCCTATATGCGTGAATACATTAATTGGTTTAGAAAAATAATCAAAAATGTACCTTGGCAATATTTACAGAAAACTGTGGATTTCTGTACGTGTTGGGAGTAATTAATGAGGTCAGGAAGAGTTCTTCCAGTGGTTTCAGGGAAGAATAAAAGTTCCAGCAAAAAATGCAAGCAAGCACATCATGTGGGGTTTCAAAAGCATAGGCAGGATTTATTCGTCAGAATAAAAGATGGTTACCCCTTACCTTCCCAAAATGGTGAATGATTTTGGCAGTAATGATTAGAGTGTGATTGACGGAGTTAGGGAAGCTGTGAAGTTATGGACAACAACTCATTTAGGCAGAGCAGTCTTTTCTTCTGCTTTCCGGTCCCCCATCTAATCTATTCTTCTGTAGTGAATCTGGTTTTAGGACAAAGTGGTTGCTTTTTCAGTGGAAGTTTTTAACAACTGTTTTGTTTTTTTTGTTTTTTTTTTTCCCCCCCCTCTAATTGCAAGATGAATAAGAGCAATATTTCCTCAGGCAAATTTCGCTGGGAAAATTTTGCTTCACACCTAGCGTAACGCAATGGATGTTTACCAGAGTTCTAATGGTGTGACACGTTTACGTGTGAAAACATGGAGGGTTGTCATGCATTGCTTGCTCACACTTGCCTTTGGTAACATCAGCTGAGCGCAGAAAGAAGTGCACAGGAGAAAGCCACAAGGGCCTGGACAAGATAATGGTCACCTGTTTGTTTTCCAGGTGTAACAGCTTTATTCTGCTTTTGTTACTGTGATAACAAATAAGCTATGCCTGTCCTGCATAATGCTGTTCCCTGGGATGTGGAGTGGATCCATGTCAACCTCATGAAATTCAACAAGGCCAAGTGCAAGGTTCCGCACCTGGGTCAGGGCAATCCCCAGTATCAATACAGACTGGTTGATGTACTGATCGAAAGCAGCCCTGCAGAGAAGGATTTTGGGGTACGGGTGAACGAAGTGTTGGATAGGAACTGGCAACGCGTGGTGGCAGCCCCGAAAGTCAATCGTATCCTGGGCTTCATCAAAAGGAGCGTGGCCAGCAGGTTGAGGGAGGTGATTCTGCCCCTCTACTCTGCTCTGGTGAGACCCCACCTGGAGCACTGTGTCCAGCTTTGGAGTCCTCAACACAGGAAGGACATGGACCTGTTGGAACAGGTCCAGAGGAGGGCCATAAAGATGATCAGAGGGATGGAGCACCTCTGCTATGAAGACAATCTGAGAGAGCTGGGGTTGTTCAGCCTGGAGACGAGAAGGCTCCAGGGGAGACCTTATAGCAGCCCTTCAGTACTTAAAGGGGGCTCATAAGAGAGACGTTTTACCAGGGCCTGTATTGACAGGACAAGAGGAAACTGTTTTTAACTGGAAGAGGGAAATAGACTGGATACAGGAAGAGTTTTTTGCGATGAGGGTGGTGAGACACTGGATCAGGTTGCCCAGAGAAGTTGTGGCTGCCCCACCATTGGAAGTGTTCAAGGTCAGGCTGGATGGTCTAGTGAAAGATGCCCCTGTCAATGGAAGGAAGGTTGGAGCAAGGTACCTTTAAAAATCCCTTCCAACCCAAACCATTCTATAGTTGTATGCATCTATGATTTTCATTACACAATGATGCTGCATGGAAGTATTTCTATAAATTGTATTATTTACTTTAGGTGGATGGCAGATAAATCTTTAATAATAACCATAGGAGGCTTGGAGTCTTTCCTAGGTGGAGGGACAGTGACTTCTTTTGGTCTCGGAACAATTAAGCAGATCTGTTTGAGAGTAAGAAATGAAAGTAGGATTGTACTCAGATCTCCTTGGAGTTATTCCTTTGGAATAAATTTCACCATTCTCTTCTAAAGATTAGAAGCAATCACATCTTTGCCTTGCCTTCGCTTTCCCTTTGCCTCTTTCACTGTACAGAACTGTATGAGCTCAGAAAGTCTCGTCTCAGTTACCAGCTTTCCCCCGCCCCCCCAAACACGTGTTAGGGTGCCAGGTTTAATCCAGTTCTGCATGTCTGAAGAAGCTCCTAAAGATAATGAATCCTCTCTCACATCAGTGTAAGCAGAGAATAAATGTGTTGAAATCACTGAAGCATAAAGGCGCTGAGAGAGGAAAAGCCGGTCTAAGAATGGAAAAGCAGTCGTCTCTGCTCAGGATCTTTTACCCAGTCTTTGAAGAAAGTTAGTCTATGCTTTGAAGCATCACCAGTAATACCAACCTTCAGTAGAAAGGATGGGACAGATGGACCTGATGCAATAGCTTTATTTTTTTTACTTTATTATATCAAGAGCATTGTGGTTTTGCCTTGTATTCCACATCTTCAGCTGGAAGAGGGAAGCAGTGGTATTTCCAGGGTCACTGTTTATATGCACCTGCTTGCAAGTAAGGTCGAAGGACTAAATCTCAGCTACTCTGACAAAATTACTCCTTCTTCCATTCTGTCGGTAAAGTGCGACCGAGACAAACTTTATAAATAAGATTTAATGTTCTTAAGGACCCCTAAAGGTGGGGAGCAAGAGAAAGAAAATTATTGTCATGCTAGAAAGAATAAGATAAAAGCAAAAAACTGGAATCAGTAGGATAAAAGTTGAAGGGAGCAGGTTAAAAAAGCAAATACGTAAAGGCAGAAATCAAAATTATATGAAGCACAGTCAGCTGGTTGTAGAAATTAGAGTCATTCACTTACCTGTTAATGGAGTTACACCAGTTTATTCCAGCAAAGTCCCAGAATAGCATATAGGCTGCAAACAGAGTTTTTTGTTTGTTGCCTGTTTGCTTTTAATTTTCCTTTCTTGTCTCATTCTTCAGGTAACCCCTTGACATCAGTGTGATGATTTATGGAAGTTTGATTTTATTCAGCATGAGTAAAACTGGCAGATTCTGACCCCTTTTAAGATTTTAACAGTATGCTCAATGTTAAACATTCCTTGTAGCTAATACTGGGGAAAGTCTTTCATGAAAGCCTCAATGAATGAAAATTATACAGGTTTACGCTATTTTTAGGATATATAAGATTAAAGCGGAGACAGTTGTTTTAATGACATTTTAGGGTTACTCCTACTAGATCAGAAAATAATACTAGCCTAGGACACAGGGTGTTGCATTTGCAGCGATAAAGATGCACCAAAAATGGAAGGCTTTGGGACTTGAAACACATAAGTTAATGCTATAGAAACACACTTTTAATGAGTTTAATTGGTGATCCTATGTAGTATTAAAGATTGTTGATATTTAATCATAAAAGTTTAGGCCATTAGGATTGGAACACCCTTTAAGTGTAAAAACAGTGAAAAAAAAATTGGTTTGCATTTTGCTAATCATTGCATTTTTACCTAATCATCATTCCAAGTTTAGTTTGGAAAAAAAAACCCACAACAAACCCAACATTAAGCCACAGTATATTCTGTTGCATTTGCCAGTTACTCCAAAGCAGAGGTAACATGATAGAAGATATAATGGTGGATTCAGTAGAAATTGTAAACATCCTGTTTAGTCAGTGGCCACTGAGTAAAGATTTGTTTTCCACTGGCTTATTCCTGGAAGTAGTTTCTGTGGATTGAAGAAACAAATTTATCTTGTGCAATTTTTCTGAAATCAGAAAATAAGATATCTGAGTATAAAGGGAGGTTACAGATCAAAGACCCCTAAGAGATACCTGGAAAAAAAAAAAAAAAAAGTGAGGGTTCAGAAGTGATTGGACACCACCAGGAGTTAGGAAAGAGATGATTTGGGATCAAGTTTTCCAGTGAGCTCCTTAGGTAGAATGTCAAATCACACGGAGTGAGACAGATCAGTGTGTCTCCCATCTTCTCTTTGTCTCCTCCGTCTTCAGCATCATTGCTGGTGAACAGAACACCTTGATTCTATAGCATAAAAATACACATCAGGAACTGTTTTAAACATGAAAGGGAATCACAGGACCTTTCTGTCAGTTTATAGTGTAGATTCAGGCTCACCCTATCTGAGGTGACTACTTAGTCTGGTAGACTTTCCAGCCACTTCTTCCAGTCACTTCCAGTGCGTATCCCCGAAGGCTGACCCTGCCTAGTGCCATATGCTTGGGTGGAATGAAGACGAGTAGTGGAAGTAGTCCAACTGCCTAAGGAACACATCTCTATTATTCCTGCTTCTTTTTGACTGCCCTCCAGAAATCAGACCTTCTCTGAGCGGTATCTCAGGGAATGAACAGATTGCTGAATTTTGATTTGGCAAGATCCATTCCACCCGAAAGAGGATGGCACTGTGTAAATACCAGCCCTGCACAACCACAGCTCAGTCTCCTAAGGGTAGGCTTGGTTTTTGTGAACTGATGGATTCAGATGAATAATTTCTAGATTGTTTTAAATGTTTCTAATGAGTTCATGAGTAAAGGAAGCACACGCTTGGAGGCAGCACTGAGTTTTCCTGAGAGCGTGTTGGTTTTTAATCCATTCCTACTACTTTGTGAATGGAAACGGATCTTTGTCCTTTGCAGGTACGCTTTGAGCCTCCTGTTTCCCTCATTCTAAGTGAAAAGAATAATTTCCAGTTGGAGCATGCTTATGCAACACTCGAGTGTCTTGGAAGCAGTTTCTAATTAAGGAAAACGTGTACAACAGTATGAAGTAGCAGTTTCCCGTTCGTGTGTTAGACTCACAGTCCTGTGAGATAAATGCTCAGCGCTGGCAAACACAACTGCCTGCCTAAGGCCCACAGAAGTTTAGTGATTTGCATACTATTTTCCAAAAACCACTAAGCCAAACCCTCACCCCCCAGCCTCCACCCCCAAATCCCCAAACAACCCTTAATTTTATCTATGCCCATAAGAAATTCCATAATTTGAGCTACCAGGTGAAATTCGTATAGCTCTTCCTTTGGTTTTTGCAATATTTCCCTTTTGCTGTGTATTTCGGCGCACGCCGCATACTCCTAGCTTCTTCCTCATTTTGCTCGGCATAGGAAGATGATCTACAGCTGAAATAGAAAAGCTTTTAAGAGTACAAGGGCTTCAATGATCTAATAAGAAAGTAGGATGTGTAAAACACACAGTGACTAAAAGGCATCCTGTGAATTGACTCATCATAATCAGATTATTTCTCCACTCAGTACTAAGCAGAAGCCTTTCAACAGCTACATTAGGCCCACGATGAGATTTTTGTACAAAGGAATATCCAGCTGTTGGCCTCTTTAGTAGCAGTGCATAGTAAATGAATCAGACCCATCAGATTTTGACTGTAGAACTTTTTTTTTTTTTTAAATAGATACATTCATTTGCATCTGCTTGATGCTCTTGTTATTTCTGTTTTATTTTTGCAAATGTTCTAAACAGTTTTTGAAAGGTGAGGTAAATCTTAGTAATTAGGAAATACACAGAAAGGAAGAGACCTTTTGGTATTTTTTCACAGTTTGCTTGGGTGAAATAAAAAATGCCAGAGTTTTCAATGCAAGAAAAAAAAAGATACAACAGTATTCTGCCACTTTCCTCTGCTCTGGTGAGACCTCACCTGGAGCACTGTGTGCAGGTCTGGAACCCTCAACAGAAGAAGGACACGGACCTGATGGAGCAGGTCCAGAGGAGGGCCACAAAAATTCTCAGGGGGTTGGAGCCCTTCTGCTCCGAGGACAGGCTGAGGTTGTTCAGCCTGGAGAAGAGGAGGCTCCAGGAAGGCCTAAGGGGCCTCTGAGGGGGCTGCAGGAAGGCTGGGGAGAGCCTGTTTCCAAAGGCCTGCAGGGACAGGACGA
>JAOTQQ010000012.1:54710454-54722115 GCA_026546715.1 Gallinago undulata
GGGGATGTGGGGGGGGAGGGCAGGGCTATGCTTTTCCCCCCCGGGCTCCCACTCCCCCCCCCCAAGAAGCCCCCGACAGAAATGTTTCCTACAATTGCCTTAAAATTTTCACCTAACGATCTGAATGGTGCATGGCATTTTTGTCAGTTTGAACAGCTGCTTCCCTCTGCTTATTTAGGTTTTATTGGATCATCTGTAGCAAACGCTGTGCTCGGGAGAGCTCACTGGTAGCTTGGCACTCTTCATTTACAAAGGTAATCCATGTCTCTTGTCACATTCAACTTTGCTAGAATGTGGCAGGAGCTTGCAAAAGTCGCCCAGACTTCAAGAGAAAACAACTTCTGCTGAACACTACTTGCGTGGAAACATAAAATATTTATTCTCTTGAAATAAACAATTTGATCATTCAGTCACTTTATATATACCTCAGTGTGTAAGCATTCCTCTGCATGCTCCTTTCTCTCTTAAATACAATTGTTTGCTACATCACTGCCAAGAGGAAAAAGAGTTGCATGTGCTCTTTTCAGTAACATGGATGATGGCCGTAGCATTTATGAAGAAAGAATCATTGTGGAGTTCAAACTCATGCATATCTATAAACACGTAACTTCTTGCCTGAGAGTTTTGGAGACCGAGATCTCATGAGGTTTCTTTTTGAGCTGTGCAGGTGGGGAAGAGCTTTTTAGCTCTGCTGCTGGTATCTAAAATAACACAGCAAAACACATCGTAAAGGGCAGTTTTAAAAGTTTGCAGTTAAAAGCAGTAAATCACAGCTCAGCACAAGCTGTATCTCGCAGTTTTTGTTCCAGCTCTCCCATTTTTGAGATGAAGCCGTAGTACTAGAGGGTCTTGGTGCTACTGCTGGCATGAATTTACCCGACCAAACCATGCTGTTTGATCTCATCAACCTCCTCTTCTACTCAGAACCCCGTGAGACACGTTTGCACCTCAGAAGATGTGCTGCTGGTACCCGTTCAAAGCTTGTTCCTCTTTGCTCACACACGGGCTGTCTGAGGCTCTCACCTGCACTGGCCGTATGATTTCCTACACGTTCTTTTACAAAGAGTTCAACATTAGATCTAGCTTGCAGAGATACCTGATTTTCAGAGTTTCTCATGGATACGAACGAAAAAAAAAAATAGTAATTGGTTTATAAGGGTGGAACAGAGGAGTGCTGTGGTTGTCTTCTCTGCCTACTTACTGCACAGCAGAATTACAATGGTGTTTATATTGTGTCTGAATACCTCGCCCCTATTTCTTTTTGGTCCTGAAATGGTTTTCCAGCTTTCTGGATCTTGCACCTCTGCAAGATGTTGCTTTAGAAGGCTCCCGTTCAACGTTTTGCGCTCCATTTCTTCAAACCTCACGCTGCTGAATCTGGTAAGGGGCAGCGGTGATCCAGCTTCGCACCCGCTGACATTTTAAGTCACTAGGTCGATTTTGTGTGAAAATACCTTTCTTTTTGCAATCTCCCTCAATAATATTTCTTTCTTCTCCTGCTGGCATAGTATCTTCTATTCCCTAAATTGCTCAGATTCAGCGTATAGCTTTCAATGCTCCAAACGTGAAAACAACCTATCATTCAGTGTCTAGTGATCCATCAGAATTTGACATTTTTATTTTTCATGGTAAAAGCTTTTTTGTGCCATTTTTAGGGGCTTACCAGATGTATTAATTAAGTAATTTTCTTTTACATTCTCTATAATTAGGCTTGCACTGACTAAAGAAATTCAATTTTGCAGCCTAGTAAGACTAAGAATAGTCTCAATAACTTAAAAAAATTGTTTGCAATTTTTCAATAAAAAGATACACTCACAAAGATTTGAGAAATCTGGGGCATTAGTAATAATTTAGTGCAAATAAATGACGTACTGTGTGTCAAGTTAAACAAGATACCGGGAACCGTTTGGACCCAGCCATGAAGTCCTGAGGCGAGCAGGCACAACCTACAGGTGTGTGTTTGAAGGCAGATGGTGAAGGGGAAAAAACCCAAAAAACTCTGGTTCAGTTTATTTTTTTTTTTTTGAGGAGACTTGTTCAGATAAGGGAAGGGAAGGATAGGAATGGTTTACAGGAATGGAATTTTACAGCTTCACTTCGCCGATCTGTGCACCAGAGAGAGTTGTTGATGAGTGAAGGCAACCATCCACCTTTCCAGTGGGAGGCGTGCAGTGCAGAATCACAGAATGACATGGGGTTGGAAGGGACCTCTGGAGGTCATCCAGGCCAACCCCCTGCCAGAGGAGGTCCACCCAGAGCAGGTCCCACAGGACACATGTCCAGGAGGGTTTGAATGTCTCCAGAGAAGGAGACTCCACCACCTCCCTGGGCAGCCTCTTCCAGGGCTCTGCCACCTTCCAAGTGAAGAAGTTCCTCCTCATGTTTAGGTGGAAGTTTGTGCCCATTTCCTCTTGTCCTTTTGTCACTGGGCACCACTGAGAAAAGACCAGCCCCATCCTCTTGACACCCACCCTTTAAGTATTTATAGGCATTGATCAGATCCCCCCTCAGTTTTCTCTTCTCCAGACTAAAAAGACCCAAGTCCCTCAGCCTCTTCTCGTAAGGGAAATGCTCCAGGCCCCTCATCATCATTTATTCTGCCTTTGAAAGAATGATCAGCTGTTCTCTCTGATTTCCTTTAAATTATCTTTTAAAACCTATAAGATATCCCAATATCAAAAATAGTGGCCTGATTATTTTCATAATCTGTAGCTACACTTTGGTAAAAATAAAAAAAGAATAAAAATGTATTTCGTGCCTGTAATTATCTGTTTCTTGGAACCCTAAGTATTTATTTCTACCATGAAAACAGAACACAATGGAGTATTCATGTTTATTTCAATAAGATTTGAAGGAGGCCCACAACAAGGAAATAGGCTTTCATTTTCTTAATTCTTTTTCTTTAGAGTTGGTCTTTTGTTACCATTTGAAAGATTAAAAAAAAAAACAAACAAACACAACAACAAAAAAAAAACAAAAACAAACCAAACAAAAAACTATGAAAAATTGCCTGAATCAAAACTGCCTTTGTTGTTTGACGGCTCGGTCTGTTCTGTGCGTGTGTGTATGTTTTTATACTGTGTATAAAAACAGTATATATATATATATACTGTGTGTACCTATATATATGTGTGTGTGTGTGTATATATACACAATTTTATACTGTGTATAAAACCAGGGTCTGGCTCTCAGATTCCCCCAGCGCAATCACGGTCGGCACCAGACCATGGACGCTTATGTATCTTCTGCTTGGCTTACTGCTGGATGCTTGGGGTCCAATGCAGCATTTCATTTCCAATCTCACAGATGACAGAATAAAATCCAGAATGCCTTTCTGCAGATGTCAGAAGGGAAGGAAGGGTAGCTACAGGATTGCTCAGTTTTAGTTTCCTGAAAAACCAGAAATAATCGTGTACGGAACCAAATGACTTATTTCATCCTATCTTTGGAGTATTTGATTTTTTTAATTAATCATTTATTTAAAAATATTCCTCCTAAAGTTATCCTGTCTCTTTATTCTATTTACTCAGCAGTTTTCTTTTTTAAAAAAAATTGTTACTGGGACTGTGTTTATGGATTTCTAGGAATTATGGGAATCCTTCAGAGGTTGATCAGATGGTTAAAGTCCATAGTTTTCCACCTACCAACACATTTCAGGATTTTAAAAGAAGGAAGTACTGTTTTATTTTTCTTTGAATAGTTTAGGTTAGCTGTAAAGGCAAAACTAAATCATTTAACAAATACGCACAGGACAAAGAGCATTGTGAGTCCTCTGATATTTAAAAAAAAAACCAAGTTCCCTGGTTTCTAAAATCTTCATAGTGTGAATACTGTATATATGTTTTCATTATATTGCCATGATTTCCAAAGCGCAGTTTCTAAATATTGAGTTAAAACTGGATTTGGTTTTACTTAGTTTTTGCTATTTTCACTCGGTTGGATGGGGGGCAGGGAGGAGAAGACAGTTCTAGCTTTTGCCTTTATTTTATTCCTAAAACCACAATACTGCTAAAAATACTATAGACTGTCGATGTTGGTGTTGGCGCCTTAACATCTTCACATTGATCTTGTTCAAATTATTTCAACTAAGAAATGGATGTGGGTTTTTTCCCTCCTGTTTTCAGCAATTTTGGATTACTAGCGATTTCCACAGCTTTTTTGTTGTCAGAGTCACAGCTGGATTAATGCCGGGTGAGAATGACTGACTCCCAAATGCTCTTTTATTAGGTCTACCTGGGGGGTGGATCCTTCATTGTTGTTCTTGGATGGCAAAAATAAAAGTATTTCTAGATTTGTAGTACATATTTTGATACATTGAAATACGTGACAGTTGTAATATTCAAAAACTGTTTTTTTGTTTTTTTTTTTTAATCTGAGCAGTAAAATTGCGTAGTGTCAGGAAGGGGCTAGGACAAGAGCACAAGAGGCAGAAGCTGGACTGAAACAGTAACAAATGAAATTGAAATAATGGGGATCATGTTCATGGACCTTAGCAAGCTTGGTAACTTGAAGATTTGATTTTTAGAAATCGTTAAATAAGAAATATTTTATAAGTAATATTCACTGACCTTTTAGTGCTTCATGGTATAAAAGTTATCTGAAATAGGTTGATTTTATTTTTAAAGAGGCAGAGAGAATATTCATCCTTTTGTCTAGTTCTGTGCAACACCAGCTCTTCACATGAAGATGTGTTCCCCTGGGGTGCAATTACCCCTGATTGTCTGGGTTCTGAGTTGGAGAGCAATCAGACTGACTTACCTTTAGGGACCGATGAGTTGACCAGCGTCAACGTTTTAGATCTCATGAGGGAGGCACAAAAAGGTGCCTCAACAAGGTTATTCTTTTGAGTGAGAGCACCTGACCAGTCTCTTGCTCAGCTCTGGAATGTAAAACAAGCTAGAAGCGCTCTGCTGCTACCTGGGGATCATTAATAGAAGGTGAACAGCTTCCATTTCTGTAAGCTGTAGGGGGAATTATGATAAAACACACAAATCTGGTGCATTTGAAATACGGTAAGACTACCTAGATGGAAGTAATTTAAATGGCTTTTCAGCTTTCCTTACTTAGAAGTCTTTGGAAAAATGAAAGAAATCTTCCCGTTCGGTGTTAACATTTTATTATGTAGTTTTGTGGTGGTTGTTTTGTTCGATGTTAAAGCAAGGGCATGGTTTTCTAAATATCTATGGCAGCAGAAGTGTTTTCGAAACATAGGAAGCCATTGTTGTGCTCAAGAAAATGGAAATTTATTTTTAAAAGTACATAGAACATCTCCAGTTTTACTGTTTCTCAAAAGTAAAGGAAAAAATGCCCCAGGCATGCAAGCTTTTCAAACTTCTTCTTTTCCATTTTTTTTTCTTTTAGTTTTAATCTCTAGGATATATTCTGTCATCATTTTACTATAGATACCTCTTCTGCTTTTATTCTTCTGGGAAGGATGGAAGAAGGCGGCAAATGGTTTCTGACTGCTGCTTGCCTTAGTCTGTGCTGTAACTTCAGTTCTTCTTATGGCTAGGGCATAAGAACTGATGTAAATTCTCAGGGTTTGAGCAGTTCTGCTGGTGTAGGGCTCTGTCCAAATTCAGTCATCATCTTGGCTCCCCTAAGGCTGCATGGCTGCGGTTGCAATCCGGGCAAGTGGGTTCTTTTATAGCCCCGAGGAGGTGCACGGAACACCCCGTTGTGTGTCTGCGCCGTCACACGCGCGGGAAATTTCCTTCTGGAAACTGAGAATTTGCCATCGTGAATTCCCAAGAACTTTCTCTTTTCCTTTTGTGTCATATGTCAGTCTGCTGGAATTCGGGGGATGGCAAATACTAATTCAGAACTGATATATTGGATGGCAAATACTAAATCAGATTGGTTTTTTTCTGCAATAATATATAGAGAAGCAAGCTACATTCTTCCCCACAGCCTTAGCTGCTAATATTCAGATGTACTAGGGGCTTTTTGTTCAGCTACTCAGTCATAGTCTTCTGACTACATGTTATTTCTAAGGATCAATCAGGAACAGGAGTGACTTCCAGCAAGTTACATCTTCTTGAGGTCACCGCCTCCTGATTTAGTGAAGTTTTGAATTTTCCAAGCGAAGTCTTGAATAATGTAAGGCAGTGCTTCTCAGGTAAACTTTAACATTACTGAAATATTAATTCAGCGTCTGAAGTTAGGTTAGTCTGGGAGAAAAAAAAAAAAAAAATCAGTGAAAGATTTTAAATAAATCATAGATAATGCAAAGGTAAATGTCTCTCTTGTGTTTCATCAGATAGCCCAGGGCCACCCTGGGGTCTGTCTCTCCACCGTCTGCCAGCGTTTGCTAATGGAGGGCTTTGAGAGGGGAGAGAGGAGATGGGAGGAAGGCTCTGCCCTCAGTCAGAGCCTGCCCTTGCAGCAGCAGAGCTGGTTTCTAGGGCATCTGGAGAGAGCAAAACTTCCCAAGAACAACCTGTTACGATGCTTTGATATGTACCGATGGTATCCAGGCTGTTAGAGATCATTTCTCAACTGAATGTCTTCCTTTGTTACTTCATTTAAGATCAATTATTGTACGTTCCTCAGCACAAGCGCCGTGGGAAAGCTTTGAGTTTTAAAGGGAAGAGGACGTGGACTGGGAGTTCCTCCCAGCAGGGTCAGTGTCATCTTTGGTCTCTCTAAAACACTTAACCCAGCAGGGCTCAAGGGATGCGCTGCCTGGGCTTGAAACGGGAGTCGATCGTCCTCCCGCCGACTGCAGCTTTTGGGGCTCTGCTGAAGTGGAAAAATGTTGCTTCTAATGCTAGATCTGTCTGCTCAAAGGATTTTTTTATTTAGTGCTCTCCCACATTTTGTCTGTCTGTTTTGATGGGCAGTGGTTTAGGGGAAGAGAAAGCCTGGAGTCAGGCACCTCTAAACGGTATTCCTACTCCTCATCTGAGCTGAGGAGATGGCTGGATGGCAAAGCCCTTGAATTCACGCTGCTCTCCAGGCAAAAAAAAAAAAACAACAACTATTTATTTTAAGTCAGGTGCTGATATACACAGTAAACCCACAAATATTCGGCACAATGGTACCTCCTCATTTCCTAGGCAGCTTTAGTGATTTGCATATTTAGCCTCAGTGTAAATTACGTGCGGTATAACTGATCATATATTGCATGGATGCCTTTTGTAACAGTTTGCTGGTAAGAAATTACTACCTTAAGTATAAATGTATTGCTGTAACGTGAGTGATGCCAACAGCATGGCAGGGACATGCCGCTTTAGCGAAGCAAAGTTTGGACTCAAACTCTGTTAGTGTAACTTCTCTGCAATGAAAAGTTGTCATTTTTGATTAGGGAATGCAAGTTGATAAACAATCAATATTGTAGCTATGTGGGCTGGAATCATAAAGTTCAACACTGTGCAGCACTTATAAAGGGAAACAGAAAAAAACTTAGATGAATTGAATGAAAATTATTCGCATGAATGCTACAAAAGTAAGAATAGAGACTGTCAGAATGGAAGACAACAGAAAGCAGAGAAATAAACTTGTGTTTGGGACTCACAATGTATCCTACTTCTCTTTACCCTTTTATGTCATGGTAACTGCAAAGTCATTACTGATAGTCAAGAGGTCAGTTGCCAAAAAATCTTTTCTTCAGAAAAACAAATATGACGGAAATACACAAGAGTTGAGGTTGGAAGGGACCTCAAGCAGAGCTACCTACAGCCAGTTGTCCAGAAGTATTTCAAGATGTGTTAAGCATCTCCAAGGAGAGACGCTCTGCAACCTCCCTGGGCAACCTGCCAGTGCTCCATCACCTTCACTCTTCCTGGTGGTTCAGAGGGAACCTCCTGTGTTTCAGTTTGTGCCAATCGCCTCAGGACACCACTGAAAAGAGCCTGGCTCCCTCTTCTCTGCAACCTCCTTTCAGGTATTTATACACATTAATGAGATGCCCCCTGAGCCTTCTCCAGGCTGAACAGTCCCAGCCTGTCCTTACAGAAGAGATGCTTCACTCCCTTAATCACCTTCGTGGCCCTTTGCTGGACTCTCTGAGGTTGTCCATGTGTCTCTTGTGCAGTGGAGCCCAGAAATGGACACAGAGCTCCAAGCGTGGCCTCGGCAGGGCTGAGCAGAGAGGAAGGATCACCTCCCTTGACCTGCTAGCAATACTTTCCGTAACAGAAAGCTACAGGATCTATATTTGATGGCTTTCTAGTATTATGAAGATCGTCAAGATCTCTCAAGACAAAAACTGCAACCATACTCGGAAGGCACACTACTTCCCTTATGAAAGTAAACACTACGAACTGAGCCCAAACATGCTGGAATGAAACTGGAATAACAAACATAAAGATAAGTAATGTTTTAAGGATCTCTGGTAAGAAGAGAGTGAAACTGGGCATTTTTCATGGAAAAGATTTTAATATTCTGGACCACTGTTAGAAAGGAATTTGTATTCTGAAGTCTTAAATCCTTATCTCCAACTTGATGAAAGAGTTTTGAATGAATGAAAAATGTCCACCTGGAACTGGACATTAGACACTACGACTTGTTTTAGAGTTCTTGTCAATTCAGAAGTAGAGCGTTTTGACTACAATTAGCAACAAAACCCAAAGGCAAATATGGGAAGGTGATTAAAGATAGATCAGTGATTGTTGCATCGTTGACTTAACGCAAGGCCTCTGAAACAGTCTGTCCCACTTTCCTTATAGCCAAAGTATTTGGGTACAGGCTGTGTTGCTAGACAGTAAGGTGAAAGCAAAATTCTTTAAACCTCTGGGCTTAAAGTGTCGGCGTCTTCATTTTACAAATTCCAGTGGATGACTGGTTATCAGTGGCATCTCTCAGGGCCCAGTATGGAGCTAATACCGTTTAACATCTTCATTAATGGATGAATGGATGGTTTCTCACAGGTGTGCACCCAGTAACTTCACAGGTGAGTGGTGGAGGTTCCAATGTTCTGAACATCTGATGTTCTGAAGGGCAGAGCTGCTGTTCAGGGTGGCTTCAAAAGGCTGGAGAAATGGGTTAACGGAAACCTCACGATATTCAACAAAGGCATGGGCAGGGTCCTGCACCTGGGGTGGAAATGACCCCACGCTGGCGACTGGCTGGGTAGAAAGCAGCTTTGCAGAAAACTGTACTGGCCAACAAGTTAGACAAGAGTTGGCAGTGTGCACTTGTGACCACAGGACAGCTAACCGTGTTCTGGGCTACACCACCGGGTGTGTGGCCAGCAGGCCGGGGAAGTGATCCTCCCCCTATGCTCAGCATTTGCAAGACCACATGTGAAGTGCTGTGATCAATTTTGGGATCTCCAGTGTGGGAAAGACAAAGGAAAGCCAACAAGATGGCCACGGGACCGCAGCACACAGCACGTGAGGAGAGGCTGACAGAATTTGGCTTGTTCATCCTTGAGAAGACTGAAAGGAGACCTCAGTGCTGTCTACAACTATCTAATGAGAGGGTGAAGAGAAGATGCGGGCAGACTGTTCTTTCCGGTGCGCTGAGATAGGACAAAAGGCAATGGACACATGTTGCAACACGGAAAGTTTCAATTTAAATGCACCAAAAAACTTGGCCACCGTGAGGGCTGTCAACACACTGCAACAGGTTGCTCAGAGAGGTTGCATCTTGTCCATCCTGGGACATACTGACTGGACACATCCTGGACGCAGCCCTGAACAACTTGATCTGGTTGGACATCCTTTGAGCAGAAGTTTTGACTAGATGATTTCTGGAAGTCCCTTCCAAACCAAATTATCCTGTGATTCTATAAGAATAAAGTAATAGTTAAAATTTTATTAATTTTATTGACAATTTTCTTGTAAGGTGGATGAGTATTGGTAAATGTCAAAAGCAAATTTGGGATGAGAAATCAGACCTCTAAGGAGAGCTATGTGGCTGAAATTCCATACTTAAGAAAGAATATAACTGTTGTGCAACTTCCCTTTACTCAGTGGTAAAACAAAGATGGAAATGAGAAATTAGAATGGATACATAAAGAAATGGAATGAAAGACATACAGGTGGGAGTTAAAAGAAAGTACATGTTATGAAGTATAGCACTTTCCAGGAAAAAAAAAAAAAAAAGGAAGAAAGAAAGTAATGCTAGAAATGAAGTTGTCCTGCTGTAGGGAAAAAAAGGTTAATTTTTCAGTGGTGCTAATACAAAATAAAAAAAAAATATGTGTATTTACTTCTGCTTCTGCATAGGAATGGGATAATATGCTTTTGCCACAGTAGGATGACTAAACACATTGTACTTGTTCACAGTCAAAGGTGAATTAAACAATAAATATCAATGCTCAGAAGAGGTCAGAGAAGCTGCAGGGTTGGAGATGTGAAAAAACCTGGAAAAAAAAAATTCCTGTTCTTTATTCTGCCCAGAACCTTTTCTAGCTTTGTAGAAAGATCTAAATCACTGTAGTAATTACTTGTCTATTGAAACTAAATCTTATTTACTTTAACAGTGAGGAATGCTTTATGAATAATTTATTTAAACCTTGACAGTATTTAAGAAGTACTTATGCATGCTTATTACTCCCAAATAATACCAAATATAACTAGCATGAAAGGTGGAGCTGCACTGTGCTTTCAAACTTGTACATGTGGAGGATTTTGTATTTCTAAAACAGCAGGGGAAGAAAAACCGAAAACATACTATAGGTGGTCTGAAACAAAAGCTGTTTGCTGTATTCACAGGACTTAAAAACTGTAGGTCTGTTGTTACAATACAGCTATAAAAATCGCCATGACATTCCGAGACATTTCTTATGGAAAGTAAGTTAATTGTTCCCATCTTTATGTTTAAATCACAAATGATTTCTAAAACAAACTGTATTTATTAATATACACTATTCTCTTAAGTCTGGGATTAGGTTTTTGGGGGTTGGGATTTTGGGGGGATTTTTGTGTTTTTTTATATATATATAAAAAAGGAAATTGAAGAGGTGCACTTGATCTCTGTTTTTCTCAGGGATTTCTCCCAGGCCCCTGTTGGCTGGTTTGCTTTCCGGGGTTATCCTGCTCTTTGAACCTCTTTGGGAAGGACCCTGCCTCCTGCCTGTCCATGGCAGGTGTCACTCAGCGTAACGGGTAGGAGAGTGTGGCGGTCACTGCTGCCTCGTGCCCTTTGTGCTCCTCATCACACAGGAGAGGAGCAGTCACCATCCATGTCCAGACTGTATCTGTCCTGGCTGTCATCTCCTGAGCTACTTCATTAACCTTCTCCACGGGGACATCTTTGCTCTTGCTTCTTCCTACTTCCAACTTGTTTATAAGTCGCATCAGATACTGTCCCATCCTCCTAATTACATCCAGATACTGGAAAAAAAATAGAGTTTTTTGGGGACATGTTTCTGAGGATGATCAGAGGGATGGAGCACCTCTCCTATGAAGGCAGGCTGAGAGAGCTGGGGTTGTCCAACCTGGAGAAGAGAAGGCTCCAGGGAGACCTTATAGCAGCCTTCCAGTACCTGAAGGGGCTACAGGAGAGATGGAGAGGGACTCTTTGTCAGGGAGTGGAGTGACAGGACAAGGGGCAACAGTTTTAAATTGGAAGAGGGGAGATTAAGAGTAGGCACCAGAAAGAAATTCTTTACAGTGAGGGTGGTGAGACCCTGGAACAGGTTGCCCTGAGAAGCTGTGGCTGCCCCATCCCTGGAGGGGTTCAAGGCCAGGCTGGATGGGGCTTGGAGCAACC
>JAOTQQ010000012.1:54726874-54736905 GCA_026546715.1 Gallinago undulata
CCATGTCCTGCTGGAGGACTGGTGGGAGATGGGATGGTCTTGGGTTCAGTCATCATGAAATGGCTGAGTTTAAAATTCTCAGTGGAATGAGAGAAATGGTGGGAAGAGTTGCTCCCCTGGATTTTGGGGGTGAATGCCCCATTAATGAGCTGATGATGCCGTGACCTTTGGAAAAAGGGGCAGGCCACTCAGGAAGACGATAAAGGTGTAGTAAAGTTATGCAAGGAAGTGATTAGAAAGGCCAAAGCCCAGCTAGAACTTGACCTGCCCCTGGATGTTAAAAGCAATCCCAAGAATTTCTAGAAATATATGAATAGGAAGAGGAGGACTCGGGAGAACCTCTGTTCTCTATTGGATTTGGGAGGTAACGTAGTGACCAAGGCTGAGGAGAAGACTGAGGGACTGAGTGCCTTCTTTGCCTCAGTCTTTAGTAGTGGAGTAGGGTGTCCCCTGAGCTCTGAGCCAGCAGCCAGGGGTGGGGAGCAGAAGGAAACCCCCAGAATCCAAAGGGAGGTGGTGAGGGACCTGCTCCAGCACCTGGCTACCAACAAGTCTGTGGGCCCTGGTGGGCTCCATCAGGAAGGCTGGGGAGAGCCTTTTTCCAAAGGCCTGCAGTGACAGGACGAGGGGCAATGGGTTTAAACTGAAGAAAAGCAGATTTAGATTGGAGATGAGGAGAAAGTTCTTTCCAGTGAGTGTGGTGGAGCCCTGGTTGTCCAGGGAGGTGGTTGAGGTCCCTTCCCTGGAGACATTCAAGGGGAGGCTCGAGGAGGCCCTGGGCAACCTGGTCTAGTTGGGGATGTCCCTGCTGACTGCGGGGGTGTGGGACTAGCTGGCCTTTGGAGGTCCCTTCCGGCCCAGATGATTTTATGATTCTATGATCCTAAGACAGCACAATTCTATAGGAGCTTACTCTGCATCATTGTGGGACACTTTAGTTGCTGGGACTGTGTAGTTTGAGGAAGAGGAGGCTGAGGGGAAACCCCATCACTCTCTGCAACTACTTGAAAGGACTTTGTAGAGAGGTTGGGGGTGGTCTCTTCTCACAGGTAATTAACGATAGAACAAGAGGGAAGGGCTTCAAGTTGCAACAGGGTAGGTTTAGAGTGGCCATTAGGAAACATTTCTTCAGAGAAAGAGTGGTCAGAGACTGGAACAGGCTGCCCAGGGAGGTGGTTGAGTCCCTATTCCTGAATATGTTTACAAGGCATTTAGATGTGGTTTTGGGGGATATGATGTAGGGGAGAACTTTGTAGACTGGGGTTGATGGTTGGGCTCAATCATCCCAAGGGTCTTTTCCAACCTGAACGATTCTATGATTCAGTAGTAACAGAGCATTTACTTGACTTGAGGCTGTCTGGATGACAGTATAAAGTTGTCTCATCTGGGGCAGATATCTGTCAGAGACACAAAGACAAGTAGGCTCAAAAGAATTAAAATAAACTTTCATAGTTCTTTAAGTTGTTTTTTTTTTCCTAATTTGGACTACTTAAGTAATCAGTGGGATATTCTGTAGCATCTTGCTGATGGAGAAACTAATTTTATATGGTCTCTATCACTTATCTGTCTCTATCTCTTATCCCCACCATGTACAGTCCTGAGGCACTGGGGAGGTCCATCATGTATCTTAACAGTTGTCTTACTTCCAAAATATGAATTTTAGGGCATTTGGGGCTCACATTATCCAGATTGCTCATAAATGCAATGTAGAAGATCATAATCTAAAATCCACCAGTTCTGCTCACTAGAGGAGGGCAGAAAGTCAAAGGCTGTTTAACTGATTGATATTCTGTGTGGTTCAAATTCCCCTGTTTCATGTTCTGCCACAGCTTTTGTTGTAGTTGCGTTTAGCTGTGGTCCCTATACTTGGGTTTTGTTTTAGGAATGCAAAATGGTATTTGTATATGCCAGATGATACACAAAATATTCCTAAGGCATGCTGGGATCATGAAAGTTGAAATAGTACATGCACATATAAAATTATCTTTGTATACATTTTTATTGAGGGTATTAAACAGGCATGTAGGGGGAGTAGATATGGTTTCTGTTATAATGGCTGTTCAAAATAATCAAAATAATGGCACAAAGAGCTAAAGATGAACTTTTTTCCTCCCAACCTGAGGACTCTGGAATGGAACAAAATCGAACACTATCTTCTAGTTAAACTGTACACTTTTCATTAGTGACTTAACACTGGAGACGTAGCCTCAATCTATAAAACATGACTAAGAAATAGCAAAGAATAGAGAACAATCGGGGAAATAGTAGTCAGAGAAAAGTCAATCAATTTGAAATAGACTGAGCAGTATTTTGCAATATTAGACAGCCTGTGACCTTTTAATATCTATTGCTTATCATGCCTCGAACACTTAAAATGAAATGCCATCATTTGTCATGGCATACAGAATACTGTACAGAAACTGATTAAGTTTTGGTGTGTGGGTTTTTTAATCTTTAAAATCAATGTGGAAATATCTTTTTCTCCACGTTCAGAGTACAACTTTTAGGTATGCTTTTCTGAGTTATTAAGGACTGCTGCCAAATCACATGCTTATCCAAACTGAAGAAGATCAAAAGATTATAACCTAATGAGAATTAGTTTTGATTATTTGAATTTTTGTTACAAATCTTCAAGGCAAGGATGGAGTGATGTCTTGCTCTTTTCCTGCTCCAGCAAAAATGAGTAAAACTTGAAGTTGAAATTTTAATGAAAGCAATTCTGATATATGATACATTATGCAAGAGTAAGTTTTGAGCAATTTAATATGGTGTAATATGGTTAGTATTTATATTGTTTTGGTGTCTCTTTTTCATCAAAGGTAGTAGTGTATCAATATAGCAGCTATCAGATCTCATGATTGAAGAACAATTATTGGCCATATATTCATTTGATTGATGACTTTCACAAAGTGTATTTTTGATATATAGGAGAGCGGAACAGAGAAAAGCATAAATCCATCCTTCTAAAAATGTCTACAGTTGGGTAGGACTGTTTAGTAGATTAATAATGAGATATAACTGTTCTATATGAAGCTGCTTGCTTATTTCAGTTAAAGAAAGGAAGAGGTTGTGTGGTAGATCAGTTCCTCACAGTCAAGATTTTTCTTCAAAAATCAATCCTTTTTGCAGTAACTATTTCAGAAGACTAACATGGAAAAAGAAAGACCAAACTGGTAAAATCAAGAGAGTGTTAATTATTTTTTTTAAATAGTCTTCACAGTCAGTGAAGGCACATTTTAAAGAGCATTCCAGGATACCTTTTGCCTTTGCCTAAATTCTTCCTGATGCTAAAATAGAAACGGATTCATGTTACTTGGGGTTGCTGGTCCATTGTCTGTTGTGCATGTATGAAGAAAGAGGAAAACATAATGGAAATATCATCTGCACAAACTATTCATAATACAGACAGGGTACCTCCATCTTACTAACCAAATAAATGTAAGTTTGAAATATGTGTTGGGACTCTATTTAAGAAACAGTAGAGAAAATGCATGGAGTGGGTGACAAAACATGGATGTTGTTTATGATGTAGAACTCTTAACCAAAGATGATTAATTTTTTTGCTTCTGTGCTTGATAAAAAAAGAGAAACATAACTTCACTTTTAAAGTTATAGAAAATGCCATGAAATTTAAAAAAGTAAAAGTTAGAATCTGCTGTCAAGGACTAGAGCACTATGTAAAAATAGACTTCCTTTTCATCATACTTACAATTCAGTATTCAGGCAACAATAAAATGTATGGTCTTCAAAAACAAAGTACCTAGAAGTTCCCTATTATTTTAATTCTTCTTTTTCCTAAATACCAGAATTTTCTGCATTTTGTAATGATATTTTAGTACATATATACAGATGTACAACGAGTGGGACTTGACACCATACAAGGGGACATGAATGTAAGTAGGAAATATGGCTTCCCATTACAGAAATATCAAATCTTCCTTGTGTCCAATGGTTTATTTTAGCAAAGAGACTTGGGCAATGTTAGAGCAAAGAAGTAAGTATTATTCCTTAAACCTAATGTACTGAAACATGTTAAAATTACTTCATATCATAGTGCCTGGAGCAGTTTGGAAACTTGTTCAAGTGTTAAAGCTCTCCTTGAAGAAACCTTAAATAGTTAAGGAGAAAAGGCTGTGGTTTTTTTTGCCTTGTAAAAGTGCTGACTGTAGCTCACTCACATATTGAAGTACCTTGTAATGCATGGTGTAGTCTGAAACTGGAAATACACCCGAGAACTAGGAATATACCTGGGAAACTGAAAAAACAAGTGCTGGCTACTCCTCTAGATTTTATAGAAAAACCTGTCACTGTCAAGAAAATGTCAGCTGCACGTAGAGTAGAAATTACATTTAGGAATATCTTCAACCTCTTATAAAAATGGATCTGTGAGAGGAAGTAAAATTTTGAATAGAGAAATAATATGAAATTTAAGAGCATAGAAATGATCCTCTGGGAACAGAATACATCTAGGCTGATCCTAGACCTTAGTGGTTTATATATATATATTACATATATATATTAATGTATATAAATATATATATTACATATATATGTATGATTTTCTATTTCGCGTGCAGAAATCTGCTTCACTCCTCTGACCTCTCTGACACATAAAGTGTTAGCTCTAATTCATCTCTGATCTGACTACCAAGATTACCTTCTATACCTGCTGATGAAGAAGCTCTACATTGCACTTTTAATACTCTTTCTGCTTTCCCCTATTAAACTTCTTGTTCTTTACAAAGTTTTGCCTTTTCCTATTTATCCACCCTTCTACTTTATCTCGTGCTGCTCTCTGCACTGCTTAGGATTTTTTAGAGCAAGGGAAGTCCACTTAGTGGGGTCCTCTTATCTCTAGGAACCTTAAAATAAATAATAGTGAAAACAAGCCTTGAGATTATTAATTCTTTTAGATTTCCCAGTGTCTGCTCAAGGCAACAGCGGCGTTCATGCTTGGTCCTGACTGGATACATTGCGAATGCTGCTACTACTACTTCTGTTACTGCTAAAAATCTGTCATTGGCATATACGTGGATACTCTGAATATGGGGAATTCTTAGGAAGGAGAGTGGGAAATCTCTGTTTTGACGTCCTCAGACTGGCTCACGGACCATAGGTGAAGTGCTCCTCACTTAAGAAAATTGCGTTGAAGTTAAAATTATTTGTAAGGGATTTATCTTTCTCGGACTTAGGCAAGAAGAAATGTAAATATTTGTTTAAATGACTCCATATTAATCATAAGAAAAATATATAGTTTTGGCTTCTGGCATATCAGACATTTTTATGGTATCAAAACAAACTCATTTTCAGGCATCAGGTTCACACTGTTTTTCTCACTTTGTGAGTAGAGACCACTTCTACTAGTGCATCAAATGTTGAAAACTAACGGAGTAGGTGTTTGAACATGAATTAAACATCAAGTGAACTGGTATTTGACAACTCTTCTGTTTAATGTTCTGTAACTGTGATCGAAGCTACAGCTAGCGGTCTGACAGAAATGCATTTCCTCGTTTGTTGAAGCATTCTGACACAATCCAATCATAAAACTTATTGGTTCTCTCCGAAGTGACATTATAGAATATTTTAAAATTTATTTTTCAGTTAAAAAATATCATTCGAGCATAGGAAAGGGATCTGCTAGAGACCTCTTAGGGGATAATATCCATTTGCCTGCTATTGCTAGCAACAGCATTGTCAAAATCCTCACACAATGAAAGCTCTGCCTTTCTCAGCTACATTTCTTAACCTTGATAACTCTATTTAAAGATATGTCAGAATTTCACTCCTGCTGTTGGTCAGAAACCCTTTCCCAACTTCTCTCCTAATTTTCGTAATGAATATTTGATAACTGTTGCAACTTTTATCACATTTTTCCTTTTGTCTCACTGGCGTTTACTTTATTTGATGTGTTTATAAACATTAGTCATAAGTTTTTTTCTTTTTTTTCTTCCTATGTCTATGCTTCTCTGGTAAAACAGACTTTCTGTTTCCCTGCCTGATCCGAGCATTTTTTCTATATGCCATTTTAATGTTTTGGGGCTATAAAGATGAACTGCCCGTGCGATGAAGAGGGAAGATTTCCAGTGCTCCATTACACTGGCATTAATATTTACTTATTTCTGCCAGAGGAAAAAAAAAAGATTTGAAACATATCAAGTTGCAACACATCAAGAAGAAGTTTGCCTTTCTTTCATATCCTTTTTGAGATGAGGGAAGTAGAACTTCACATTATTTTCAAAGTGTAGATGAACCATGGTTTACAGTGACGTCACTCTATTTTCTGTACTCCTGTACTCGCATTTAATTTACTTTTTAACTGCTACTGAGCATTGAGCTGACTGTTTCATGGAACTACCTGCTATAATCCTAAGGTCTCTCTTCTGAATAGTAATGGTTAGCTCAGAGTTCATCATTTTTATGTGAAATTAGGATAGACTTTTCCCTATGTGTCACTTTACATTTATCTACACTTAATTTCAGTCATTCAGGCTCATAAGACATATTGTGCAGCAGTCCTTCACAGTGCTCTCTCACCCTTACCATGCACTCTAAATAACTTAGTACTTATCTCTCTGCTTACCCTCTTTCCTTTAGACTTTATGAGTGTGCTGAACACTCCGGGTATCAGCACAACTACACTGGAGATTTCCACTGTTAGAACTCAACAGTTTCTACTGCTTTTACCAGTTATTTTAACATTCAAAGACCTTCCTTCTTACACTGTAACTGCTTGGTCACCTTAATGGCCTTTGGTGAGGGTTTTTTTCAGCAATCTTTTGGAATTCTCAATTGATTACATTAACCAGATCACCTTTATCCATATGCATATTTGCTCTTTCAATGAACTTCAGTGGGTTTGTACTGAAGGATTTTTTTTTTTTTTTTGGTAAAAGCTAAGCAACTCTTCTCAAGCAGATCAGTTTCTCAGTTGTCTGCAGTAATTCTATTCTTTATTCTACTTTATAAGACTGTGCCTGATACAGATGACAAGCTTACTGGTCTATAATTCCTGGCTGCCTGGAAGAGTATGTTTAAAAATTGCCACCAAATGCTTAGGCACCATAACAGTTTTATATGGGAGGTTACTTATCATTGTTAAAAACTCAGCTGTTTCATCCTCAAGTTGCTTTAGAACTCATTTGTGAGTTTTTACTTTTCATTTGGTCTATTTGTTCCAAACCCTTGACATAATCTCTTAGAAAGAAGAGGTGTGCCAGGGAGATCACCCCAGTTTCATCCACAGAATGCAAGAACACGTTTAATTTCTCTGCCATGGCTTTCCTTTTGTCTTCTGTTCATATCTATTCATCTTCTGGTCTTACAAAGTGCCTGGCAGGCAGTGTTCTTCTGACATGTTTGAAGAAAGCTTTATTACTCATTTTATTTCTGCTAATACAGTCCATGCAGCTCACTTATTACCCAGTTTTGCCCCAGATAACAGAAGAAATTGTCATTTGGTTTCTAGGTCAGCTCCTTTGACTTTGCATCATTTAGCTGTCTCTTAAGCTTTACCACATTGCTGTTCGAGACTGGTATTTTTTCCTTGATCCTAGTATAGACTTCAAACTCCACGTCATCTATGTATTCAGTAGCACGTGCCTTACTCTTGTCTGTCCAATTCATTAATGAAATAATACAAAACCCAAGGATGATTCTTGAGAAACTCAATCAATAAACTCTTCTTCTCCTAGTTGCCTTGTCATCGTCCACTTGGCTCCTTTCCAAATCATATGTTATTTACCCTCTTCTCCGTCTCAATTCCCAGTGTTCCGCGAATGAGTAGCAAACAGTACATGGAAATCTGCCTATACTCAAACTCTGTTGTAAAAAAACCCCAAACCAAACAAGCCCCCCAAAATGTTCTGCAGAACGACATACCAAATGGCTTTGCTTAACTATGCCCTTGATGGATTTTATTGTTTCCCGGAGATTTATATGCCTTTCTTTGTTCTTTGCTGCAAAATCTATTTAGTGTTGAGTAAGTTTATGCTGAAACTCTGTGGTTTTCCGGATACTCATTTTACCTTTCTTAAACATGGTAAATATGTAAGTTGTTCACAAATCCTTGTCTTTCCCTATCCCTCTGTCCCCCATACCCTGTTGTCCAAATTTGATAGATTCATAAATCCTGGCAAAGGGATGTACCATTTCATGCATCATTTTCTTCACCCTGGATAAACATTATCTTGTCTTCCTACATATGTCTGACATTGTATCTTCAGGATTTGTTTCTTTTCCACTCCGAACCATTCTTTCCTATTAGCTTTTTTTTGGTTTTGCACTCTATTTCCAATTTTGTTTACTTTAATGAAGAACACAAAATTAGTTTCACTAACACCTTTATCTCTACTCCTCGTTTTATGTGGTATCTTAATTTCTCCAGTGTAGTAAAAGGATCTTTCTTGAGCTAGAGGGGCCGTCCCGGAGACGGAGAGGCTGAGGGAAGGCGGAGAGGCCCGAAAGGCCTCGGGTCTCGCGAGAGGGAGCGAGAGGCTGACGGATCTGAGGGCGGGCCGCGCGAGCCGCGGCACATTTAAAAGCGGCCATAGGGCGAGCTTCACTCAGACGACGCGGACAGCGGCAGCGGTGAGTGCTGCAGCTTTAAACTTCGGCTAGAGGGGGCTTCCCGGGGACGGAGAGGCCGGGGGAAGGCGGAGAGGCCTGAAATGACTCGGGAATCGCCAGAGGGAGCGAGAGGCTGACGTGCCTGGGGGCGGGCCGCGGCACATTTAAAGGCGGCCGTAGCCGCAGCAGGGTCAGAGCGCGTGCCGGGCGCGTGTGAGAGCAAGGGCGGGTATCCTAGTGCGCAGGCGCGCGTGAGAGCAAGGCCGGGTATCCTAGTGCGCAGGCGCGCGTGCGCAGAGCGGGCGGGAGCGGCCATCAGGGGTCGGTCCCCTCCTGGCTCTAGACAAGAACATGGCCCCCGCACGTGCAAAATGCCCCCCAAGGAAGAATGTGGAAACTCAGACGGAGCTCCCACAGAAATACATGTCTGTGCAGGGCTCCGGCTGCAGGGAATGCCTCAGCCTGGCATGTGTTCCCCATGGAGCCCGAGACACCGCCTGTGTGCGGTGTGATCAGATGAACTACCTGCTCAGGCAGGGGGTTGAATTGAAGGAGGTAGAGAGACTTAAAAGTATTAGAGATAGTGAAAGCGAAATAGATTGGTGGAGCCGTACCCTGAGGCACAGGAGTGGGGCAGAGGCTCTACAGGATGGGGATGATCTCCCTTCTGCTTGTCACCAGGCAGAAGAGAGGATCTTAAGGGACAATGGGGAATGGAGGCAGGTCCTTCCTCGGAGGGGCAAGCAAAACCCCTGCCAGCCCCCCTCACCTTCCCAGTTGCACTGACAAAATAGGTACAGTGCTTTGGGAATGGAGGGCCAGGCATGTGAGGATAAAGACCTAGACAGTGAGCTGCCCAGAGCCAGCCAGACACCCCCACGCCTTAGGACTTCTGCAATAAAGAAAAAGAGGAGGGTAATTGTGGTGGGTGACTCTCTTTTGCGGGGAACAGAAGGCCCCGTTTGCAGACTGGATCCCTCCCACAGAGAAGCCTGCTGCCTCCCTGGTGCCAGGATTAAGGATATATGGAAAAATCTCCCTACCCTGCTCCGGCCCTTGGATTACTATCCATTACTGTTATTTCAAGTAGGCAGCAATCAAGTAGCTACCAGTAATCCAAGGGTCCCGAAGAAAGACTTTAGGGCCCTTGGACAGCTGGTTAAGGGATCAGGAGCAAAAATTGTGTTCTCTTCCATCCCACTACTTGCAGGAATTGATGAGGGGATAAACAGGAAGAGCCAGCAGACTAACACCTGGCTCCAAGGCTGGTGTAACCAGCAGAACTTTGGTTTCTTTCATCATGACATGATATTCAGGACATCAGACCTCGTGGCAACTGGTGGGGCAAGCCTTACCCAAAGGGGAAGAAGAATACTGGGACAAAAATTTGCAGGGCTCATTGAAAGGGCTTTAAACTAGGATTGAAGGGGGATGGGGATGAAAGCAGGATTACTAAAGAGGAGCCT
>JAOTQQ010000012.1:54749795-54760612 GCA_026546715.1 Gallinago undulata
TTTTTTAATGTGGTTGGACTCGATGATCTCAAAGGTCCCTTCCAACCACTAAGATTCTGTGATTCTGTGATTCTATGGTTGGAATATGCTTTTAGCATGCAAAGAGGGAATTTGAACGTGAAAGTAAACCCCCTAGGAATGAGTAGAGAATTTAAGGGAGTAATCGGGTCAGAATTATGGGTCTTTTTAAAAAAGGCTAGGAAATATTTTGAGAATAGAAATTCAGTTATATTAAAAGCCTGCTACTAGACGTTCCTTACTTTGAAAATGTTTGTAGATTTTCAGAAATCAGTGGTGCCACACTCATAACATGAGTAACTTGCTTGACAGGGATGGATGGCTGAGGGAAGGATGTAAGTAACTACAGAAATTGAGAATTTACTGTTATCACTGATAGTAGAATCAAGTTCATATGAGCACGGAGTACCAGCAGCAGCATTATAATGTTTACTTTATCCACGTGTTGTTAATCCTGAGCTCTTAGGAGCACCGGTGTCTCAAAACTGAGATTCAGCACCTGTTGAAGGTATCATTTGAGGGTTTCATCATTTGGAGAAATACCTGCTACAGCTTTTAACTGCTTTCAGGTAGTTTTTCTATTTAGATGCATTACTGTGTGAGATGATTATGCAGGATGCTACAGAAATGTTGTTTTGCCTTGAACATGCCTGGTTTGGTTTGGTTTGATTTTAAGGAAAGAGTAGAGTATGGAAGCTGTAGTGTCACTGTGCTGATCAATAGAGAAGGAAAAAAAGGATTCTTCAAGCAAAGGTGTATCGCTTCCTCTTACCTGTTTTTATTCCACACAGCATTATTCCAGACATATTCCAGAACGTACAGGAATATGTCAAAACTGAGCTAAAATTGAGCAAACGTGAATTTGTTGCTTTCTGGCCCATTCTTTTTTTTTTTCTGTTTATTTGCTATTTGTCTTTCCTTTTGCAACCAGTTGTATTACCAGCTGTTGGTTGTCCTCTTTTTTCCCCGCTTCCTTCTTGCACTTAATCTCATAACATTTTCTTTTACCCAGTTCTTTTTATTCTTGCAGTTTCAGTTTCTATCATACATTTGGGCTGGATTTTCACAGGTATCCATCAGAGAAATACTTCAGCAGAGATGAGGTACTTAGGGCTTGACTCGGTTTCCTAATGAAGTTAAGGTTTTTTGGTTTTTCTTTTTAAAATCTTCATGTGGTAAAACTTGAACGCTTTTTTGAAACATCTTTGTTTCTCTGAAATCTGCTATGGATTTCGGTCAGCTTGTGCAGACCCAGCACACATTGTGTGAGATCTCCTCTCTGTCTGTGGATGTTTCCATATTTTATGATACAACACTTCTATTAACGTGCCCTTTACATGCAAATCCTGTTTCTGATTATGAAAGCTATTTATAGAGCTATAATTCCATGGAACATAGACTGTAGTGTTTTCAGTAATGCTGTGTCAAAATAAAGCTCAAAGCCTAGATTTTTTTCATAGATTCGGACTCATAAATTATTTCCTCCTTTCCTTAAAATGTCAATAGCAAAATATAACTGTCGAGAAGTATAAGAGTAAGTATATAATTAAAGTAATTTTAAAAATTACCAGTAATTAAAGAAAGTTATGGGAAAAAATATTCTTCCCTTTTTCAACTGAAGAGCAATGTCATGTTACTATTCTGTGGGTTGCCCTATTTTTACATCAAGAGCATATGTTGAAGTGATTTTAATATTTGTCTCTGAATAAATCATTAATTTGAATAGGGAATTCTTCACCTGACTGAAGTCAGATGAGGAATGAGTTCTCCCCTTAGGCAAGTTAAGTTCTCTGATACACTTGTGATGGGTTTTTTGGATGAAGTACAGTTTATTTCTCTCCTTCACTAAGAGCTGAAAGATTGCAAATGTCTTTTTCTTCATTTGGTTGAGTATCTGACCAGCATTCTTTCATTCATTTCCTCTTTGGTTGAAGTATGAAAACTTTCACTTTTGTTCACTTAATAACATTTCTTTTCATTCCGTCTTGAGCCTCCTGACTTCAGAGATAAATTTTTAATGCTGAGTATTTCTTTTTAATCCTTTATTGTAAAAGGCGATCAAAGCATTTTTCCCAAATGACATTTTTTAATGTGCTTGCTGTATCCATGAAGTTGAGTACTGAATGGTATGGCAAAACTGACCTTGTACAGGAAACTAAACTTCTTTTTGTCAGTTTTACTTAATTAACACTGTTAAGCTGTAGGCTACTGTGCTTTACTACAGTACTACTATAAATTTATAACTTGGCTTTAACATTTATAATTATTGATTCCAATATCTTTGTTCTGTAAATATAGGACACAAAGTTGAGCCTGAATCTTAACTTTCCCTACTTTTTCTTCCAAATTTCACAACAACTCACTTTCCCTTCTTTTTCCAGACTTTTCCTAGTCTGGATTAAAGAAAAACCACGTTACCCATGAAAAGCAGAAATCTGGCAATAATACTGAAGTCAGTTCATGAGATGAGTAGTCTGAAAAACATGTTTAATTTATACAGATATTTCCACCTTTCTCTGAAAAATAGTTTTGTAAGGGAATTGCTTATAGTACATTTCTGTATCTTTTTTTAGCCAAAGATTCACTCCCTGCTTGAAAAAAAGTCTCCTGTTAGAGATGCAGGTCTAAATTGTACTTTTAAATCTTATTAAACTGTTTGTTAACCTTAGCAAACATGTAGCTCTGAAAATTGTATAAACTCAACCTGCCTTTCTGAGTCCATGCACAATTCTAGGTCGGAAAAAGAGATTTTACAGCAACACTACATAATTCAGAAGCTCCCGTAAATAGATTTTTCAGCCTTGCAGTGATGGATTTTGGCCCGATGTTTGCTATCCACAGAGCGTGTATTACTGTACCGCATTTATCTAAATGAAGGCTGTATTTAAAAGGTATTGTTCTGCTGGAGACTAAATGGAGTGCATTTTAATAATCGAGAAAACTAATGACAGACTGCCCTGTTCTCTATTGACCGTGTTGATGCATTCAGCAGGCGTTACTGGATCATATACAAATGGAAGCCCTCAAAATATCACATACCTTCTGGTTTCAGCCCTAAGTCTTTCTGACAAAGGACTGGTAAGTCACAAGTTGAGGACATAAAGTTTGGGAGCTACAGAAAATCATTCCGATTTTGACAATCAGTTTTTATCCATCAATCATTTAATCAAATGATATAGAAAATACCGTGCCCTCCTGTGTTCAGCTTCTTTCGCCCCTAATTCTTCTAGCAGATTAAGCAAACAGAAAAACCCTCCAATCAGAACAAGCAGCAAAACCCTACATTAAGAGAGTTTTGATAAGATTGTGCCAAGCATCACAAAATTAAGACGTGCTCGAGCAGAAATTCCTCTTGAAATATGGAGTGTTACCCTGCATGCTCGCTAAAATAGATATATTTTTTTAAGGATCAAGTTTTTTTATTCCCTTCATGAAGTTCTGTGAACAGGACTAAGAGGACAGGCAGCTGATCAATAGAATTTTTTGTCTTCATTCAGTTTATTTTCTTCTGTTCAGCTCAGAAGATGGAACTGTTAGTTTCCCTATAAACATTTACCACTTGCATACTAAAGTGCTTCATAGACATGAATTAACGTATCTTACAAGCCCAGCTATGAAGAGAGGAGTGCCATCTTCATCACTTAGCACGAGTAGCTGCAGTACAGAAAAGTTATGGTTTGATATTAATATATGTCATAATGTTTAGAGTCCACCAAGGAAGGGATCCTGTGGATCTTCCTGACTTTTACCACCACCCAGCTGTACTGTGCACTGTAGAAACTAATTATTCATCTTAGATATGTGCTGGAGCGGGTGCAGAGGAGGCAACGAAGCTGGTGAAGGGCCTGGAGCATAAATCTTATGAAGAGCGGTTGAAGGAGCTGGGACTGTTTAGTTTGAGGAAGAGGAGGCTGAGGGGAAACCCCATCACTCTCTACAACTACTTGTAAGGACACTGTAGAGAGGTTGGTGCTGGTCTCTTCTCACAGTAATTGGTGGTAGAGCAAGACGGAATGGCTTCAAGCTCCAACAGGGTAGGTTTAGAGTGGCCATTAGGAAACAATTCTTCAGAGAAAGAGTGGTCAGAGACTGGAACAGGCTGCCCAGGGAGGGGGTTGAGTCCCCACCCCTGGACATGTTGAAGAGTGGTTTAGATGTGGGGTTGGGGGATATGGTGTAGGGGAGAACTTTGTAGAGTGGGGCTGATGGTTGAACTCAGTGATCCCAAGGGTCTTTTCCAACCTGAATGATTCTATTATTGTATGATTCTATGATATCCTTTTGTAATAAGTAGGAGCTGGACATTAGGTATCTGTATGCAAAAGGCTGACTTAAATTGTGGCTATTCCAATTTTTTGATGACTGTATTTTGCAGTAGTACTACTTACAGCCCATTTTTTTAGTTTGTTTTTCATTCTACTATGGGTATTTATTATAGGACTTTAGGTGGATTTATTCAGATGGCAAGTGTGCGTTCATGGGCCCACTACATGGGCATGTAATCCATCAAAAGGAATATTTTAAAATTCTTAGAAATCTGATAAGTTGAAGGGGTCCCTGTCTATTGTTGGAAGCAAGTTATTTTAGTGTTCGTATTTAAAGGAAAATGAGTGGTATCTGTTATTTTACTGACAGAGGATGGGGATCTTCTTCCCCAGAAAAAACACTCTGGGTTGGATGCTTTTATTAACACGTTATAATTCAGAAACAGATTGCTGATGCAAAATGGATTACTTTCTTACCTAGAAGCATCTGTTCCGTTATTTCAACATACCTGTTGTGAACACAGAAGTCTCAATGCTGCTGTTTTGGTATTCTTGTGAAACTTAGTAAATCAACTATTCATTTTGTCCCTATCACAGAAACATTTAAACCAAAACTATGCTATAGCCTAGAGACTGGGAGGACTTCACTACCCAGTGTTTTCCTTGGGAACAGATCCTTTGTAGCACATGAGATGGATGTAATACAATCATTTCCTTTTTCTTCTTCTTTCCCTTTAGGCATTTCCTGGAAATACAAACTCCGATAGCGTGGTCCGGCATGATTTACAGCATCCAGTTATTGCTCGCTATGTACGGATAGTTCCTTTGGACTGGAATGGAGAGGGTCAAATTGGGTTAAGAATTGAAGTCTACGGCTGCTCCTATTGTAAGTTTTTCTATGATCATTGTTTCCTTTTGTTTTCTTTTTCTCCCTAAATAAAAATCTAGTATCTTAGATTACTTAGAGACTCGGTATCTGAGTTTTAGCTGAGTATTACTCAGATAAATCCAAGTTTAATCTGAGTATTACTCAGATTACTTAGAGACTCAGTAGCCGAGTCTCAAGTACTTTTTGCTTAGATAGATTAAGATGTTCTGGGATTGCTAGTTATATTGCCCAGGGCCTCATGAAGTATTTATTGTAAGCCTAACTCTGAGTTTCTATTTTGTTCTTCTCTGGAAAGACGCAACATTGGAATTCACGATAGTGCTTTGAAGTTGCTTCTTTTCATCTTCATGGTTTCTTCTGCAGATGAGTGTTGTATAATCTTGAATGGGAAAGTTGAAGAAAAGATAGTATTCAGGCAAATATCATGTCGGGTCTTGAGGGGAACAACTGGGAAACAGAACATAATTCATTGTGTGGTTTAAAGCAAACACATAAAAATTTTATCAGAGTAGCTCAGATTGTCTAAATATGTGGTGTGTTTCAGAGGTTTTTCCTTTAGTATTTGAATATGATTTTAGAATGTCTTTTGAAATCCAGATGAGCAATGGTACAAATGCATTTGAATTTAAGAGCAGAACTGATTATATTTTAAGAAAAGCAAGGGCAGTTTCTAAATGCCTGTCCTTGACTTCAATCCAGCCAGTGCTTAATGAAATTTTACAAATCTGCAGAAAATTAAATGTCTGATGTCCTATTTCTAAGTACTATTTCTTATGCAGTACCCTGGCTTTGTTGGTATTTTAGTTGGAAGGAGCTATTTGAGATTTGTCTTTAGATCACCAGGTGTTAGAATAAGGTAAGGAGCACTCATCTGGAAGTCTCATCCATTGACTTCACTGGGTGACTTAAGGCATGTGGGAGACCTTTGCCATCCCAACTAGCAAAAAAGAAAAGCACCTTGTGGTTTCAGGTGGTGTTTTGATTTGGGTAGATAGTCAAAAGGCTATATACAGTGGGCTATTGGAAAGTTGATTCTTGCCCAAGTTGCTTCCAAGCTTCTGAAGTTTTAGGTACCACCATGAATATTCAGTACATGGCTCTTAAAAAACAAGTGTTTACCATCATACTTCTAAAAGGTTTTATGTGCTGTTTTAGGTATACCAAACACTACAGTGTGGTTAATTTTGCAACATTATAAATACTTTTAAGTATACCTCCTTAGTTGTACATCAAATGCAAATTCAGGCATTTGATTGAAGAAACCAACATTTAGTTTACTGTGAAATATGACTCTTTTTAAAAGAAAAAAAAAAAGGTAATGGAATCAAAAAAATAGAACCCATGGTCTTTGCTGCAATATTTACAGGTAAAAGTGTTTTTTGTAATTAAATGGATAGACAAAATACTATAGGTACATGACAGGATGCTTTTCGAGGCTTAAAGTAAATGTGGGAAGAAGTCAGACACAGCTTGTTGACAAAATTATTTCAGTTATTTGATGAAAAGTTGCTTTCTTGATAGGCTTTTGGAGGAGAATAAGAAAACAGTGTATGGAACTATGAAAATATTGATAAAATGTGTCTTCACAGAAGAATTGAGTTTTCCAAACACAACTTTGTAATGCTACTGAAAGAGTACTGCTGGAGTTTGTATTAGAAGGGATTTCAATAATCGTCGGGGGTTCTTAATATAAGATTAATAATAATATTTTACCTTTTTATGTGTATAGGGACTTATCTGCCAAAACCCCTCCTAAACTGTAGTGTGCCTTTTATATGCAGGAATTGGGGTGTCCCCAGAATGCTGTCAGTAGATAGCAGCAGAGCAATTGAGAACAAAAACTAGAAATTCACTGTGTTGAGGGAGAGGAAAGCAGCCCTTTGGTATTACTGATGGGACAAGGGAGTAATGTGTACAAATTCCCAACTTGTCTTCAAATACATCATTTGGAGCCAGGTGTATCATGCTTCATTGTTCTGCGTAGACATGACCTTTGGCAGAGGCAAAATTATTAACTTCATGATTAGAAGTGTATATATTTGCATATAAATGTGAGCACTGTTATTAGCCAATGTGATTTGCAGATTATTCCTGCTGTCAGTGAAGGAATTGGCCATTTGGATAATCAGTAGTTTTCAAAGCCTGCTTCAGATGAAATCTGCCCCAAATATTTGAAACATTACCTAAATATAAAGGCTGCTCAATATATCATAATTGCAATTTTTTTTTAGTTTATAGGTTCATATTGAATATATTCTTTTGTTTAGATATTTTAGAGAGCATGTTTTCAGATATAAATTAGGTTATTTTCTCACAGTGTGAGCAAGGTTTACTTAGGAAGGGAAGCCATACACTTACCGACTACAAAACCTCTTTCGTTTGACATTACTGCAACCTGGTCATTAGTCTCAGAGTATTAAAAAAAAATAATTCCTCATATTGAACTACTTATTCAAAAGCCAAGTCATTAATTGCTTTGTTTTCTGGCAATTTATTAATTGACACATGTAATTTTGTTGCACCAGATGTTAAATCCATGGTCTTCCTTGCCCAGCAGATTAAATTTTAAAAAGAGGTGTGGTTTCCAGAGAGGGATTAGAGCTCACATCTGTTCCCTGGATCTTCATCTTTCCATTTTGTTTTGTTTTGCTTTAAGTTTGAAATCTGGGCTGTCTTTGAAACTGCACCTTTGGATTTTGTGTAGATGAGATCTGTGGGGTTGTCTTCTAACATAAGAGCTCATAGGATTCACCAAAAAAGAATTAGTGCCTCACTCTATGGCAAGATTTAGAATGAACTTTGTTTTTTTATCTATGAATAAACAGTGACATCAAATTTAGAAAAGCTTTTCATTTTCCATAGAGCAAATCTGACTATGTCTTATTTTAAAAAGTATTTAAATTGGGTAAATAACTTAGATAATGGCTACGTCAGTGGAGGAGTTGCATGAGCTAAACAAGCTTGGCAAACAAATAGACTGTTACATAAAATAAACAACATTTTTTAGTCATGGGGAATTTCAGCTTTTCTTTTAAAATGATGTATTTCATACACTGTAAAGGGGAAGAGGGTCTTTACACTTGCAGTATTACATCATTTATCAAAAAGCAAGTCACAGAGAAGAAAGCGATATAACCAAAGGCAAATACCTACCGCATCAGTCAAAAACTGATGGCAGATTTTTTGTTCATGCTTTTTTGGAGAGAGAGAGAGCAAAGGCAGACAACACTGATCTTCCATCATGTCCACGTTTCTGAATTTCTGAGACAGGCAGCACATGCATAGCATCTGGAGACTGTGACATCTCCAGTATAGTGCATTTTACTACTGATTTGTGAAGATCATAACGTGTTCATATATTTGGGCTTGATAATAAGTGACAAGAGGCTTTATTACCTTTGGTTGTTAGCAGTGAGAAACAGGGATCTATTTTGCCAGTAAGTACTACTTAGAATTCAAAATATCTATCTTCTGCATTTTAAAAATGTGGAAAAAAAATGTAGCATTTGGTTAGGGTATTAAGAAAACTAAAATCAGAAGATTCAGGATGAAACAAATGAAACAAAAACCCAAGTATTTCCTAATAACTTATTTATTAATTTTAACTCTTTTATTCCAAATGGAATATTTCAGAAAGGTTTCACATAAAAAGAGTTTGTGGTAAAAAAAAAAGCCTTAAGAACATATCTTTTTATATTTTATTCATTACCTCTTCATTAATGAGAAGTAATATAAATTTTTTTTCTCTCAACTTTTTGAAACTGGAAGCAGGCTAGAAAGTCCATTATTTTTCCATTTCTTAAGCACGATGGCAACAACTGTGTGTATATTCTTTACAGGTTCATTTTTTAGCTGGTAATGGATTATAAACAGTCAGAGAAAAACAAGTATATTTTGTATGAATACATGCCCCACCAGCTTGTTCAGTTGTATTCTCAGGCAGTTTTCAATTACACTTGAACATTTTTTAATCATTCAGCATTTTTTTTAGAAGGATGTATGTAGCTGGTTCATTTGAAAAAGTCCTTTTGTGACTTCATTTTTCCTGTGGAATGGAGAAAAACTTGTCCCTGCTAAATAAGCAGAATGCATAGCCATGTATGATAAAATCTAGCAGATTTTGATTAAGGTTTATTAAGTCAGCTCTGGCTCTTCTGTTGTGGAAAGCAGCAGCCTAAGATTTTCAAATAGGTTTTCTAGTAATTGTCCTCACATCCCGCTGAAAGTGTCTTTCATACAGTTAACAGGAGGGTGAAGATGTAAAAAATATCCTTAAAATCCATAAATATCTGAAAAAATAGAAAATAGAAGCATGGCTACGGTGTACTTTTTCACAAAATACGGATGTTAGCATTCAGGTAGATTCAGTCAAAACAAAGCTTCAGTCTAATCCAGCATTCTTGCCTTTAATTTATTTTTTTTTTGCCTGAGTGTACACTCGTGATGGTTTTGGTCATCATTATTTTCTTCGTGTAAGAGGTGGTTGATCTATTTGTCCATGATGACTTATTTACTAGAAAAAAAATGATATTTTTTTTTCTCATGAAACAAAAAACTTTGGCAGATTTCAAACTACAGATCCCGGTTCTGTAGCACTGATTCAGAGCCTGAAAAGCCTCGCTGGTGTTTGTTTCCTACATGTCTGGAATAAAATACGTATCAAGGATGCAGTTACTTCCAGGCTTAGATCAATTTATTCTGCTCTTTCCCTAAAGCTCAGGTGAAGATGGTGCATTTTGTGTTTTTATTTTAAGCAAAATGGCTAGTGGAGTCTTGCCATGATTAAACTCCTGTTTCCTCTCTGCCAAAAGTACTGTCAGTGTTCTCTGATATAAAACTGCATATATTACAGGGTCAACATTGTTGACTTGAAATAACCAAATATAACTTTTTGTAATAATACTTTTCTAAGGTAAAAATGAGCCTTGGGAGTTATGTGCAGTATATCCCTATACTGAGCTGAGTTTCTACACAAAGTCCTGGTTTAAAGCTGAAGTCCCATCTCTATGAGAATAACTTTGGAGAATTAGGTCACTGTGATGCAAAGTTATCCCCAAGTCCTTTAAAAAAGGTAAATGTTCAGGTTTTTCCATCCTTCAAGAGAGGAGAATAATTAGTTGGAAGGTACCTGCACCAACCATGTGCTCCAGCTGCCTGACCACTTCGGGGCTTCCCAAAAGGTGAAGCACAGTTATTAATTGCTTCTTGAACTCTGGCAGGCGTGGAACATAGCAGCCTGTTGGCACCGTCCATCTCAACCTGTGGCTCTGGTTACACTTAGACTTTCCTCTAGGCTTCAGCTGCTGAAATCATCCCCATTTAGATCCACAGGTTTGTGTCCAGCAAAGTCCCTGGTCCTCCTCGCTGGGTGGCCTGATGGAGGGGGGCAGAGAGGGGATGGCCAAGAAGGGTGGTCCCTGGGCTGCAGGGTTGGTTTCTGCCCTGGCCTGAGAGCAGAGGAACAGCACGAGGCTCCTCCTTGGGAGCCGAGGGGCAGAGGAGGCATCAGGGACACCCAGGAGCTGTGCCCTGGGCATGGCCACCAAGGGCAGGGACAGCCCCCTGGGCACAGAGACTGCCTCGGGGACAGCACCCCAAAGGCTTCCTCCCAAGGACGCTGGGCAGAGGGGGGGTGGCTGGGGCTG
>JAOTQQ010000012.1:54762196-54779229 GCA_026546715.1 Gallinago undulata
GCCCCCGGGGCTGCTTCTTGTCCCCTGTAGCACTGAGCCCAGCCCCTGCTCGGGGCTCCGTGGGGCCCTTGGGGCTGCGGTCTTGCCCGCTGCTCTGGCCCCTCCCGGGCACCACTCCTGTCCTGGCTCTCTTGGCCTCTCTGGCCCATGGCAAGCTTGGAGCGGGAGCCAGCTCTGCTCTGCCCTGGCTCCATATCCCCAGGGTTTCTGGCTTGGGCAAAACAGCCTCTGCTGTTTTGGGAAGGCAAGGCAAGGCAAGAAGAGTTATGCCATGTTATGCCCAGAGTTAAGCCTGACAAGCTATGACCTAGATCTAAGGAATCCATTCAGGAGAGCTACAGTATTAATTATGGTTTATGTATGACATATATAGCATATAAATATTTATGATTATGGTATTATCCTACTTGACATCTAGAAAGTTGAAGCCTCCCTTAAGGACAAGGGCTACCAATCCAGAGATTTTCCTAATTGCCTAGAGAATAGCTCATCAGTGGTATCATCCTGCCTGGGAGACAGATAGGAGACACCCAGTATGACATCTGCTTTGTTTTCCATCCCCTAATCCTCACCCAAAGGCTCTCAAACACGTGATCCCTAGCTGTAAGGGCTGTAGAGCCAAACCTCTCCCTTACATACACTGTGAGTCCTTCACTCTTCCTGCCCTGCCTATCCCTCCCGAACCTGATGTAGACCTCCGTCCCAGCACTCCCATCATGGGACTCATTCCACCAAGTCTCACTTGATATCATATCTCTGGGAACTAACCAACTCTTCCAGGTCACCCTGTTGATTTCTCATACAGCGTGTGTTGGTGAGCAATCATTTCAGATGTGCTCCTAAACCCTTAGTGCTCCCTGGAGCAGTGTGAATGTTCCTATCAGCATCCCCACCCTCAGACAATGTCATGCCAACCCTTGGATTAACTTCAACTCTTGTGATGGTAACCCCATCCCAAGAGGGCATGCTTCCCTTTCTCTCCCGCCTCTCCTGAAGATGCAACTAATAGGAGAATGAGGCAATGGTACCTAAAGTGTCCTGCTGGCCTTTGTCCAGTCAAACAGTTCTTGTAACTGCTAAAGGTCCCTGGGGAAACGGGCAGTCAGATGGTCTTCTGGGGCTGTTTCATGTAGCAGTGAATTGTACTAAAAGAGACCAAACCTTTGGCTTGACTGAAAGACCTACCCTGGACTCAATGTTGTAACGGTGCCAGACGTCGCATAAACTTTCTGAGGTTGGGTTCTTTGCTGCTGTTCTTTTAGTCTCAGCATTTCTAATGCTGTCACATTAACAAGAAGTTACTGGTCCATAAATGGCAGGAAAAGCGTCCCACACAATGCAAATGATAAAATATTAGCTCAAATCAGAAGCAGCCCATCTTATTAGAAGATTTGACAAAATCTTTTAAGCTCCGTGATGCTGGAGCACTTCTCATGTTGTTCTGAGCTGCACAGGAAAACAACAGAATACTGGATGTTTTTCTCTCGGATGTTGTTCATGTTGGTATTTTACTATAAATACTTTCGAGTGTGGTTTTGGGATCTTTAGATGGCTTCATGGATTGCTCATTGGATAGAGAAGATGTGCAGAGATCACTTAATAAATGCAGATTGAGGTGAAGATAAATATTCTGAACAACAATAGTTTTTATTTTTTAGGAATGCCATTCTACATCAGAGATCATTAAAAATTGCATAGTATCCTGTCTTTATTATAGTGCATGTGACATTAGTGAAATGTACATAAAAATAGGAAAAAGATATTTATCTGCATTTTAAAGATTAAGAATTTACGGGACATTTAAAATTTGTGTATCCTTTAGAAATTCTCGGTGAAACTGGGTAAATATTGTATGAAAACATTTCTTTAAATGTGTTTGTATATTTATGCGAATCAATTACATTTGAAACTCTCTTTTAACATTTGGCAAATGTTCTGTCAAATAACATTAGTGGCAACGCTGAAATGACAATCGTAAGCAAAGACTGAAAATTCACATTCTAATCTGGAGGTAATCTTTGAGTGTATTTGTGCTGCAAATTGAATTCTGAGATCTATGTTCCTTAAGAAGTACATAAAGTTATGGTATATGGCCCATAAGTATATACATAGATACCTATATCATGTACTTAGTCTGAGCTGTTTCTAAATAAACAGCTAAGCCATTCCTATACTACCTACCAGTTTAGAAAAGCATCCTTGTCACAAATTTGCTTAGCAATCTTATCATTGAAAATTCTATCTTTAAATTAAGAAATCTGAACAAATTTTAAAAACCATGTAAGTAATTTGAAATTGGAGAAAAAGAAGTACATTTTTCTACCTGCTTAATTCTGAATATTCATCAGATTATATCAGCCACGATTTTGTGGTTTCACATTGATCATCATTAAAAATTAATAACTTTATATGGGATTGGATCCCACAAATCCTTTTCTGCAGAGTAATGTTTCTATCTTTTCATTTCCAGATCGGCAAGGTAATTGGAGCTTAATTCTTTCAATCCCTACATATTCTTTATCACTTTTTTTTCTCATAGGCCGTATGTATATAATTGTCCTTTTGGCTTTAAATAATTTGAAGAACTTGAGAAACTGGGTTTCTAAAACTACAGCTGTAAAAACATTTTTAGCTGGAAAATAATTTCCTTAGCTAAGGAATTGGTCAACAACAGCTGAAATTTCTGTATCAAGCCTGTTTGCAGGCTTCATGTTGCCTCTTGCGTAGTGTAGCCGTGACTTCAATTCATTCCGTTTATTGGTGTCTTACAGTAAATGGTTGTTGAACTGAGGCAACACTTTTAAAAAGCATCTTCAGTACCACCCTTTCATTGGCTGCTGTGCTAGGAGAGGCTGAAGGAACCTCAAAAACTCTGTCTTTCCAATGTCTGTCATTGCAGCCTTTCCCGTGCTGACCTGATTTTTCTCTTCCCTCCATTCTCAGTTATTTTCTACAAAAGTCTCTCGTGTGACTGCTCTCTCATTGCTTTTAAATGTGCGTAGTTTCCCAATTCTGGTGTGAAAAACAACGGGAACGTTCAGGGTTGTTCTCTGAATTGTGAATGAGAGCAGAAATGCACAATCCCTTTTATGAATGTGAAAATGAATGTGTGAACTTGGGAGTAAGAATGAATTATCTGGCGGTTCCCACCTGTGCTAGAGTGATTTCAGTTGAGCTATTCACATCCTCAGCTCTTCTGCTGGGAGCTGGGCATACCCAGCACCCCTCGTTCTCTGTATCACTTTTTCTAAAATACAGATATGTGATTGTAAAGGCACCTAAATTTGAGACAATTGTTTGGAAATGCCAGGTTCGGGATATGCGAGAAATTTCAGACTCAGTCTTGCAGGCTCTTTCACTTCAGTCAAAACTTGACAAAGGACTTAATGTAAATTTAGGGCTAAGATTAGATATAGCAGCTTCAGAGGAGTATGGTTGTCATCATGAGTTGTAACTGATATAACGTAAAGTAATGTAATTCATTACAAGTATTAATTGTATACGGTATCGGTATGCGAGCAAGTCAGCAGAATAACTGCCCAGGCCCTGGGTATGTGTCTGTAACCCTGAGCTAGGTGGTCATAAAAATCACCCAATGCGTAAATTGGCAAAGGCAGTACCAAACTTCACACTCTGATGAAGGTTCTCATTAATTTGGTGTAAATTTTCGAGGCAGTGGAGGGGAAAGAAGACACCTGTGGAAGTTTTTCCTTTGCAAACTTGCAATGAGACATGGTGTCTTCACACCGCGGGCTGTTGGCTGATTATTAAATGCTTACAGCATTTTTATGCAATAAGTCTATGTATTTTCTCCTGTCAAAAAAGCTTTCAGATGAAATCAAGTGGACTCCTTTTTCTACAAGCAAAAATATACTGGAAGAATGGTTTATTCACAGCAGATGAATAGAATACAGTGATGAGATGTGAGATTTCAAATTAACACAACACTGAGTTACTAGGCAATTCCACCAAAAACCTTTACTTTTGCATTATTCTGCCTAAATCCTAACCCTAAGTTTGACAGCTATGTCTTAGGACAGCTGCAGACACAGGGAATGAAATATTTCTTTATGGCACTGGATTTTCTACAGATAAAGCAGGGGGATTTGAACAATTGATCTTCTGTCATAATACAGACATTAAATACTGGCTGTGAATAAACCCAACTCTTCCTTTTATTACATCCTGCTGTAGAGAGAAACTTTATCAAGCCAGGCAAGCACGTACCCCAAGGCTATTTCACCCAGGAGAGATCTTAACTCTCTTTTCCATGTACTTTAAGTTTTATTTATGTTAGTAGATGGATAAAGTGAGGAGTAATCTATTTGGGTGTAGAAATTTCTGTGTTTCCAGTAGGACCCCTCGTTTGAGATGAGGGGAAAAATATTTTGACCAATTCAAATCCTATTGGATGTTGTTAAAGCACCTCTCTGGAATAATAATAGAATCATCTGGAAGAAAGATTTTTTTTTTTTCCCTTGCCTGATCATTTCTGATAATTCTGAAAAGTTTCCTGCTTGCTTACATGAGAAAAGCCAATTAGGCACTTTCTTTTACTTCTTGTCATTTTACCTTTTTTACTTAGAAGTTGGAAACATTTTGCAGGACTATGTTTGTTTTTTGAAAGAACAGAAAAAGAATATCTTAACAGTAATCTTTTGCTATAAAATAAGAAATCTATTATCTAGTTGTCACACTAAAACCCCCAATTTTAACGCAATTTGTATTTTCATTTTCTCCATTTTTCTATTGATTCTATTGACATCTTTAAGTCAAAGAATTAGCAGGTTCTGCTGAAAAACACTGCTGGAAAATTTTCATCCATCAGTACTAAACCCAAGAGTAGTGGAATATTTATAAATTTGTGTCATAGTTTCTTTGAAGTAATTCTTCCTTGTTCTTACTGAGCTGCAATTTCCCTTGAGCTTCGGGGAACAATAGCAAGGCTGTAGTTCACAGCTTGAAGAAAACAACAGTGTTGAAATTAACAAACAAAAGAACTTGCTACATTTAAAGATAATTGCAATAATTATTTTTTTTTAACTTTATATATGTTTTCTGATAGTTTCTGATAGCTCAAGAGCAGACCTCATGTCATTCAGCTGTTTAAGAATGTTGTCATAGAATGTGGGTTTTTTTAGCTCTTGTTATTTTTGTTAACTTTATTATCTTTGGTGTTTCAAAGTGTATCAGTCTGTGACTGTCACCTTTCAGGCATTACTTCTTTCTTGACCTGCTTCCCAGTTTTTTAAACTCAAACATTGCTTAACTATGCAGTCAGTCTTATCTGATTGTAAAAACTGCATTGAGTCTCAGGAAATAAGCACTGGAATTTCCGATCCTAGTTCAGATACTAAGTTGCTGTGTGAAGAGATTGACGATGACCCTGCGTTATCTGAAGACTTTTTGAAATTTTTTTAGTAGATAATATAAACAAAACCAAATTGTATCAGCTTAATAAAGTATTACAAGAGAGTTTTAAAGTGCAGGATCAGAGTAAAGCTAAAGATGGCTCCAGTGTAAATTACTTTATCGAGTAGATACGTTACCTGCACATGCATGTCATTGATCCTACACCAGCAACTGTGGTGCTGGAGACACTTTATAGACTTACTCTGATTCCTTGCAAATTACATGGTCACTTCCAGAGAGAAGGGGTTTTTTTGGTTTGGTTTGGTGTTTCTTTTTAAACAATGGCTAAAAGAGGAAAGTAAAAAAAAAAGGAAAAAAAAATAAAAAGAAAGGGGAAATAAACTGCGGAAGGACCGAGAAGAACAGAGGAGAGCGAGCTGGAAGTCTGTCATTGTAAGGGCTGTCCAAACCCAGTTGGACGTGGCCCTAGTGATGGGACGAGAGGGTCCTTTCTCTGGCTCACAGTGGCCACACACACTGTGGCCATCTGGGTCAGGGTTATGCAGACAGTGGGATAAAGCCAGTTCTGGGTACAAGGCAGAGGTTAGAGCCATAGTTTTACAATAAAGGTTACTTCTTATTTCTTCTTTTCCCTCTGGCACCTGTATTAAATCTTGCGTTCTAAAAGAAATGGTGATGCAAGTCCTTCATGGTCTTGTCCATCAGGCAGGCCCAGTTTCTGGTATCTCTTTCCAAATCCATTGATTTTCAGTCTCCACCTCCTTCTCTTTGTCAGACGTGATATTCATTCAGCTTGCTGGTTTTCTGCTTAGATTTATTTCAAAATCTGTATTTCAAAATTTTATTTCAAAATCTTTTCTGTTTCAGAATTTTTCATACTTCTGGGAGCAACCTTATAGAAAAAAAGTGACCTGGACATTAGGTGTCTTCAGAGATTTAGTGTAGGCCTTTCCCAACCTTTCTACTTTTTTTTTAAGAGTAAACCAGCTTTGCTCTGATGTTGCTGCGTATTTTATATATTTCTAACAAACACCTTACTCTACATTAAAAAGAATTTTATAAGAAAAAAATATTAAAGTTTCTGAATCTTCTATCTCAAAATCCAAAACTTTTTGATGAAATTTTATTATTTGATCAAAACTTAAAAGCACTAATTAGACTCTTTACATATAAACAAATTGATAAAACTGGTATTTATTGCCATTATGATTTTTTGCCATTGAAAATCTTAGTTATTTTTGGCTGATGATGGGTAAGAAATAAGGCAGAGAAAGAATTTTGCCTTTTTTTGTGGAAAAAACTCTTTGTGATTTGAAGCTTCACTGTAAAACAAGCTACTCATTAATTTGGAAAAAAATGTTCATGCCATTTTGAATATTTACAACAGTGTCTTCTTTAAAAAGTAGTAACTAATTTTTCTAACTACTTGTGTATTCAGGATAGCAACACACTAAACCCTCCAAAGTTCTGCAGGCATTTTTAATCCAAAAGAAACTTTGCCCAGGTGTTTCAGAACAGAATATGGTGAGTGTGATGTTTTAGTCTACCACTTTCATACTTGGGGGAAAAAAAAAAAGTAAGGGATGTCATGATCCCAGAATGAATACGGTGTCAGAAATAAAACAAAGAAATTGGTACTTTATTCGAAGTCGTAAGTAAGACCCTTGAATCAAAGTGGTATTTTGTTAATTAGGGGTAATCTAGAATGACACATTAGGAGAAATCTTTTTTATCTATTTAGTCCTTGAAAGTTTAAAATATGTAATATTGCTGTAATTAGAACATAGTAACAATTACTGCATGTCATGTGCAATCCATACAAATCCGGTGAGCTATAAGTTTAAAAAAAAAAAAAAAACAGAAGAAAAATTAGTTGGTAGTTTGTTGTTTAGTCTTAAAAGTAAATTCAAGATTCATATCAGTTTCGGAACACACTCTTAAGAGTCAAATGACTTGACATCCAGTGTTTCCCAGAAGAAATGCCCTGGTAGTAGGGGGATGCCTGGATGGACTCTTGCACTGGGCTGGGGTTGGGTTGGCAGGCTGGCGTCCAGTCCTCAGTTCCGTAGAGTTTCTGGGGCTGGAAATAAGCTTTGATGCATTCTTTGCTAGCGTGGAGAGAAAGACAGGTCGACTTTTAGTTTCTTTGCTACCTTTATTTATCTACTTCATCTTTTTCAGTGGTAGGGTCATGTGAGCATTTTTGAGTGTCATCTCTTTCATTCAGACTCATGAAGTCTCTTTACCCGAATTCTGATCAGAAACTCCATAATGTGAAAGAAGGGTATTTTTTGGTCAATAGTATCTATGCCTTCTCTTCCAGAATGAAGACTAGGATATTAGGATCTATTCTTGTCTTGTCATATGATGAGAACAATAAATGCTGCTATCAAAGTTTGCATGCCTAATCCTAAATTTCTTACTCTGTTTGAAGACTTAGGTGAAAAAAAAATTTTTTTCAAACTTCTCTGTGCCTGTAAATCTCACTGCAAGTATTGCACACTGCTTGTTTTAAACACTTTGAATAATTCATGTGTGCCATTTCACACACTTGCATAAAGGCTTGTCAGCATTTAGGAATCAATTTTGGGAACTTTGTATTGAAAAATTCTTCCTGAATGTGTTCAATTTAACTGCCTACATAAAAGGAGTAGGATTACTCTGACTCTTTTGATGCTTAACTAGAAATAGTGCTTACAGAATGTGGCCATAATTGGACAACATTTGCTTTTCAGTATCAGATGGGCCTCATCTTAGAGAATTAGCTGGGTTATATCCTATATATCTATACATAACAGGGTACCTAGATTACTAGAAAAGCCCTTTTCCATATGAGTCTTGACTGTAGTGATCTACATTTGTGACCTACAGGGATAGTTATTTGCTTTGCAAAAGGAAACTTCAAAATAGAAACAATACAAGTACTGGGGCAACTCAATGTCAACGGGATTGTTCTTAAATCAGCTGCACATTAGCTGCATAAAATTTTGAAATGTATAAAGCTGCATTATAGGAGGACTGTAATTTTTTCACCAACTGAAGTAGCTACATTCTGTGTTTTCTGTATTTCCTTCTTTAAATCTTTTTGTGAAATATTCTGGTTTTTCTTCTTATAACTCTTAATTTTTTGCCACAAACTTCCATTTGGCGTATTAGTTAAGCTGAAACCAGCATGGCTTTTCATGTTGCTGGATAAGCTACTGTCATATGCTTTGACCCTGAATCTGAAAGTGGTAGTCATGTAGCTATTAAAATGGGATCCATTAATTACTTTGTCGGACTGTCTTTGTGTCAGCAAAACCAAAGTGACTATGCGTGAAGAGGACCTACCAGGTGTCTGGTTTTCATAGTGATCAGCTCTTTCTCAAGAGGACCAAATGACCAGCTTGGCTCCCCCAAGGTTACCATTCCAGCATGAGTGAAGCAAAAAAACATTTCACACTTTATAGGTGTAAATGAAATTTAAATATTGGAAGTCTTTCCAAAAAAAAACCACACCCAAAACCAAAACAACTAAAGAAATTGCAGGGGGCCTTATATGAGCTAACACTATGGGAGCATAGTTTAATTCTTAGACCTCCAGATGTTTTCTTTACAAAAACATAAATGATATGAACCAAATCAGATTTATGTACTGTGCAAATTAAGAATGTGCTGTTAAAACAGCATCACAGTGCTTGCTCCTCAAAAGAATTATTTAAAACTTTATTTTTTGAAGAGTTTGGAGGTTCTTTTTCTTTGTCTCTGTCTGTCTCATACAGTTCATTAGGTACTCATATCTGTAGGTTTTCAGTTTGAATGATCTGCAATTTCATGACACAGTAGGTTAAATTTGGAGCAACTTGTATTCTCTTCTCTGTTTTCTTGCATCTGTGTAGCTAATCATATTCCTCCTGTTCTTCTATATTTCTTTTCAGGAGCTATGAATTAGATGTTAATGAAGAGACTTGTTCAGCATTTCTTAGTACGAAAAAATTCCCATTAATTTCCCTTACATAAAGGCAGAGTCTAGAATTCGTAATGAAGTATTTTCTTTCACAGGAGGCATTCTTGGCAGAAATTCAGTTATGTATTGGATAAGCTAAAGAGTCTTTGCTCCCTTTACATCTATCCACTGCAGCTTGACTGTAATGATAATTAAACATTTACTGCCTGACCACACCCTTCAGCGCTTTCTCTGAATAACAGAAATGTTTCACAGAAGTAAAACTGTTCCATATGTTTTATTGGACTTTCTCAGTACGTTTCCTAATTTTCTAGCATAATGTTTCGGTGCACTCTGATTTTTTAAAAGATAAAATTAGTGGTGATGTATATAGGTAGCTGGAAGAAGCATGAAAACACCTAAAAATGTTAAGAACGGCAAGATTCAGACATTTAACCGCTAGATTCTCTGAAAAGTCTTAAGTGGAATCTAGCATTGCTAACAAAATATGGTATTAAATTAGATCTGTATTTCCCATCTAGTACTTTTTTATTGCTCTCGTGCTGTACAAAGTTAGCAATTCATCTCTGTCATGGAATAATTATGCACAAAAGCATTCCAGTTCCTCTAGAGGAGTCTTCTAAGACTTTGTATTTATTTTATAGAAATGATTCTGTTCTTCAGAATTTCTTTTTATTGAATGTGCTTTTAAGAAAATACCCTTTTTCTTTCATGGTTATCCTAGAAGACTTACATTCCACCTTCATTTTTTTCAAACTATTTTAATTTTGTAAAACTATTAATAATTCTCTAATTAGTCAGCAAGATGCAGATTCCAGTAGACTCAAATGCAATGCTATGCTCAGCTGAAACAGATAAATCAGCAGCAGAGTCTGTAAAAATTACTTACCTAAAATGTATATGACGTTAATTATGAAAAAAAACGATCATTTGAGGATCATCTCGTAGCTTTGTTCTGAACAGGTGCATGAGCTTGGTTAACAGGATTTATGAGCTTCTGATGTCTTATGCTATTTGTCTGTGTATGGCAAAATAAGTAGCATTCTTATTTGAAATGCAAGTATATATCTGCTAAAAAGAACATAGTTAACCATAGACTTCTATTATACACAAAAAGAATATTTTTTCCCAGAATACTATTCCCGTAGGGTAGATACCTCCTTTAGATTTGCATCATGCTCATGTCTACTTCCTCGGAGGTTCTGGCAGAGTCAAAGTGTCTTGAAAGAGCCAGATCTCCCCGGTTCCGCGTGCTTCTGATCTTTAGCAAGAGGTCTTTAGCAAGAGGACCAGGACAACCAGGTTTCTGGTCTCATTCTCACAGAACCCGGGCAAGTGGCAGCTGTTTCTGAAACACTGTGAAGTTCACCAGACGCGCATTAAGAAGAAATGAATGTAACATTTCTAAATCCTTACAATTTTTCACAGAGTAAAAATTTAAATTCAAGCATGTTATGATATTTCTATGTATTGTGAAAAGGAAGTATTGTTAAATATTCCTTTTTTCTTGCCATGAATGCAATGTCAAAGCAGAAAGAAATTCTGACAATATCCAGAGATTTGTTTTCTTGGAATCTGCAGTAATTCATTTTTATTACGTTACCTAATAAATGTCATCGAGTTGCCATTTGTTATGGTTCACCAGAAGAAAACGTAAGTATTTTAAGAAATAATAAAAAAAAAACCCAAACCTTATGTTGCAGTTCAACAGGCATGAGATACTTTGTTAGAATAACAAAGTTATTTGTAATATTATACAGTATTTGTACTAATAACATTATTCTTCAACTGTGTGCACTATGTAAGCAGAAATTAAGAAAAAAAAACCACAAAACCTATTTATACAAAGGCTTAGTTCTTTTATAGCAGCTCATTACTAGTCCTATCAGACACTTACTTGAGATCTGTTCCGGTGTGTCCATTGGTAATGGCAACATCCACGCTCGTAAGATGTCTTCTTACTAAACCACCCTTGTAGTAATTTGGCTGCTGTCCAAAAGTAATGTGGATTTTACAGAGAAAATGAAACTATATACGTGTAGTGTGTGGGAGAGCATATAAGGAGACCTGAGCTACGCAGAAGAGCCAGAGGTGCAGTTAGCTGCTCTCGGGAGGCGCCGGTCACCGTAGGCTGTGGCTGAAACAGAGACTTCTGAGAAAAGGCCGTGAGAGGTGCGTTTGAAAAATGGAATATTTTCAGAACGCACGTGCCCCTTCCCATAGCAAACACAGCCCAGTGACCCTTCTTGCACTGGCACCTGGGGGTTGCCCCGTGCTGAGGGCTTGCACCCCCAGGCGCTTCTACAGCCTCTCGGTCATCGGTGAGAGCTTCGCTCCAGTGCTCGATATATTTAGTGCAGGGTATTTTGCCTTCATTTGTATTTTCAGGATCATTTATATTGTGCGCTGTCAAATGGGGTGTGGTCATAAAAGCCTGAGAAAGAGACAGGTGGGAAGAACTATTCCGGTGTTCAATTTGTAAACACAGTCGAATGCTTCGGGTACAAAATATTAGTGTTAGATACTGACTTTGCCAGCAGAGTCACATATATAATCAATCAATAAAGTATAAAAAATATTCGTATTCTCAGGCCCAAGGTATTATCAGTTGGAGTCTAAATGATTATCAGTATGGTCTCTAGTTGCTCAAGAGCAAGAAAATAATAAGATTTTGAACAATAAGGCTGAAGACATAATTTATAAACCATAGATTCAGCCAGCAAGTGTTGTACTGGGAATCGATATATTAAAAGAAGAATACATAAATTACACGATTTAATCTTGTCTAGTAGCTTAGCAGTGGTGGTGGTTATTTTCCTGGGCACAAGGATTTTGTTTGGTTTTGAGTGTGGCCTAAACTACACAAAGGAAGAACTTAAAATAATAACAGAGCAATGGGAGGATTGATATGATTTTCTTCTCAGCATGTTGCAGGATAGAATCATAGAATCATATGGGGTTGGAAGGGACCTCTGGAGATCATCTAGTCCAACCCCCCCACCAGAGCAGGTCCACACAGAGCAGGTTGCACAGGAATGTGTCCAGGGGGGTTTTGAATGTCTCCAGAGAAGAAGACTCCACCACCTCTCTGGGCAGCCTCTTCCAGGGCTCTACCACTCTTACAGTAAAGAAGTTCCTCCTCATGTTTAGGTGGAACTTCTTACGTTCAAGTTTGTGCCCATTTCCTCTTGTTCTGTCCCTGGGCACCACTGAGAAAAGACCAGCCCCATCCTCCTGACACCCTCCCTTTAAGTATTTGTAAGCATTGATCAGATCCCCCCTCAGCCTTCTCTTCTCCAGACTAAAAAGCCCCAAATCCCTCAACTTCTCCTTTTAGGAGAGATGCTTTAGGCCCCTCAACATCTTTGTGGCCCTTTGCTGTGCCCTCTCCAGCAGTTCCCTGACCTGCTTGAACTGGGGAGCCCAGAACTGGACACAGGTGGGGTCCAGCTTCAGATGGGGCCTCCCCAGGGCAGAGCAGAGGGGCGGGATGACCTCCCTCTACCTGCTGGTCCCACTTTTCTTGATACCCCCCAGGATGCCATTGGCCTTCTTGGCCACAAGGGCACACCACTGGCTCATGGTCATCCCGTTGTCCACCAGGACTCCCAGCTCTTTCTCCTCAGAGCTGCTCTCCAGCAGGTCAGCCCCCAACCTGTCCTGGTGCAGGGGGTTATTTCTCCCCTCATGCAGGGGTGGAGAGCAACACTCCTGTCCTCCTGGCTCCTCCTTTCTCCTCTCTTGAGTTTCCCCTTGTGCCGGCACGTTAATTACTTAGGGCCTGATTCCCTCCCCTCCGTTGCTGAGGCTGCATTGCAATAGCCAGTCCATAACTCAATCAGCGTGAGGAACATCAAAGTACTGCATCTTGGAGCTGTTATTGTTCCCTCTTTGGTAAAGGTTTATGGCATTTCATTTCACAGAGGCTTTCCTGCTGCCAAAGCCTCAAGCCAACCTTTTACTTTAGCTGTAGCAATTCTCCTGGGTCAGCCCGACTTATATTGTGCTTTTTAATTGAACATTCTTTTCCTGTCTCGTTTTTTGCAAATTCAGCCTTGATTTTCTTCCAGGCGTTGGCTGACCTGGGGATGGCACTTGGGAGAGGGACCCTCCTCTGGTGGAACCAGCTCCCTGGGCAGGAGAAGAATGAAGTGGAAGGTCCTGATGAAAACAAGTGGGAGAGAAGTGAGGGGGACTTGACTTGGAGAGGGCTTTGGTCCCTCTGGTCCAGACAGAACAGGTCTGTGCCCTCACAGTCAAGGATGCTGGACTTACTGCCTGCTTTTTGTTACAGCGACCTGTCCTGCCTGGCCACGTGTTCTTTCTGATCCCTGATCCAAGACCAGCACTGGAATTGGTTGCATTTTTGAAGGCATCTCCCTTGGCTTGGGCATCATTCGTCCCCGCACCGGTGGGAGGTGAGGGGAGAGAGATGTTGCCACCAGACCCCACAGCTCTTATTCTTTCCTGCTGGTGCAACTAGAATGAGTGAGTTTGCCCAGACCACCCCAGATGGGAGAAAAACACAGCTCCAGAGGAAAGATCTTCAAACTGGTTCTGACTGGGAGTGCTGCTCTGGCTTGAGGTGAAGCTGGTGTCCTCATAGGAGGACATCAGAGGGATGTGAGAGAATTTTTTTCCGAAGGCTTGAGACTTGTAAGCCTTTTTCTATATAGGGGCTAGCATCAGCAAGCCTGATTTGGCCGTGCTTGCTATAATCAGCGTAAGTACAATTAATAATATTGCCTTGCCAGGGAGGAGAGGATGGGTTACACCAGCCTTTCTCAGCCTGGGGGGGTCAGCCCTGCCATTGATGCTCTCCCAGCTCTCCGCATCCGGGAGGGAGACATCTCCTGCTCGCTGGAGAGAGAGATCCAGGGCACTAATGGTTTCCAAAAGTAGATTTGACCGACTGAATTATAAAGCCAACAGGAGAGTAAGCTGCGTGCAACGGATCCGGCTTGACCAGACTGCAAACAAGCCCTGGGCAAATCTCTGCTCCCAGGGCCTGAGCTTTGGTTTGAACTACTAAACCGAGAGCAACAAGACCGATGAGCTTCCCTTACCTCTCCTCCACCAAAAGATTTAAAAATTCTGGCTCCGGTCCATTTCTGACTGATTTGGGCACGTTTTACTAGCGTTCTACCTTATTGACCACCCAGTAAGTAAGAGGGGGTCAAACCCAGTTCTGACAGCTCTGCAATACAGCAACTTATTCCTCTCTTTACGGCTATTCCGGAGCTCTTTATGGCTCTGGAAGGGGTGTGAGAAGAGCCAGGAGCCCTTCTTTTAGTGGGGGGCAGAACTGTGGTGGCTGCAGTCAGCTCCCCCAACCCCAGGCATGGACCAGGTCTGTTTACCAGAGCCTTCCTCCTGCCCGAATTTCCACCCTTGACATCCTCCAGCAGAGCCCAGCTGTGGTTGGCAGGGGCTGCTGGCTTCCCTGGGGTGCCGATCCCGGGTCAGGGGTGTCCCTGGCACCCGGCTGCCCGTTGGGGACCTAAGGGGCTGACCGGCCACCCCGGGTGTGAATGCACACACTGTCCCCAGTTTGGCAGCCGAGAGCGTGGGCGCATTGATGGAGCTGGGGCACGAGGAGCTGCTGGGTTGTTAAGATCTTAGCACGGAGCCGTTCACCCTGGGAAATGGCCTGGCTCCTAACGAGGATTATGTGTCTGAACAAGCCCTCAGCTCGGGAGCAGCTGTTTTCCAGCTATTGCCTAACAAAGAAAACTTTTATGACTGCAGGAAAAGAAGAGGGCTCGGGTTATTTTCCGGACCGGCCATCTGATTTGAGAGCAGCGGGGCTCAGGAACGACCTCTCCTCAGCCCCGAGATGCTCCTCACGCGTGTGGACCTCGCACCCTGCCCCAAGCATCGCCCGGGACCTGCTGGCCCCACGCCACCCCACGCCGTGGGAGGTGATAGTGCCCGTGGAGGGAGGACCCACAGGTCTGAACGGGCAACACCTTCTGCTTCAGCATCATGTGTCTCCCCAGTGGAAAATATGGTTTTCCCCCTGAGCTGAACATGGCACCAGTTTGCCACTAGAGCTAAAATCCCAATCTGCAAGGTTCGGTTTGTCACGGAGGGGGTCATTTCTTTCCCCTTGCACAGATTTCATCCTTTCTTCTTCATTTCTCCCTTTTTTTTTTCTTTTTTTTTTTTTTAAAAGAAACCAATTTCCCAAATGAAGTGCAATGGGGAGCAGACAGTCTGCAAGTGCCTGAGTCAGATGAGCCTAATGGATGAGGCGGCAATTCGCTGCAGCACTTTGGTTAATTGAAAGGCTCTGCCTGTGGCTGCCAAAGGGAGGCGGGATGTGGTTCCCCTGACAGGCCCTGAGTAGATGACACAATATATGGAGGACTCGGTCCCCAACCCTGCTGGCTTGGGCTCCTTGGCTCGCCTCCTGCTCCCTGCAGCAAGCTGAGTCGCCTTGGCAGGAAGGTGGCTTCTTACTGGGAGTCTCTTGCCGCAGTCACCCCGTGGCCCCGCTGGTGGGGGGGGGTTGTCTGCTCCCCCCACGGATGCTGCAGTTTATATGGTGTGGGAAGAGACCTGCACCTCTCTCCTTGGTGGGCTCCAGGACACCTCTCCTCAGATGTCCACTTCAAGACCCACCTGGATGCTGTGCTGAGTGATGTGCTCTACGTGTTCCTGCCTTAGCAGGGGAGTTGGACTGGATGATCTCTAGAGGTCCCTTCCAACTCTGACAATTCCATGATTCCATGAGTGGGTTAGATCAGAGGGGGAAGCATCTTTCTGGTTGATGCTGTGCCTCAGAATTCCTCTATCGTGTCTTTTTTTCATTCCTTTGTTGTTGTCAGTCTCTTTGTGTTGCTTCCTGGGGGGATAATAGCCCATGGAGACTGCACAGGAGCTCCTTCTCTGCGAAGAGAAAGGTGTGGAAGGGTGCTCAGCTCCCTTTGTGGTGTGGGAGCAGCAATTCCTTTGGCCAGGCTGGAATGCAGGGGTCTGCCAAAGCCCAGCCAGCAAGGTGTATGTGGTGCCCGGTCGCTACGGCGCTGGGGAGAGGCACGGTGCTGTGCCCATCCATCACCACTCCTGGCCCATCACGTGGTGCTGACTCTCCCCCTTCGCTCAGCTGATTCTTCTCTCCCTCTCCCATCAGGTTTTGATGCCACCAGGCCTTTTATTTGGATCCGGCTCTTTGCAGTGTATCCAACAGACAGACCCAGGGAAAGGATAATTCTGGAGAGTCCATTGGGCACCAGCTGGGCAGGGGCACTCGGAGAGCAGGTTGCCTTCTCCCAGCCCCTTTGACCATGATGCTGGGTACAGCAGGACCCTGAGCTGGCAATTGCTCTGGGAATGCATTCCAGGCCCAGCTGGGCTTTGCCTGAGGGCTTGGAGCTTGGGATGCTGCATTTCTGGGGAGAGATTCCTAACTGCAGCTCCTGCTCTGGCCAGGAGACAGAGAGCAGCCTCAGCTCCTGGGTCTCCTGCCCCTTCTCCCCACATCACCTGAGTTAAATCAGGAGGCATTAGGCTGTGTCTGGGTTCCCATGGCACAGGGCTCAGCCTGGGATAAATCATAGAATCATCTGGGCTGGAAGGGACCTCCAAAGGCCATCCAGTCCGACCCCCCTGCAGTCAGCAGGGACACCCCCAATTAGACCAGGTTGCCCAGGGCCTCCTCAAGCCTCCCCTTGAATGTCTCCAGGGAAGGGGCCTCAACCACCTCCCTGGG
>JAOTQQ010000012.1:54796336-54833126 GCA_026546715.1 Gallinago undulata
TTGAAGATCTCCAGAGAAGGGGACTCCACACCCTCCCTGGGCAGCCTCTGCCAGGGCTCTGCCACCCTCACCCGAAACAAGTTCTTCCTCAGATTGGAGTGGAACTTCCCATGGTCCAGCTTGTGCCCGTTGCCCCTCGTCCTATCGCTGGAAACCACTGAAAAGAGTCCGGCTCCAACATCCTTCAACCCACCCTTTAGGAACTTGTCAGCATGAATAAGGTCTCCCCTCAGCCTTCTCTTCTCCAGGCTGAAGAGCCCCAGCTCTCTCACCCTTTCCTCATCAGGGAGATACTCCAGTCCCTTAATCATCTGAGTTGTCCATTGTCCTGACCAGCTCTGGACCAGATGCTTGACTGTCAAGGTAACTTTTGGGCATGTTATGAAGTGGCACCAGCTGGCCTTGGGGGAAAGATGGTATATCCCATACAGGAGTTCCTATAAACATTAGAAAGTAAATGTAACAAATGTGAATGGAAGAGAATCTCTGACATTTTACATGGAATCATATTTTTTATGATGTGTATTCGTTATGATGGTTGTTTTAATCTGTAACATCCATCAATTTTCTTTCATTTGTAGCATACGCTCAAGGCAGTTTTATGTAGATTCGAAAGAGTATCATCTGAATAGCAAATTTTCTTAAAGAAGAAGTATGATTTTTGTGATAACAGAGTGACTTTCATGTGATTATTTTTCTATAAGGATTTTTTGTGCTTTTCTAAAAGTTCTTTTGTAAAAGTACATACAAATATCTCAAGAAAGTACTTCTTGGATCTCTTGACAGCTTGTAAGGAAAGTGAAAACAAGGCTGTTGCAATATTTTTCTAACCATTTTCTTCATTTTTTTCAAAACAAATTCCAGAAGTAATGCATGTACTTGAGTCATGAGTGTATACAAGATAAGTCCACCTCTGAAATCTCATAGTGTTGGTTCTGAATATAGACTCAGAACATGAAGCAGGGAGGCCTCATTTCTGCAACTCTGCCTGAGAAAATGTGTCCTCCTTGTATGCTGATAACTTTTTCATGGATTTTTCATGGATTTCTGGTAACATGCCATTCTGATATTTAATTTTGAGCTGATTCACATTCCTGGATTTTTCTCTGGAGATCATCTAGTCCAACCCCCTGCCAAAGCGGGTCCGCCCAGAACAGGTTGCACAGGAACGTGTCCAGGAGGGTTTGGAATGTCTCCAGAGAAGGAGACAGAGAAGAAGCCTCTTCCAGGGCTCTGCCACCCTCAAAGGAAAGAAGTTCCGCCTCATGTTTAGATGGAACTTCTTATATTCAAGCTTGTGCCTGTTACCTCCTGTCCTGTCCTGTCCCTGGGCACCTCTGAAAAAAGACTGGCCTCATCCTCCTGACGCCCATCCTTTAAATATTTATAGGCATTGATCAGATCCTCCCTCCTTCTCTTCTCCAGACTAAAAAGACCCAAGTCCCTCAGCCTTTCCTCATCAGAGAGATGCTCCAGGCCCTTAATCATCTTTGTAGCCCTCTGCTGTCCCCTCTCCAGCAGTTCCCTGTCCTTCTTGAACTGGGGAACCCAGAACTGGACCCAGTGCACCAGATGGGGCCTCCCCAGGGCAGAGCAGAGGGGCAGGATGATCTCTCGATCTGCTGGTCACAATATATATTGCTGCATTCTGGAATACATAATACATATACTGTATATTAGTAAATATGGGAAATTGCAGCCAATTTTAACGCTCATGTTTTACGTACCGAATAAAATTCTATCATCATTTATTTGGTATAAACAATAAGAAGGTCAAAGTTGATAATTTCATCGAAATTCTTTGCGTGTTTAGGAAGACTTGGGGGTAGGTTCAAGCTATATGGTTGTATTCTGTTTCATTGCAGAGTTCAACTACTAACCACAAATCTGACACCTTTGGGTCTGAGTATCTTTGTTGTCTAAGCAGCAGCAGAGGTGAACAGAGACTGCAGGATTATTGTGCAAATAACATCTCTGTCTGCCTGTCTCTCTTCTTTCTAATGGCAAGAAGAGTCTAGAACTAGTGCTTCCAGTTATGTGATGCAAGTGATGGCAGGAATGGAAGGTATAGATGGTACAGGTTATTTCTAGCATGGTAATTAAGGGTGAGAGAATGCTATCAAGGACTCAGCTTATGGTTCTATATAATTTAAAGAAGTGGCTAGAATTAAAAATTCATAAATATAAAATACTTCTATTTTGATCTCATTTCCACAGACATAGTAATGTGTCAGCGTGATCCATGAAGAAATCTATGCATTGTATATTTTATATATTTTCTTTTGAAAAATGAACATTTTTTTAATTCATTCCTTTTTCAGAATTTTGCTTAGTGGCTATTTAAATTGTTGGTAGCAAATACTGAGGATGAAATGCTCATGCGAGTAGTAGCTAAGGCACCGGTGATTGTAGGTTAAGCTGTTTACAAAGGACATCTCTATAATCTATATACATTTTTAGAGATCTGTATGAAATCTTTTATCAAGCTCTGCTTAAAAGACAAGGTTCAATACACAGCAGAAGTATGTCTGTTGAATGAAATCAAGTTTTTACTGTGGATCTAGCCTCCAGAAATTTGTAGAAAATTGTGGCTCATTCTTTAGAGTAGAGATTAAATCATGCAAATAAGACAACATGAAATTTGGTTGTGTCATCATGCAACATTTATATGACTAGTGGATTGACTTTAAAAGGCACTGATTGCATCCCTGAATTTTCTTCCCAAATTTTGAATAAAACCAAACCTGGAACAAAAATCAGTGCAAATGACAGGACCTTTTTTTTTTTTTTTTTCACCCCAAAATTAGTTGAGGTCACAAGTTACCGAAGATTTCCATATAAAACTGAACTAGAAAAGGCTTATGCCTATGGTTTACATATTGATAGGTATTTTCTTTGGGCTCATTTTTTGGTGTTTACAGTCTTCACGGACACCTATACTGGATTTTAAAGAGGTATCAGAGGAATTATTTATGACCACTCAGAAGTCTGTCTTTCATTTTCACCTGTAATTAGGAAAGCGTGCATAGCAGCAGCCGTGCTTGAGAGAAATCAAAAGATGTTGAGTACAGTTGTATTATTTGTCCCCCCAAGCTGTTTTTTTTTTTTTTATTTCCTATGGCTTAAATTTATGTCCTGACTGGTTGCTACTTTTTTACATTGTTACATTACGCTCAATGTATTTACAATGCATAATAGACTTGCACATTTTTTATTCTGTTCAGGTACAGTCTACATAAGGTATGTCTCATTTCCCAGTGGCCACGGGAATATATAATCAGTCATCAACAGTGTTATTTGCTTTTTCCTTTAGGGGCTGATGTTATCAATTTTGATGGCCATGTCGTGTTACCGTACAGATTCAGGAATAAGAAAATGAAAACACTGAAAGATGTCATCTCTCTGAAATTTAAGACCTCTGAAAGCGAAGGTGTAATCTTCCACGGAGAAGGACAGCAAGGAGACTATATCACCTTGGAACTGAAGAAAGCGAAACTTGTTCTAAATTTAAATTTAGGTATGCTTTGGTTGTTTAGTTTTGTGCACTTTTAGATCTCTCACAAAAATTTTAAGTCAAATATTACATCCTTTTTTCCCCAGTTGTGTGGTAAACCACATCATTTAATCAGAAATATTATTCATTCCCTTTCTACATGCTTTTCTTTTTTTTTTTTCCCATTCCATTTTTTTCCATTTTCTTTTTTTGTTCCATTCCTTCCTTTTTACTCTGCGAGATACCCTGAAAATAAGATCATACAAGAAAACAGGATCAGCAATAGATTGTCACTAGAAACTTGCTGCAAACAAGAAAAAAAGAAGTCTTGCTAGAATTCTATTTGGTCTCAGCTGTGGCTTTGTGAGAGAGAAGGACACTGTCATCAGTGCTAGGGCAATAAAGGTCTCCCTTAGGAACCTTGCAGCAAAAAAAGGTATCAACCTGGGAAGCTACAGGCCATGTGAAGCTGAGATTCCTAGAATCTGAGAAGGAGGACTAGGAAAGGAAAGAAGACATTAGTTTATCAGGCAATCTTATGATGTAAACCTGTATATGTTACTCTAGTTCCAGCCTCCTTTTTCCCTCCCAGTGAAAAACTACAGGGTCATCAGTGACCACATTTATAAAGTACATTTATTATGAAAAACCCCACATTGTTTCTGATTTTAGGTATTACCCTTTTTTTTTTTTTTTCAAACAAAAGAGTTTTAGAAAAAGATTTCATGTAACTTTCCTTAGTTCTCTTGCAGACATGTGAAGAGTAAATTGTTCTGTTCGTTATTTACATTGAATAGTAATTATTTCCACTAGCATTTTCTCCTGCTCTTTTTCTAAAGATCAACTTGAGCAGATGATGATGAGGAAAACACATCTTCTTATAGCAGTTATCTCTTTTTAGCAGTGGGTTAGTATTAATTTCAATACTAACCCATTCGTTTCCAGTTTCTTCATATTCTTCAGTTCAGTCTATAGCTTTATAAGCTATTGTAACTTCCAGATATGTGCCTGGTGGGGATGTTCTTAAATCTCTAGGCTAATAAATGGGAATGGGCCCCATGACACACACTCCGTTGATAAACAGAAGTAATGGTTTATGGTGTTATTCTTCCTCTGGCTGAGAGTATTTCACCAAAGTCAACGGAGAAGGATATTCATTTTGCCTGGTGAAATCCAGTGGCTTAGTTTCAAACGTTGTGGGGGAGAGAGGATGGGGACATGGGGGTGGGTGGATTTAAGTTTCACTTTGCACTGGATTTGACTGTATTGAAGAAACTGAGGCTTGTGGATATACATAGAATTTGTTTTTAATTTATTTTTTTTTAACCAACACCTGTAGAACCACCAACAGAGGCCTTCAGCAAAATGGCAGTATGGTCTTTTTTTTAGGGGATTAATGTCTTAAGCCATGGGAGCGTGAGTTGCCAGAACGGGTTATCAACATGCACAAACCCTAATGCCTGAGTTGCAGGCATGCTTGATGGCGAGAAATTCTCAGGTGCAGAAGTCCTTCAGGTCTTCGTGTATCCAGTACATGGAAGATTGCCCTGAGTTATTGCGCAGTACAGCCATTTTTTAAACTTACTGCTGAATTAGTCATTTTCTGCTTCGGTTGAGATCCACGCTCTCAGCCTTTGCTGGCTTAGCTCTGACAGTCAGATTGCAGTGAGATGTGATCTCTGACCAGCATAGCTGCACTGGAAAAAGCCCCTGGAAAACACAGCGAAGAATTGGAAAAGCTGTTCTCTTGGGAGTTTCACTTCTAGACTAGAAAGGTTGCTGCAGGAGGAAAGACCAAAACAAGCAGCATCAGTGTCTGCGCCGAGCCTTTTCCTATACGTACTTGCTGGTATAGCTATACTGGCAGAGCCTACAAAGGGTAGAACTAAACCTGAAAAGGCTTTTTTTTTTTTTACCAAGGTCTGTTATCAGGGCACCACGTCTCCCCCAACAGCTGTAAATCAGTGCGGTGCCCGGGAAGCTCAGGACCTGGTCCAAAGGTGACAGCTTTTCATTTCTGTACTCTGGAGATGAAAACAGAGAACACCCCTAGTTGAAAACAACTTTACAACTGAAAGTTGATATTGCTTCCCTGGTTCGCCTCCAAATAACTCCTATTATGAATAACTATTTATACAGTTCACTGCTATTTGCTGTATTTGGTATAGTTATTCATATTTGTGGCAGCAGCTCTCCACTGGCAGATCAGTGCGATTCAGGTGAACTATTGACAGAACAAGAGGAAAATGTTCGCCTTAACTGGTATGAGGTGAGAATTGCTGTTGTTTCTATTCCCATCTTAGGCAGCAACCAGCTGGGCTCTATTTATGGCCACACGTCGGTGATGACGGGCAGCCTCCTGGACGACCACCACTGGCACTCCATCATCATAGAGCGCCACGGGAGAAACATCAATCTCACCCTGGACAGGCACACGCAGCACTTCAGAACCAATGGAGAATTCGATTATCTGGACCTGGATTATGAGGTAGGCAGAGAAACTTGTTTGTTTTCATTCAAATTGGCTTTAAAAGATAAGTCAAATAAAAATTAAAAAGAAAGCTAATGTAATTTAAGATGTTTAGGTACTTTTTTTGTACTTTTGTTGTAATTATTTTTTCCCTTACATTTTCTGAAATTTTCTTTCCAACACTGCTCTCTCTTAAATGTAAATTAAGTATCTCTTCATTAGTCTACCATATCCCATCTGGGGTAAGAGTCATCTCAGCCTTCTGTTTTAAAATGGGAGATCTGTTGTTCAGCAAGCTAAGCATACACTACTTTTAAAATTTCTAAAAACAGCTGCTGTAAGCAGGAAGCAGAATAAAAAAAATAATCATACAATCTGTTATTCCATTCAGATGGTAATTCTGCACTTGAATCAGAAAGCCTCCTTCTGCAGTGACAATTGGTATTTGTTTTTAGCAAAGCAAGCAGACTAGAACCTTTTTACTAATATGGGTCTTGATCATTCTTGTCTTAGGTGGCTAGGTGCTTCCCTGTATTTTCAAAAATGTGCCATCAACAATTTCTTTTTATAAAGAAACAATAAAGATTTAGGGAAGTTCTAAAAAAGCTTTTGTTCAATCAGCCAGGTTAATGCACACAGGTGTCGGTAGTAATTAAACATGGATTTGTTGTTTGATTACACTCTGGCTACTGCTATTATGAACTTGTTCGGTTGCTCTAAATTGATATATGAACCTCAGCATGTTGGTTATTACTAACTTTGTATAATGATTTTCTTGCACTCTTTAGTGTTTCTAATGAGAATTAATGTGGTTGACTGAGCCAAATACAGGTATTTCCGACCTTGCAACTTTTTAAGCAGTGAAAGGGAATCAAAACGATGCAATGCAGAAAATTATGAATTAACTTGTGTGTTGACATATTTACAAACAATCTTTTGATCAAGAATATGATACGAATGTTTAAAAAAGTTACTTATGTTTGTAAATGTTACTGAATCAAATATTTAGTTATATTCCCAAAACCTTTATGAATTCCGTCTTTGGTGGCAGTTATAATGAGAAAATAATGAACAATTTGCCTGTACCTCTATTACTCATTGTGCACTGAAAATCTGAATTGAACTACTGAAAATTCACATAAATAGATTTTACTGAAGATTTTCAAATGAGCAAACTAGAGAAAAAGTTAGGCTGAATACCATAAGCCAGGGTTGAGCAATTCACACACACATATATAAACATAAATATATATATATATATATGTTGCATGTTTACGTAATAAATATATTGCATATAATGACTTCACCTGTAGTAAAAGTAGAGTCCGGGAGACTCACCTTCCGCTCTTCTCTGACATTAAAGACCTCACTGGCAGTTCTCAAAGATACATTTCAGTCTCCATATGTGTGGATCCCCTTGTGTTTAATGGAACCTATTTGAGAGTGTGGAGATAGATGTTTCTGTCATTCATATTAAAACCAGAGCCTTAATCTCTTCTCCTTCCTTTCTTCTCAATTCTGTCAGTGGTTTTGGAGTTAGTCATCACAGACTAAATTTTAATGTGTTGCCCTTGTGATAAATTAATTCCAGTAGATAAACCCGGAAGAATGAAAACTATTTTTCATAGAAAAGGTAGTTTCTAAGTTGATCTCTTTCAGAAAAGTTAAGTAAGCACAAAATTTGAATAAACATAATTTCTGATTGCATTTTCAAGGTTAAAAAAAAGTAATCCTATGAGTCCTTCTTATCTCATTGTCACGGTATGTGTTTTTTGCAATTTTTCTCCTTTCCTTTCCATTTTGTCTTGTCCAAACACATGACTATAACATGCAAAAGAATGTTTGACAGGCATTAAAATATTACAGTCACATTCTTCAATTCATGTAAAGCACTGTATCTTCTCTAAAGTTGAGTCATGTCAATTTATAATACCTGAGGATGTGTCCTACAAAATGCTTTTATGTAGCTGGTATGTGCTATTTAAAAAGATTTTGGGTTTCAGCTGTACAGCCTTAGTTCTTAGATGCCAAGTCAAAGCCTCCCCTTTGGGATAGAAGGTTATACCTTAGATGCTTTGAAAATGGAAAATCTATCCCTAGAGCGCTTTCCTGCTCTCAGTAATAATAAATGGAATTAACAATAAATGATATTTAAAAGCTTGGCTCTGCCAAATCTCAGCAGCAGACTGCAAGTAGACATTTTTGGGAGCGCTTGTGGGCCAGGGAAGTTAGGTATCATTACTATTTATGTCATCATCTATTGGACATCTATTGGATATAAATACTTAACAGAGATTGCAGGGACTAATCTCTTGATTATTCCTCACATTTGGGCTGCAAAAAATTAATGAAAACATGTAGCATTTATTCACTTCTAAACATTTCAGAAAAAAAACCCGATGCGGTAGAGGGTAGAGTGTGGTCTCTGTGGAGTGACAGGAAGAGACTTCACAAAAGATTAACCTTCTTAGTTTGTCAAATATTTGATTTTATTCATTTTTTAGCACTAAAGATTCTGAATAACCCAGTGGTTTAGGGTAATGAAATGCATCATTAAGAGAACCTTGGTGACTGAGTCTTTGTGGTGTTCTCTTCATCTTCTCTATGGAGCTGATTTGGCCCGCCAAGTCATGTGGTAACTCCTCATTGAGTATAGATGTATGATAAAAGCATGTTCTCAGTAGTGGAAGGTGCTTCTCTCTAACAAGGAATAGCATCTTTAACTATGTGATTCTGTGAAACTCTTCTGGATAAAGTAGGGAAGTAGATATATAAGCATTGAAGGAAACAAATGCATTGTATTGAACCCACAGCTGCGGTGTTGTAGTCTGAGCTCTGGCACATAGTTAGAGCTGAGTGAATGATTCAAATCACATAATTTGGCTAATTTCATATCTACTCTTGTTTAGAAAAATACTGTGATGGACACTTTTTCCATGTCCTTTGTTTGAAACACGTATTGTTCAGTAGCGATCAGAGCAGCAGTCCATATATGAACAACTGTGATGTGTCTCTGCTCACTGTTTGGACAGTTGTAATAATACTTGGGATTTATTACCGTAAATATTTGCAACCACAAATTCATTACAGATTGTTTTTCCTGCTTTTGCAGTGCTTATTTGATACTTCCTTTGTCTGTAAGCAGTGTTGCCAGCTCTCTCATTTGCCATGTCTGAGTGTTCAATGAAAGCAAATACATCCACAGCAAATCTGTTTAAAAGTCTTTACCCTCCACTGTCTATCTACTGTATTCTGTTTTCTTCAAAGATCACCTTTGGAGGCATGCCTTTTTCTGGGAAGCCAAGTTCTAACAGTAGGAAAAATTTCAAAGGCTGCATGGAGAGCATCAACTACAATGGCAATAATATCACTGACCTTGCCAAGAGGAAGAAATTGGAACCTTCTAACATGGTAAGAGCATAATTTAATGTTCATCTAAACTTCTGCTTCTCTCTCTAAAGGAGACTAGAAGGTTTGTGCATGTGTGTAGCTGATACCCTTGTGATACACTGGAATGACATAGAACGCAAAGAAAATTTAGCCACATACCCAAAGATCTTATTGTATGTACATTTGTGACTTTTTTAAAAATCATTATATCTGAGCATTTTGCTTCTGGGGTCCCATTTCTTCTTTCCAAAATTAACCGTCGGTATCAGATAACTACTTTTGAAAAGAAAATCAACTGAACCAATTAGTACTTCTTTCCTTTCTTCCCAAATTAGAGTAGTCCAAAACCAGCACAGACAAGATTTATTATTAAATCAATTGCAACTTTTTTGTGGTTTTAAATCCTGTTATCTTCCATCCCTGCAGAGGTATTTGGATTGCTGGAGTGCAAAAGCCATTGGAAGGGAATGCTCCTACAGGCCTTTCTGGTAGCTCTGAAAAGCCTCAAGATATTGGACTTGAAAATCATTATTTAGCTAGTTAACATTACAGAGCTTATTAACATTTTATTCTATTTCTTCTCTTGCTTAAGCATTCAGAGTTGCTTTCATGTTCAAACTTCTGGCTTCATGGGCAGGGTTATTAAGAAAGAATGTGCTTTAATTACTGTATTTTTAAGGCTTTAAATGTTCCAAAAATTGCTTGCTGGCATACAAAGGCAATGCGGATAAGAAATAAATGTATTATTGCCATGAGTTTGAGATCATCTGAATAAGTTGTTAAAGGCTTTCTTCTGTACAAGTTTCCAGCCTTCACAAGTCCTGCTAATAATACGTATGGTTCCGCTACTGCTTTTCTCTGTATGTAATAAAGAGTAAAGATTTACATAGGCAGTGATGATGAAGTGCAGGGTTGATTACCGTTTGATTACTGACGTTCCATATCATTGTATGAACAATATGGCTAAACGGTCAAGGTAATACAAAGGATCATTTGGAACATCTGATGTTTGCCTACACAATCTCAGTAATACAGCTTGATATTTGCAACCTTTTCTATACATGATTTTTTTCAGTATTGTCGATGCCAAAGAGCATGATATATATGCCATGGAGTCACACTCAACTTTTGGAGGTTTTTTTGACAGAGTTGCATGATCTGAATCTTTGACTTTTTTTTTCTTTTTTTTTTTTTCCCCCCAAAATTGCCTGTGAATTGTTGCCTGCAGTGCATTCCAACCTTGTAACCTAACCATGATTTTCAAAGACTGGTGCCTGATTCAGAAACGGACCATTGCAGAGAAGCAGTTTTTCCATTTTGCACGGTCAAAATCCACTTCAAATTAGCGGGACATACTCTTAAAGCCTCTTTCAGAACAGAAGTGTTACTTAAGAGGTTTTCATAGTGCAAACCCTATCCTTTCAGAAGTGTGGCATAGCTAGCAGGCTTCTAAAGTCTCTGCAAAATCATCTCTCTGTTTCATATTTGTTTATTTTGCTCTTTGTTTTTAAAATTCTGTTACCTGTTACATGAAATTAAAAGCCACATGCGAAGCATTGGCAGCGTTAGTGCTACAGCAAGAGGTTGTGGCAAGTGAGTTTAATTTGATGGTTGTGTTGATTTCCAATTCTGAGAATGGCTGTAAAAATAGAAGTGACCTTTGTTTTCAGGAGAATTATTTAAATTGCTACAGTTTTTCACAAGTATAATCAATTTTACTCTAAATCAAGATGGATCTTTATGTTTCTTACAAAAGCTTTTCTCCTCCAAGATTTTAGCCCCATTTAGCATGAAAAATAGACTTGGTTGAGACCACTGTTGTTGCTAATCATGTTTCCAGTGATGGCACTTAAGTAGTCCAACCAGGATCAAAGCTCCATTGAAGGAGAGCCTGTACAAACCCCTAAGAGGAGGCACACCGTCCCCAAAACAGGGTGTTATCTGAAAAGGCAAGACAGACCAAATGTCATGAAGTGGAACACTAGCAAGGTAATCAGGATGGTGATGAGAAGTGTCATGAAGGGGGAAAAAAAAAAACAAACAACAGAGAAAAGAAGGATATTAAAGAAGTGTGAGACAGAAGAAAAATATATTCTTAGATGCAGATAGTTGAATTTCAGAAAGTCATACAGTGAAAGGGACTTGACAAGTTAATTTTACAGAATGGAGAGGCCCAGAGAATCAAAGGTGATAATAAGATGATAATCTTGATTTGTCTCTGAACAAAATAAAAGTTAAAAAAAAAATTAAGTCTCATATGCATAGGTGTTAAGTGCAAAAAAGCACCACTAAGCATCTCTAATTTACTGAAGAGTAAGGATGTAAAGACAATTTAAAGTATTTTAAATTTAAATAAAGTCCAACAGTAACATAAATAATGGTTTTCTTTGAGATTTAGAGGGTAAGAATAAGGGGGGGGAAAGTCTGGCAGTCCTTTGTGCTTCAGAATGAGTCAGACGTATGGTCCTGAGCTCTTATCATTGCTCTTATTGCAAGAGCCTGATCTATTTTCCTAGAAGATAGATGAGGGAAGTGATAAAGATGCCCAAAAGGGAGAGTCGAGGAGAAAAGGACCACTGAGAAAGGGAATGGAGGTGTCTGTTTTTCTCCCAAACCAAGTTGCAAACAAGCATTGGCAGTGACTAAGTAGCACATTATGTTCTAACTCTTGGATATAGCTTGGCTCAGGACTAAGGTAGAACCAGGGAACACGCTTGCAGACATCCAGTCTGTCTTTTCTATGTCTGCTACTAAAATATAGCCAAAAATATAACATAAATATATATAACAATAGTAATACTGGCCCTTGCACCATCAGAAGTAACTGCATCTAACCAGAAGTCCAGAGAATTTTGAGTTTAGGGATTTAGTCACTTTATCAAATTTTCCTACCCAGAGGTATATTAAGGGCAGGCAGTGTGAATACTAAGTGGATTCAGTTTCCACCGATCAGTCTCTCCAATTTTAAAGCCTGTTACTGAAAAATGCTGAGGGGAATCATATTTGCTGCCCTCCACCATTACGTCCACTAGGTCTATGGTCCACCCTCTTCTGCAACTCCTGTGCCACGAGTTACTGGGTGCAATCATATACAAACTTAAGATGAGTGTTTTCTTTACATTACTTATATTAAGCGAACATTATGTTAAGCTTAAAGATGAGTAATAAGCTATTTTGAGAAAAATACTGAAATCACATGATAAACATTAGCATACAGTACATTGCCTGCACTGTATAATACATCCTGATTTAACAGGTATTGTAGTCTTAATAGACTCATTAATTCTCTTTTGGGAGCTATGTATGCAGCCAGCAGCTCTCTTAATTGGAGAAGGTTTTAAGACCCGGTAGTATTTCCACAAGGGATAACATCCGAGTGTGGATAGGCAAAATTGATTTATAAGAAGTAAACAGGAAGCTAATTTGCACCACAGATTAAAGACCACGATACAAAGCTTAAGCTACCCAAATTAAGATGTTTTCACCATTTCCATTCCAATGTAGTATGAGAAATTCTCCAGTAAGACCAATAGTTTCAGTATAAACACACACTTGGTGTTTGATTTCCAGTTGTCATTGCCCAGGGAACTATTCCCTTTCCCTTTGATAAACAGGGATGCTATCATAGAGACAAGCTGAGATTAACTCAAACTTTTGACCTAGACCTAGTGAGCAACCTATATCAGATGGGCTTTACTTAAAAGAGGAGTCATTTGGTGAATTAACAGCAACAGAGAGACTTGATAATCCCGTTCAGATTAATCCGAATAGCCCAGTAGGGAAAACACTAACAAGCAGAGAAATCAGAATTCTAAGTTACTGCTTCCTCAGGAAACCTTTTATGGAGCTCATGATAAACTCATTCACTGATGTGAGAAAGGCTCTGAATGCATTTGGTGCCGTTAACGTTAATTGGTGTTATACATGCGAGCATCCCGTGCGCCGGGACGGCAGGAGTGTGGCAGTTGGACGTGGGAGCCCTCTCGTTATGAAGAAACTCTTAGTTCCCCACGGTAACAAGGCAGCAAGAGAAGCTCCTAAAAAGATCTAACAAAATGCTTTCTGAGAGCTACTTAATTGGCATCTGTGACCGAACCGTGAGGTGTCAGCTGTCACACAATGCAGTGACCCTCTGGGTCTGCACGGAACTGCCTTGGCTGTGTACCACGAGCTGTTTCTAATCCATCGGGTGACTATTACACTGAGAATATTATAAAAGGGTTACAAAGGGAATTTCAGCCACTCTCCAGCTTTTTTTTTTTTTTTTTCCTGAATGTAAAATTTGTGATTTAACCAAAAAGTATTCTGGAGCACGCTTGGAAATGTTCAGACTAAAACTATTCAAAGAAATGAGTTAACTATTTTGATTTAATGTTTAGTTAGTTGAAAACTTATAATCTCTAGGCAACTTTTAGACCAATAAAACCCCAGAACAGCCAAGCAGCTTAGCAGCAAAGGGCATGAGGGGAGGTCCTTTGCCTTGACTCAGAAAGTAGCTGTAATTTCTCTCCTTCACACTGTAACTGAAAAGCTTCCTATAGTTCCAAATTATTTCACTAAATCCTTGGATATTTTTTGTTATCCATGGAATGTATGAAAAGAACATGGTTTGTAATGCTGAGATTTTGTCATAAAGATAGGACCAAATGTTTTAGGAGAGCAGCGTAAAGACACCTCTTCACTAGTTCCAGATGATTAGAAACATCAGTGTTTCTTAATTGATAATGGAGGCTGCCAACCTGGTAGTCTAGCTGCTACTGGTTCTACTGGTCTTTATGGGTAGACTGTGTGGCAGTATAACTTCTGATACTCCGTACAAAAAAAGAGGTGGTTATGCAGAGTAATTGAAAAATGTACCTGAGAGCTCATTTAGTTTTGACATGGAAATACAATGTGAGAAACTTAATCTGCCACACAGGCGGTATCTTGCCATGATGCAGATACGGTGTTATCTGACGTGTTGTTCTTTTAAGAAGTGGAGGGTTTGGACATTGGTAATGGAGTGCTAAATTTTGCTTCCTTATTAACATCATCTGGCCCATCTCCAATTGAAAATAATTACTTCTAAAACAATTTGCTTAAGTCTTTCTCCCTACACATTTTCAAACACAAAATTTCTATCTTGCTTCCAAATTCTCTAACTTCTCTCAAGATGAACATTCAGATGCATTTATGCACTATGAATACAAAAATATATGACATAGCAGCTTATATCAAGAAGCTGATAATATGGAGTTTGAAAATATTTATGTGATAAAGATGATGACTGACTCCTATTGGGATTCTGGCCAGCGCTTAGGTGAACCTCATCTCTAAACATTTACGTACCTCCAAAATGCTGTTCAATCCTTAATATTTTTTTAATGTACAAATAAATATTAAAGGAAGAAATGCTATCTTGATCATAGTAATAATTTCCAGAGGGCATCAGACAAAATTCTTCCTTGCCAAATTGAACTGAAATTGCCATAGAGTATCCATCTGCCACAGTCTATCAGAAAATCTGACCACAGAACAGGATCTGCTTTGCCACATGTTAGAGGAATTCTTCAGCAGAGAAAAATTTTTGGTTATACTTGCATTCATGCACTAAAAAGTCAATTCTGGACAGAGATCACTACAAATTATTTATGATTTCTAAGCAAAAAAATTGTAATGCATTCTACCATTGTGGTCTTTCATGAGAAATGACATGAGAACTGGAGTGAAAAATTCATGTCCCTAATTCTAGTCTTGTTTAAAGATATAATTTAAAGCCTTGGAAATCAATAAAGTTTACTGTATTTTCTTCAATTTCCCAGAGAGTTAAATTTTACAGTGTGAAACTGCATTTTCTTTTACAAAGAAAATTATTGACTGCAAATACTAGGCATTGTTCATGATCACCTTCTCCACATCCTTCTGGATCATGGAATGAAGTATTGCTTATTTAATGTTATTCAGCAGAAAACAGAGAGGTTTAGTTCTTCATGAGGTATTATACATCCTTCTTTCACAACCTCATGTATTGTATTGATTGATGCATTGATATAAGAGTATTTGGAGAGCTGTATTTTTTATAAAAGGATGGATTAGTGCTCCATTATAGGTTTCTTTGGTGACCACAAACAAACCCAATTTTCTCTGTGATTCATTTCTTCGTCTTTGTACAGGGAATATTAATGCTTTTGTCTAAGCTTTGTCTTAGACTATATGTCTTCAAGACCAAGACTTCCTCCTATTGTGTGTATGTACAGTAAAAATATAATGGAGTCATTACTAGGCAAAACAGAAACATCAGCAACAACATTTTAATAATAAAAATAATGATAATATTAAATACAGGGTTTTATATGCAACTTGCATTAATTACAGTACTCTCTAGGTTGAAAGAAACCTAGAACACTTTTTAGAGGTAGCTATGAATTTAGTGGAATCTTACCATTTTGCTTATGTTTTTACTTTCTTTTTTTTGTGTTTTACTTAGGGAAATTTAAGTTTTTCTTGTGTGGAGCCACATACAGTGCCGGTCTTTTTCAATGCCACCAGTTACCTTGAGGTTCCTGGTCGTCCAAGTCAGGATCTGTTTTCAGTCAGTTTCTTTTTCCGAACGTGGAACCCCAGTGGACTTCTTGTCTTCAGCAACTTTGCAGATGACCTGGGGAACGTTGAGATTGACATAAATGAGGGCAAAGTCAGCGTCCATATCAACGTCACCCAAGTGAAGAAGAACCGAATAGACATCTCATCAGGTAAGTGGTTTGTTTTTTTTTTAATTGGTATCAGTTTTGTTGGTGTCGTTTAAAAGCCTGATGGACTTAAAATCAGAACAACTGTTTTACAAAAATTGAAATTTAAATTGCAACTATATTAAAGTCTTTATTGTCTGTTTCATTGAGTAAGCGGTAGAATACTACTGAAACAGTAGTTAGATTAGAAAAGAAGACAAAAATATTCTTATTCTGTCATGGAACACAGAAAATGTATCAGCCCTTATCTATGAGGCAGCATCACTTCTTTTTTTCTTTCTTCCATCTGTCTTCCACTCTTCTCTGCAAAAATCCTTGGTTTCGGGAGGGGAGGATACTGTCTTCTTGAGAGTAGCCTCGTACTGCTGTGTGGGCTGTTCCTATTACTTCCTAATAATTTTGAAACTCTCATTGAAAAAAAAAAAAAAAATCCATTTGCCATTTGTTTAAATAACAAGGCTGGCATGAAAAATACTGTGGCATTCTCTACGTGCGCTGGAGAGTCATGATGGAAAAGTAGCAGAGCTTTCCATCCATAACTAAGGGGTTTTGGAAAATACTGGGTAAAAGGTAGAAGATTAAGTTTGTTGCTGGAAGAAAGGAGGCGTGTTGGAGCCTTTCAAAATTACTTTATACTTCCATTTTGGTGAATTATACTTTCAGACTGGATTCTTTATAGGCATTTCTGGGTCAGCTGTAGCCAATAAGGTGTTAGCTACATCATGTCAATTAACACTGTTACCCAGCAAAGTCATGACCTAATCATGGGTTGGAAAATTCAGGATTGCTTGAAAATGGATGTAGCTCCACATAAAAAAGCCACCATTGATAATTTGAAGTAGCATGTATGGCAACCTAGTTCCTTAGCCAAAAAAGAGAGAACTTTTTTTTTTTTTTTTTTTTTGTCTGAAATGATCTGTGGTTACTATTTTTTCTTAATTTCATGGTGGAGGTATTTCGATATTCATGAACAGGGCTGATATATTTATATAGCTCTGGATGAGTGGGTTTTATGTCTACTCTTCTATTTGGTTTCTGTTTGAAAATATATTGTTTATGTAGCCATATAAACAGGAACTTGAGGAAATTTAAGAAAAAGAAAAAAATGCCTTTTTTAATGAGAAAAGATACATCAAGTAGAAAAAGTAACATTTCATTTGGCAAGTGGACATTTTTTTGAATTTTCTCTTTTCCCCTCATTAATGAAATGGAGCTGGGCATGAGTGGAAATTAATTATTTGAAAGCTAGGACTGCATAAGATATAAATAATAACTAAAAATCAGAATTTACCTGCTTTGTAAAATGAAAATGTTTTTATGAAGAATGCACCATATTTCTTTCCATCATTACATTTTTTAGCACAAAAAAATCAATACCATACATCACAAGTCAGCATTGCATTGCCTTTGTTATATAAATACACTCATGAAAGAATTAAGTAATGTTTTTGGTAATGCAGTAGGGTCTTGAACAAGAACATTTTGTTCAGGTGCTAGTGCATGGTGCTAGGGCATTGTAATAGGGAAATACATGGAATTATCACCCTCATTCTTTCTCCCTCATCCCAGCTTACAGAGAGAAGTGCCTACCCACAATACTTCTTCATGGTAGACGTGGTATCTTTTTGGTCCAAGGAAGATTTCAGGGCTGATTAGCCAAATAAAATGTCACCAATTTTCCACTAATTTTGCCCAGTGTATATCTTGATACAAAACCAGTTTCAGATACCATTACACGGCAAATACCCCAGTGATCTTCTTGTTCCCTTCTTGTACAGGCAATTAGCAGATGTCAGCGTATAAACCTGCTGGGTTTATGTAGAAGACAAAGTGTGGTCCTACAGATAAAAGATGCCCACGGTTTTCCACTGTTTCTTTTTACTTCCAACTGGCAAAGCAGACTTTTCTGTGTTTGGGTGTGTAACTATATAACTGCATGTGTAGGGTATGACTAATTAGACTTCTGTCTGCTGGGAAGTACGCCTCCTGGTCATCACAAAGAATTAGGCACACTAAAACCATGGCCTTAGGGCAGGTGTGGTTTGTATTTCATGGCTTTGCTGTACTTATTGTCCGTCGGGGGGGGACACCAGCAGTTCATTCTGGGGCACAGCCTAACGCTGGCTGGAGAAATGGTAGTTGAACTGAGTGGCAGCAATGACATGAGGGAATCGTGTGCCCTTGTCAGTTATAGATTCCCACCTCTCTCACAGGTAGCTGGACACTGCAGACCTCCTTTTTGAACTACCCAATGAAGTGCTTTGTGATGCCTGGGAGGGCTCAGGCAGTATGGGAAAAAGATTTTCTTGGCCACTTGATGGAACTTTCGTACCTAATTCACGTAAGCACATTGTTTAAGGAGAGAAAGGCAGCTGCATGTGTATAAAATATAAAAATATTTTAAATATTTTGATGGCACTTCACAAAAATAAAAAGGAAATAATGCCTAGAAGGTACAGTTAAAGGAGTTGCACTTCTCATCCCATATAGCACACAGACCTGTGTATACTACTTACTTACAGGGGCCGTAAGACGATTAGTTTGCAAGAGACTGTAAAAAGTTTTGTTGGTGGCTGTAAGGTTTGGAGGCAAGAATGTCAAACAATAAGCATGCAGTCAGTTGACTGCTTGTTAAGAAGAGTGAGAGCTACTACTAATGTGAGAAATCAGAAATAGGTTTATACTTCATTTTTTTTATGCCAATTAAATCTACTTTTTCTATTTTATATAGTAAATGAAGGGATGCAATACTCTAAGGTGGTAAATTGAAAGCATAAAGGCAAAATTTTTAACTTCTGTGTGCATACAGTGACTATGAGAGCTTTACATAGCATGCTGTATAAAAATATTTGGATCAATAGTGGGAATTCATGGGAATCATGAAGCAGACATTGCTTTGCATTGAAAATCACAGAAATCGAGAGCTGCCATTGAGCAGTCCATTCTTAGCAGTTTTCTTTGTCTCCCAGAGATCCTTCCCTCCTCTCCTCAGTTGTCTGTTCTGGTTTTGTCAGGGATAATTTCTTCTCAGTGTTAGCTGATCATAGTAAGAGCTCTTAGGTCTTATTTAATTTTAACTTTTGGTCTTCCAAAAGGCACTTAGCCACATGTCCTGCCCACTGGAGGTTTCCCTACATTCAGTTTTTCATGAACTTCTTTCAGTTTCTTAATCAATCTTCATCTTTATTGGAATGTTAAGTCATTCAAGTACTTTATTCTTGGAATGTTTAAAATAAAAACAATTGGTTTTCATTATTAAAGTGGTTTTGTATCTCTGAAGCTTCTTCACTCGTTGGGAGTTCAACATTATCTTCAGCCTAAGTATGAGACATTCCTACTGTCTGTCATGCCTTTGTTTCCTCTTTCATTCTATTGTTGCTACTTTAAAATCACAGATAGTTGATGTTCCTAGATAACCATCTGTAGATCACTTCTTGTTTTGCAAAAATGCATTTTATTTTCTTCTTTAATGGTGCTAGATGATGTTTATCTTGCTGCTCCTTTCATGCCTCCAGTCACTTTCAAACCTCTGCCTCGTCTCTCTACATCTGATTAGAGCATTTACACGTACCTGTATTATGAAAATTTCGTGTATATTTTATAGGTGCTGAAAAGAATAAGGGGTGATTACATATATTGTAGTCCAGTATGTGTGATTTTTGCATTACTAGTAAAAGGCAACAGGCTTCATGCTGATCTGGCAAAGCAGAATCTGAGGTTTTACCTGACCTTGACGTCTTCTGGGCTTAGGCTTGGTGAATGGTAAAGGCAATAAAGAGCTGGTAAAAAACAGTAATAATTTTTTGCTGTGTCAATAAGGTGTACACTCTTATGTCCATAACACAATTTTGAGTGTGACATGTTATTTGATGATAATATGCAGTTTGGCTTTCAGTTTGTAGTACATATGAAAAGGGGCAAAGATGATTAGTCCTTTTGGTTGTACTTGCTGCCTGATTTTGCTTACTGAGCAGAATTCTTCCTTTTTTCATCATCTTGCCAGTTGTTTCTTCAAAACAGGTCCCTAAACAATAAAAAATTCCTTCCCTTCCCTGCCCAGCATTCAGTCACGTGTCCGGTTCACGCCGTTTAGCTGTGAACAGGCTGGCAAAAGTGTCATACAAAGTCAATGGACTTGACTTTGTTTTTTCTTACATTAATCTCGTTTAGACACTACTGCCATTTGATTGATGAGAGTTATATTAATAAACTTGCTGTTAGTAAGAGAACTGAAATAAAGATTTAATTAGAAGAAATAAGCCACTGACTGTGCAGAATTACACAGGTGAAATGCTTAAAGCTTGCATATAAATCAAGAGTTAAACATCCTATTGACTTTTTTTGTGCAGAATAAACTGTGATTAATATCTTCACACTTGTGTATGTCCAGCATAGGGATTAATAATAGGAGAGAATCTCAGAAAACAGTAAAGATATTTATCTTTAGTGCTCCATATAGCTTTCAACTAAATTCTGCTTTTGGCATCATAGCATGGGATTCAGGCTTCCTGGAAATTGCTCAGTTTACCCAAGGGATTGATGATAGCAGTGCTAGGCTGAGAAGATGGAAGAAAGAAGTGTTCTTGCTTTCTTTAAGAACTTTTTAAAAACAGATTTCCAGTGTAGTTTTGCATACCAAAGGATTCTGATATACTGCTACAGTTTTAAAAGTCATTTAATTTGAGTACATTGCTACCTGTTTACCTTAAAAACCTACTCTCAATTTGTAATCTTGCAATTAGGAGACTAAATTGTTGATGATGTTGTGTTTGTATATAAGCTTTAACAAGCTAATGTCTTCTTTCTTGACCACAGAAGAAATCAACAACTGGAAAATGCCACACTCCCACATCTCTGCCAGAAAACCTGTTATGAAACTTTTCTCAAAGACATATGCAAATGCTCTTCAGTTCAGGATTAAGCCACAGCCCAGTTGCATCCTTTTCTTCCACTTGGTTCTATCTACCTGCTTCATGAACTTAACCCAAATTCCTTCCTAACAAAACCAGATTTTTCAGAAGATTTGAACATTGGGAAAAACTGGTAACCCATTAGCAAACATGAAAAGTGTTGCTTTGCTTGAAGAAACAATGATAACATTCAAAGTAACACTCCTGAAGGAATCATCTCATGGCTTTCTGATGTTTCTGACAGCAAACCCCGAATCCCTGTTTCAAATGAACTTCTCTGCCTCTTGAGAAAAGGCAAAGTTTTCACGGCGGCAGCAGATTCTAAAATAAGCTCTTGATTTATCCTCTGTTTACTTTTCCACTTGTTGTTTTTTCGTAGACAGCTCTGACCTTTCATATCCAAACATTCTCTGCTCAACTTAAATACTAGAGGCTCTATGAAGATCCCTTGGATTTTACCCCACAATAAAAATGATAAGTCTGAAAAAAGACATTACCTCCTTTGGCCCATAATATCTTAACGGAGAAGTTTTCCGTGTCCAAAATCTTCTGTCATTAAATTCAGTTCATCTGCTCAGAGCTTCTTTTTTTCCTCTTCCAGCTCTCCTAGTTAACATCTTGTTCTGCATATTAGCTGCTGCTCAAGGCTCTCGTCAGTTCCTCCTGTCAACCATAAACTTATTAAAACTTGGGATGTGAATATCTTTTTGTCATATTTATCCGTATTAAATAAATCAGACTTCTCCCCGTGGAGTCTCTCTGGGAAACTTTCCACCCTTCTGTCTTTCTGCTACGTCTCAAGTCATCCGAATTGCAGTTCATTTATATTTTAGACCTCGGGTTAAGATAACATCCTTCAGGCAATAAAATGTCTCTGTCTGACAGATCTAAAGTGGTACTCTTCCAGTGACAATTCCCAGGGGTGTTTTACGTGGGGATGGGGAAGTATTTTTGCCTCTGTTGCTAAATGAAGGTTTAAATAGGGAACGTGTATACGCAGAGCAAAAGTGCACTTCTGGTGGGAAGATAACATTTCCCACCAGGACTTTTCCATATTACTGATACTAAGGGATACACCGAATGGTGGTAAGGGGAGGCAGATTCCCACGAGGCACTTGTCAGCATCATCTACACGAGAGGCACGAATTCTGTCCACAAAAGCCAGCATGGTGACTGAGCATCCCAAGAGTCTGAATAGTAGAGAATTATTTTCTTCTCAGATAGCTGGGTTTGTCTCCTCTCCTTCTCTCTGTATGTTTGTGTCTGGGTAATGACTTTAAGCAGCGAATACAGCTAGGTGCATAGGTATTTGTGGTTTTGAATTGCACAGAAGTGAGAGACAGACGCGCTCGTAGCAGTAATTATTCTTTCATCCACGTGTTTTTCTTGTAGTCTGGTTTAGCATCTCGCCCGACACAGTAGGCTCTCAAACCAGTCAGAGCAAGAAATAGTTCTTGATTGCAGCCTTTTTCATCTAAGAAAACTGATGAGTTTAGTTTAGGAGTTTTTTTGTGTGACTTCTGCTTCATCAGTCACTGATTTTCACTGGAGAGTGCCCTGTAGTATGAGCTACACATTCTTAGGAAGAATTACTTTCCTGAAAGAGTGGTCAGGCACTGGAACAGCCTGCCCAGGGAGGTGGTGGAGTCACCATCCCTGGAGGGATTTAAGAAACATGTAGACGTGGCTCTTCAGGGCATGCTCTAGTGCCTGAGATTATTGGTTTGTGGTTGGGTGTTGTGTGGGGGGGTTGTGGGTGTGGGATTTAGTTGGTGGGTGCTTTTTTTGTGTGTTTTTTCTGGTTTTTGTGGGGTTTGTTTTGTTTTGTTTTGGGTTGTGGGCGTGTTTTTGTGTTTGTTTGGGTGTTTTTTTGTTTTTTTTTGTTTTTTTTTGTTCTTAATGTGGTTGGACTAGACGATGTCAAACCACTAAAATTCTGTGATTCTGTGATTCTAAGACATAGATGGTAGCACTTTTAGAAGCTTCGCCGAGAGGAGGGTAACTCCATTGGTTGCAAGCATGGAAGAACCTGCGAATCAAGCAAGCAGGCTGTCCTCACTGAGAAGCTTTCTAAATTTATCCAGGAGGCTAAAGATCAGTTTACTTGTTTTGGCCTCATTTCCCGCAGGGGCGTAGAACAGAGTTAGAAGGGACCTTTGCAGGTCATTCACTGTTTTAGCACTGAAATACGAAATAAGGCTCATTACAGCTACTGTTTGAGCAGTCACTGTGTGGCACTGGGTTTCAATCCAGGAAAAAAGTGCAATAGTCAATAGTTAAACGGTAATTTCAACTTTCTACTAGAAGGAATGTAAATTATGTGAGTAGAGCTGGGCAGAGCTCGCTGGAAATGTACACTTTGTTTAATTCAGTAAGTTTGACAGGAAACAGAATCGATGTTAATCGCTTTCCATATTGCCTTTGCTTACTCCATCCACAGCAGTTATTGCCAGCCTGGTGAAAGTCAGTGAACATTTTGCTTTTGATTTTGATGGGTTGAAAGAGAAGCTCCTTAGCACTTAATGCTACGGAGGTGCCCGGTACTTTGCACTTATCTGAAGAACATAGGTTTTTACTTAAGTGGGTCCTCTGTCTGCACGTTTCTGTTGAATACAAAATGCAAAGACATCTCTCCAGAGATTGTTTAGCAAGCCAAGGATGCTTCGTGAAAACCAGCATTGCCTCTTTGGTCAGTAAGAAGGTGATGCTGGAAAAGCCGTGGCAAAATATACTTTTGTTTGGGGTTTGTAGTCTGCAGGATTTACATGTGCTGATTGAGTTGAATGCGGTTTTTCCATTATTATTTTTCTTTTAGAGTAGTAATTCAAGAAATAAACAAAACAATACAATAGAGACAGGACCCGTGGTTTTATTTGTTGTGTTTATACACACCCTGATAGCAGTATCCTCAGCACACCATTGAGTATTTCTATTATATTAAGGGAGATGGAGGGAATGTTTCCTGATATCTGAAAGGCTGAATATTAAAAATACTATTTCCTTTACCCCAGTTTACTGCCGCCTCTTCCATAAAGGTGACTCTTTGAGAAAACCCATTTCCCAGCCTTATCCCCCCATCCTGAACACAGATGATAGACAGTAACATCACAATAATCCCAGCCAGTTCTTTCAGCACTGACATGAATACCATCCAGCACCATTGGCTTAAACTTCTTAATTTTGTAAAAGACCATCTTTCTGTTAATGACAGGATGAGGTGGTCCCTTGAAACACGTGTTTGCACCCTGTGCTGTGTTATCTCTTTAGTTCCCCTTGTAGCAAATTTAATTTTTACTGGAACCTAGTAAGAAAATGTAGGAAAACTATTTGAAGTCTGTTTTTTGTTTTTTTTTTACTTCGCTGCTATTTCATAGAGAAAATAAGTGGCTAAGCACGTTGTGATAACCCAGCATATGATTAATCAGCTTGATAACTTAAACATACTTCTACTGCCTATTTATTCTGGCAGCTATGATATTTCATAGGTGGCTATGAGCATATGGAGTAGTAAAGGGTAAAAAGAATGCACTCTCTTTTTATTTGATATTATAAGCTATAGCCACTGTACATGCGTGCATGCACCACGGTACATATAGCCATTTATCAGTCAGAGAGCTAATTTGCCAACTGTGCCATGCAGGAAGAGCACAGGACTTTGGCATTTGGTTAAAACACTAAAATCATTGGAATGGGTTCAGGAGACTCGGGGCAGACAGCAAGCGAGTCTACACTCTCAGATCACTCCTTTCTTCAGCTCAAGGTCTTGCTGCTCTGACTGTCCCCTGTGGAAACAGGCTGTGTCACCCCTAGGATATCATCCTTCAGTGGGATCAATAGTTTTATCACCACCACAGAAATCAGGATCTGGGAATAGTTCAGTGGTTAGGCTGGTCCAGAGACCATTCCAGTAGCCAGCATGGAGAAAACATGAGCCCGGCTTGTCTTTTCTGCAAGGGTCTGCCCCCTTACAGAATCTCATGCCCCCCACACTTCTGCGCATACGACTTATTCTGGTTTTCATTGCTTTAAAAGTGCAAATACCACATGGTAGACCACACTTACTATCCATCACTTTATGAAGAGCTGTCCATTCTTGAAATGATAGCACTACCGATGCATCGCAGAGCCAAAGAAGGACGTGTGGCCTTAGGATGCCAGCCCAACTCTTGTGACAAGGCTGCTGAAGCCATGGTCGTGTACCAAAAACCAGTGTGTGGGCAGGTGGGTCAACAAGATGAAGCCCAGGAGAGCGTGTGTTGGTCCAGAGGCGCCTCCACGTGCTGTAGAGCGTGGGCACAAGTGGATTGCTGTAGGGACCAGTCACAGGGGCTGCAGATGTGAGCCATGTTGGGCAAACTGGGAGTGTAGGTGACTCCTTGGTCCTGGTTGGGAAAACAGGAGAGACACAGCCTGTGTGGTGTCCAAGAGAGCACAGCAGAGAGGGCACAGGTGAGGAGGTGGCTTATAGATGGAGAAGAGAAGGTTTGGAAAAGTGTCCTCAGGTTTGGAAAAGTGGCCTGCTACCACTTCGCTTACTCAACGTTCCTTGTTTCAGAGGAGAACTTTGCTGGGTGTAAAACCTGGCTGGGAGAGGGAAATAGTTGTTACGGGTTAAAAAAAGTATAGGGGGGTGGTGGAGTGAATACTGGAGACCCGATCTCCACATAGAACATGAACATAGTACATTTATTTTCTGTACCCGTGAAAAAACCCACGTTTATAGAGACAGACTGGGGAGTCAAAGATATTGAACCTTCATTTGTACATTATTATTGCTTACATTTACTGTGTAGTAGCGTTCCATCAAAAGGGCACAGGATCTTCAAGCAGCGGGCCACGTAACACTGGGCATGTCCACCCTGGGATGAAGCTATCGGCTGCGCAAATTAAAACTGCCAGCACTATCTTTTCACTTTCCATCTTCTCCAAAAGAAAAATAAGGAGATTTTCATGTACTTTTGAAGTGGGCATTTGCATCATTTGCACTTGGAGTAAAACCAGGAATACTCTTTCTGGTACAAATGTCCTTGAAACTCCTTTGAGTTTACAAGGGCTTTTTCAATTTCTAACTTTGAATCTTATTTATCACTAATTCTTGGGTAGGTGTCCCACAATACCTCTAGCCAATTACTTACAGAAAAATAATTAAAAGTCATTGTAATATCAAACATGATTCTTTGGGGCAGGGGGAGACACGGCCTAATTATACGCATGGAGCTTTAATTTATGTGCCAGGAACTGACACTCAATGTCTTCTTTTTCATCGCTATTCAGGAACCTGGGCAAATAGATTATTATCCGTGACAGGTTTCTGGCAGTCCCTCTTGATTTGACAGTGTTATTTTAGAGAGAAGAGAGAGTCACTTTTGTATATAATGAAAGGAAAAGTTGTCAAGCATCCATACATATTTTATGCTGCATAAAACTTAAGTGCTAGAGGAAAGATTCTGTTTTCAGTCCTGCTGTTGTAAATTCCTAGTGCTTCTGCTGACCTCCAGGTTTCCATCAATGACATAGAATGGCATCTAGCTCAAAGGATGAGTTCTAGTACTCACATGAGCAATGCAGCTCTTGTAACTCAGCTTGGCCATACTGTTTTGGTTTGTTGTTTTTTTTTTTGTTAGTACAGTCATGCACAACTGTGATGTGTATTTTGGCATTTTGGCATTTTTCTACTGACATTGACAGAACTCAAAGCGATTTCTATCAAAGCGCTGCCTTGAAATGGCATCGTGCACAGCCTGCATTGTCTAGCTTGCTTTCAGCTTTCTTCACAGAGGTGCTTACTCTTAGCTGCAAAAACAGATGCAGGAAAGAAAACATTTTCTGGTTGTGTATTGCTAGCTCCGGCTTCACTTTGGTTCTTGAAAAATATGGCGAGTCCCTTCAGGCATTTCTACCCGTGGCTGCTTTTCGTTTCCAAACACTGCTGAAGCAGCAGCACGTGAGCAGTTAGGTGAAACAGAGCAGCCAAAGCCCTTTGGAGTCTAGGAGCTGAATGGCAGGTGATGCTGTCTTTAAAAAGCTTGCTCATTAATAGGGGGGGGGGGAGAAATCTCAATTCCCTTGCTACAAAGCAGCCACTATAAAATACCTAGTTTATTAATACCAAGCAGGATTTTATGAAACAGTTTCGCTGAGGACAAATACTGAAAATGCTGTATTTGTCTCCTTTGTCGAGTATTTACTTACCAAAAAAACCCACATTCAGAGGCATGACTTCCCCTATGTCTTTTCCAAGATATATATGTATATGCAACGTTTGAAGGATCCATTCTTTTAAAAAGCAAAAATAACCGCTTTTCTTTTTGCTGATTAAAAATTGCAGCACGTCAAAATACATGCCCTCAAAAAATGAGGGTTTCAGTCATTAATCTTTTGTAGCTTTTTTAACAGCTCTCACAGTAGCATGTGCATTAAAACCAGCTGCTGGGTGGAATCAGCTTTACCACAGCACCAGCACGCAGATTTCTAGAAGAACAAAAGAATTCTTCACGTTCTGGTGTTGGTTACTTAGATAATTACCTGTGTAAAGAGTAACATCAGATCCCGTGTCTCTAGGATCTGGACTTTGCAACATAATAATAAATATTATATATCTGTATTTAGGATGCCCCAAATCACAGCCATTCCTTGTTTTGTCACAGATAGAGATGAACACGTTTTAAAACAAGACCAGAAATAATTTTCATCAAGTGTTTCTAGATCTCAGACAAATATCCATTGACTGTTAAAACAGCCAGTTAGTAATGATTTCAAGTCTTTAGGATGAAATCCTGACTCGAATTCATGGGCCTCTATCTGGCTTCAGTGGAGAAACTGTTTCAACCAAACCTTGAGCAATGCTTCCATCAATATTATAATAAGTAATATTATTTTCCTAGAGGGAAAGGTAGTCCGTTTCAAGAATGATTACTTATACCCAGTCGTGCATTAAAGTATTGTTATTCACTTACTGTGGGTTTTGCAATTAGAAATGAGTTGCAATTACAGAAAGAAACATCGTTGTTGGTGTTTTAGTTGTTACTGATGATCAGTTTCCACAAGGCTCTTTCCTAATTAGAGCAAGGTTTTACACTTTTAAATAATGGTGAAGCGCCCACGCAGAAGCAGCGAGCATCTGAAATGCAGGCATCCCACAGGAGGGATCCAAGGCCAGGCTGGATGGGGCTTGAAGCAACCTGGTCTGGTGGGAGGTGTCCCTGCCCAGGGCAGGGGGGTTGGAACCCAATGATCTTTAAGGTCACTTTCCAACCCAAACGATTCTACGATTCTATGATCCGGCTGTGTCACCCTGCTCCAACACTGCAGCAGATGCTCTGCACCTAGATGCAATATCCTCAGGGTTTTCTTTCTTTTGTGGGAAGAGTGAATATCTTTTTTTATTATTTTATTCTCTGAAGGCTGTTTTCATCCTCAGGTCTCCCCAGCCATTCCCGTAACAGTGAATCAGAACCATCATAGCTCCTGTTTTTGTAAGTAGTGAGCTATTGAACAGTCATAGTGACAGGGGAAGGCAGCAGGTCCACGGAATAACTTTGGTTATTTTCCAGGATTTTCAGGGCTCGCTTTGTGCTACTGAAAATCCGTGATTCTGTGTCAGAGTGAGCAGAAAAGGGTTGTGCCAAGGGAAGAGCCGTTGGACAGAAACGTAGCAGTGCACTGAGGTAGGGAGAGGCATTAAATGTGAGTCAGTGCTGAATAAAGGTTTTGGCAAATAAGCTTTTTTTTTTGATATAAAAAATAAATAACCAATATTGTATTTGTTGTGTATCTTATATTGCTGGCTCTGCAGGGAGTTAGACAATAATGTGTGTGCTTATTACATCCTGATCTTACTGATTCTTTTTCCCCTCGCTTTATGGACGTTTTTATTCTGCTTTGGTTTGTTAACGCAGCTGTACTCACTTATTTCTCAGTTACTTCAACTTCCTCAGAAGTTTTCTCACATACGGTGTTAAATTCCAGTTGACAAATATTCAGAGAAAATAAGCTTTGTTTATGTGCAGGCGTTTGCCGTGTACAAACAAGTGAAGCAAATAGCTTAGCTATTTTTACCTTTTAAAGTATACGTTATTTTTATGGAAATAGTCTGAGGCCCTATATGGTGTGCCTTAGATTATGTTCTCAGAACAATTTCTGCACCAAATATACAAGTGGAAAAAGGAATTATACAGTGCTAACTAAAGGCTCAATAGTAGTGCACTTTTTCTTTTTTCTTTTTTATTTTTTCTTTTTTTTCTTTTTTCCAAACAATAGTTCTATTAAACACTGTAGTTTAATTCTCTGTAGTTTATTTCTTAAAAGTAAGCTCAGCTTCCGCAGAACTTTCTTAAAACAGCCATAGGATATATCCTTATCAGCTTCTAATGGAAGAAAATTACAACAAGCTTGAAAGAATTCTGTAATGTTTTGGAAAACTTTTTTAAATAATAAACAGAAAAACACGAGGTGAAATTGGGTACTAATGTTACTTTTATGTTAATAGCACATTGGTTAGCTTTTTCATGTATTATATTTTACTTGCACAAGAGGAAGTTTTCCTTTCATTTAAATTATCTATGGAGTACATTTATCTGTTCAGTTACGTCACCCAGATCTTGCTAAGAAGAATTGTCTCTTAGTACTATCTTTTGTGGAATTCATTATAGATTTTTTAAAAAGTATGGATAAGCACTGTCCATAAAGTGATGAGCAAACTGTAGTAGGTGTAAAATTAAAGAACACATTCTTGCATCATTCATAATTTAAAATAAATTGTATTCTTAATACTGTTTTCCAAATATTAGTATTATATATTGTTGTATTCTAAACAATGTTTTCCAAAATGCCTGGGTATCATTGACATCCTTACAACAGAGCTAAATGCAATCCCATCATCACGTTCAATAGCTGAAGTTCAGTTTGGATCAAAAATCTCAGCTTAGATCTGGTTTTGTCATTTTTAAGTTTTGCCAGGCATGGAGATACCCACGATCTTAAGAAAACATGAAATCTTACTAACTTAAAGCTCTGATTGCACCGGCACCCTGAACTAGCAAAGGGATACGATATGGTGCAGTAGATCCATTTTTTGCCCGTTCTGCTTAGCGATTCACCCATCTCGGCGTACGGAAGCCTGAAGTAGCAGTTTGGTCTAGGTTACACTCAAAACCAGTGTAATCTCGTTATTTTTGGTTGTTAACCACCTTGGTAGCTGCCGTGTGCCCTCCGTTCACACTGGAAACAGTGGAAATCGAGGGTCTTACATAGATGGTAGAGGAGAACTCAGAAAGAACGTGATGCTGGCACTTCTGGTCCTGAAGCCCAAGTCTGAGGGCAAATGAAATGCGATGAGAATTTGAACGTGACTCCTTCTGGGAAAGGGGGCACCATCCAGCTTTTTGTTTAACCCAGTTCTTTGAAAGTTGTTGAAACTCTGCCGATTCTCTCGGCGCAGCAGCGAGAGGTCCAAGCGTGTAGAAGGTCCTTTCCTCTGAGCATTCCTTGCAGCTCACACCGTGTCCGTGACGCCTGTCTGGTGCTTGTCAGAGCTGCCAGGGCTCACTCTCTGCCTCCAGAAATTCTATTTTCAGTTTATTCCATATTCATTTCTTGTAAAAGGGAGGTGGTGGGGAAGGCAAATGGGGATCAGAAGGCTCTTCTCCAGAATCTCACCAGTTGTCACTTGATCCTTTGGGACTTAGCCTGACAACCTAAAAACTGTATTTCACAGGGTTTGCAATTTTTGAATGGCAAAGAGCTGGTTCATGATATAAAAATTGAGTAAGATCTGCAGTTCCATCATCTTTATGACCTGATTATTTTTATTATGGAAGTTAACTTGGAAGTAGTGCTACCTCAAGAAGGAATATAGCATGTATATTTTTCCACATATAAATTAGCAATTTTCAGTAGAATAAGATGTATATGCTTTGACCAGGTGAGTCCGATGGATCTTCCTGTGATCAAGCAGTGAAAATAAAGTTCTTATTCATTTCAGTTTAAAGAAGAGTTCAAAATATTGTATCTTTCTGTTCAGTGCATTACAGAATCATTGAACTAATTAAAAATCTTGTAGTGCCAGATTTTTTTTTTTCTCCAAATCGGACATTTTAAAAGGTTGTCACTGCAAAGGGTGGATGTCTGGTAGATCAAATCTAGATCAAATCAAATTCTGCACCTGTAATCCTGAGAGGCTGGCTGGCTGCTTACGGGGAAATGCTGGTTGTCCTCGTTCTGGACATCCTCCTGCCCTGCTTCCAAAGGGAAAGGGAGGGATATTATAGGAGTTGCAGGAAAAAATGTCATTAACACTAAATAGTCCAACCTGGAAGGGCCACTGAGGATGTTATATGAGGGAAAAGCTTCTTAAAATAAATAGCTTCTAGAGATATAAGCTCTCTTATGCTAAAAGAAAGATCTCTGCAGTTTTCACTCATTTCCAGACTGTTTAGGATCTCCACAAGCCTAACCATGCACATTCATGGACACAGTCCTCACCTTCTCTATCCCACTGTCTTAAAAATCAGTGGCCAGTGGAATTCCTGACACTTCTCATCAATATCAAAGCAGGCAGGATCCCAGAGAATAAGCTTTAAGATTTTTCCTTGATACGATTCTTTGTCATTCAAGAAGTTCCTGAAACACAAAGGAATGAAAGAATTGCAGCTCTGCGGAAGTTTTATAGGGAAATTATCAGTTTTACCCCTCATCCTTTTTCCTCTGTGACCCGACGAAAAAGAATTTAAAACCAGAGATTTGGCTATTGTACTCCTTTCTGGTCAGCGAAGCGATAACTTCAAATTCTGTTGCATTAATAAAATTATTGTGGGAAGACTCCACAATGCAGCATCGCTCCCCCAGACTGCTCCAATACGGGACACGGTTCTCAGAAAGTGCTCACCTCACCCTCCTGCGTTTTGGCATTCCTAACGTGGGTTGTGCTGTTTGTGCTGTCTTGGTTTGATGGTTTTTTTTTTTTTTTTTGAATTAGGAATGACCTTAATCCAATTCTAATGTTGCAAAATGAAACATTTAAAAGTTGCTTTCTCATGGAAAATATGCTGAGTTACATTTCTTATCCCATGCCACCATAATCGGTCTTAAAAATTATTTTCCAAATAGCAGCTATGATGGAAAAATCCACATACAGTATGCATGATGTGGCTAAATTTCATATATTTACTGTTTATTTCCTCACACAGCTAGAATATCTTTAAGATTTTGCTAAAATTTTGTCTTTCCAGAATCAAATAATTAGTGTAAATAAAGAAATTAAACACAGAGGTTCATCATTATTATTTATCATTGCAAGAAGCATATTGCACTTTGAAAAATAATTCTGAGAGAATTCTTTGGGTTTGATAATCATTGTTATATTGGATTGTGTTTTAATTAACCAATTTATCAAAAAGCACTGACATAATCAAATGCTTCTTATTTTGACATGGAAACTCCTGCGATGTTCAAGCACGCAGACAGATGGGAAATACATCAATTGAAAACCTGTCCTAGGAATGTGAATATTTAAGAAACCTTTCAGATTTTAATGGGTTTTAACAGAGTATTTACTGTTTAGTATCTTTTTCTGCGTTTCTACTTCATCCATCATCTGAAGCCTGACATAGTGTCACTCTTTTGAGTCATTTTGGCAACAAATCAGGAAAACCCAGGTCATTACTCAAGCAAAGCATATGTAAAAGGTGGGGGGAAATGAAAAGTGCTGAACTGAAGTCTAATAAATTGTGTTTGAAACTTCAACTCTCTCTTACTTAGGCTGTGAAGCTACCAAAGCAGTTTATCCACCAGTTGGTAATCCTTCAGGCTCAATATTCCTGCTGCCTGGGTGGCAGAGGGATTATCCAGATTCTCAGAATTTTTATGAAGCTGGTAGGAAGGAGAAGTCACGGAATTTTTTAGGTGCAAAAATCATGAATGTAAAGGCTTTAAGAGAATATATTATCCAATGATAAAAGTCCCTGCCTGTAACTGTGTCCTATAAAACAGAATTAACAGGAGTTCTACAAAAAGACAAGTATTAAAAAATCATGAGCCTAGTCCTTGCACATTGTGAAATGGCCTTTGAAGTTCAAACTGTGGTTTTAAGTCTTCTCATTTTCTTTTACTTTCAGTTTCTGAGAACTCAACAGTATATCATGATGATTTTTTTTTTTCAGTGCCTTTTGTTTTAGTGGCAGTGAGATCTTCTTGTAATCCCTTTTCTCCAGGAACTGTGTCGTTCCATAAAGCCTAAGATACGTAAATATGTGATAAAATCACAAGAAGTTAGTGGGGCAAATATTGCTATCTGTTGTGAAGGCCAGGAGGGATATCAACTACCTGTCTCTAGTGCTCAGTTCCCAGAGAAATCTACCTTTTCTACTGCTGGTTCCTTATTTTACAAATGGCAAAGTAAGTGAGAAGAAACTTATGTCTCAGAAAACTAGGACAAGGGAGATTGGCTTTAAACTGAAAGAGGGGAGATTTTGATTAGATATTAGGAAGAAATTAATTACTCTGAGGGTGGTGAAACACTGGAACAGGTTGCCCAGAGAAGCTGTGGCTGCTCCATCCCTGGAGGTGACCAAGTCCGGGTTGGATGGGGCTTGGAGCAATCTGGTCTGGTGGGAGATGTCCCTGCCCAGGGCAAGGGGAGTTGGAACTCAATGATCTTTAAGGTCCCTTCCGACTCTAACCATTCTACGATTCTATGAAAACACAAGGAGAAGGATCATTCAGGCAACCAGCTGTGGGCAGCAGAGGCCCGATGACATACCTAGCCATTTTCAGTGTCCTGCGAGAGTCACCCATTGCAGGCCCTCAACACTATGTTGAGAAGGTAAAGCTGAAGGGAAGCAGCAGGGAGCAGCAAGAAAAAATGTGTGTATGTGGGAGAAGATGGAATAAGGAGAACGAGAGGATCTTTTTATAGACAATGCTGAAGTTGAGTGTTCTTACGAGCAGGCTTACTTCACTTGGTACTGCTTGGTCGTGGCAGCTTTCCTTACCCAAAGCATTGCTACTTGTGTGCTGCTGGCAGCGTAGTTACGGGTATGCTAGAAAAAGTATAGGCATGCCAGGCTAAGTGAAGGCAAATTGCCTAACTGCATTGCTTGCCAAGTTTGAGGAATGATTTTTGTAGCCCACACCGAGCTCCATGACGTGTTACACTGAGAAGCAGGACCCTGGCAGGCTCTCATCATTTATGTACGATTGCATGATGTGGATGTGCCTATGTACCTTTGACTGAAGTACTGACGTGCCTCCAGTGACCAAAGTAAGGATGGACTTGGCGAAAACAGGTAGGTGCTCTTATGTATTTGCCTCAAATGTATTACAGAATGGCAAATCGTCTGCAATTTTTATGACGCTGTGAGGAGGGGAGTAGCTTACAATTCTCAGCCACAGCCTCCCAAGATGAAGGATCTGGGATTAAAAAGAAAAATAAGTTTTACCCGACGATAAGAAATTCTTTTAAAGATACACATGGAGTTATAGATAACACTTCATAAACATGTGGTCTTGCTGTACTTTCCGTCGCAGTTTTCTGTTTCATACTTCCTGCAGATGCTGGAATGGCTGCAGGGTCCGTGGTTCAGAACATGCTCTGTGGCAGTCACACCTTTGGGAGTGTTTGTTATATTCTGTCTTCCGACAATACGTTGTGCAATGATACTAATACATCACTCAGAGTGGGTAAATATACAAAATTCTTGATTTCCAAGTAGTTAGAAACTTACATAATCTTCTTTAACATTTTATGATTAATGGTGTAATTTTGATGACTCTTTTGCCCACTCCTACAAAATCTCTCTCTATATCATTCTTCGCATCTAATTCTTTGCTTATTCAGATCTGGCTTTGAATCTAGTTGTAGACCCCACTCTATTCTGACATTCAGTTCTCTCTGTATGCTCTTCCATTCATATTAATTTTCTTGTAATCTTCTTGATTTTGCGTATTTTGGGGAGAGTAACAGCAACCAAAACAGAGAAGAGGGTCTGAAAAGTATGAGTGCACATGCTAATTTAACTTACAACTACATGGATTCTTTCACGAGCGTAATTAAATTTGGAAGAGAATAGGAATGTTTTCTGAAAACACTTTGGTAGTGCAGCCATCAGGGAGGTATAATAGCTTTTTAAGCAAAAGGATAATTAATGGCATAATAATAAGTGGATATAAACTGGCCATGGATCACTTCAGACTATAATTCAGAAAAATAGAATAGAAAGAGTAGAGCGATAATGTTCTAGTGGGTCCAGATTGTAGTAGAAAGAGGGGGTCCCATCTAGCCCTGAAAAGGTAAAAAGGTTCATTCCTGCAGAAGAACTTCTCAACTGCAATATAAAGAAAATTATGCTGGTTCTGAGCATCCTTTCTCTTCTGGGCCAACTCATCTTGCAGTATTGAGATTATTTTTACAATCCAGACTTAAATTCTGTCGGGTTTGTCCACTTGCTCAAAGTGCATTAGTCTCTTGGGTTTATTCACTGATGATTTGTACTTGTTGAAAAATAAAAAGAAAAAACCAAAAAAACCAAACCAGACAAAGCCTACTGCAGTTCTTTAAGCACATCTCCCCAGCGATAACGCTCTTGCCAGCTCAGTAAGCAATATGCTGCTATATGCTGCTCACAGACCTTTTCACTAGCCTCAATTTTCTTGCCAGGCTGGGCTGCCTATCTTTTGGGCCAGACTTTCCAACCCTTGCATAAATTCTTTTATCTCCTCTACCCAGTGCGGTTAGCAAACTCCTAAAATGTGAACATCCATTGATCTTTTGTCACATTCTGTATGTTTTTGCCTCTGTGGGCATATGGGTCATTAAATCCATACTTTAACTACTTCATGTATTTAGGTTTTTTACTATTATTAGTTTTCTGCTTAGCAAAGGTAGTTCTGCGTCTGGAATCTTCAGTCTGTTCCTACTTCTTTGCTCATTTTGATTTCTAACAAGGATATTGAAAAGACTGAACTTGAGAGTATTTTTCAAGTTTACATTCATTTTGTTGAGTTTTTAACAGTTGAGTTAAAAAAGAGGAGCAGGATTTCTTTTTAATAACTCAGCACTATAAATTAATCTAGTTTTTAGGTAAGAATTAAAACGGTGAATTTTTTTTTCCCCGAAGTTAACTATATTGGGCTGTGTATTTTTTATCTGGGTTATAGTGATGAGTGGAGATGGGACTGACATTCTCTTAGATACTACAGGTAGCAGAAGAACAGCTCTGTAGTTTAACCTTTGCTGGTTTGCAAATACCAGTAGCAGATATACAGTGTTTCCATAAATAACGGTGCCTACCTAATGCTAATAACATCACGTATTTTTTTTATGTCAAATCATCATAATGGAAGTTAGAGGCAGCTTTTCCTTCGGGAGTGTTCTGCTCCGCAGGTCGGTGTTCCGTGCCGCTGACTGCTACATCACGCTGGGAAAGGTGAATCGGGATTCACATTTCTTCTAAATTTTCCAGGATTTACAGTGTATTAGGAAAATTAAGCATTTTTTAAAATCCATGTTAAACTGTCCTTGTGTATCTCATAATATGATTTCTCTTCAGAAATCCATTGTAATTTCTTTGAATTTGGTCCTCGGTGTTTCTGGAAAATACTCCTGCCTGCACAGTGGGCTGAGTCATACAATCATAGAATAGAATCATAGAATCGTTTGAGTTGGAAGGGACCTTAAAGATCATCCAGTTCCAGCCCCCCTGCCCTGGGCAGGGACCATGTTGCTAAAGCCCCATCCAGCCTGGCCTTGAACCCCTCCAGGGATGGGGCAGCCACAGCTTCTCTGGGCAACATGTTCCAGTGT
>JAOTQQ010000012.1:54841711-54852460 GCA_026546715.1 Gallinago undulata
GAAGGTAAAATATGTCTTTTATTACCTAGGAAAGTGTTATTTAGAAGGTCCCTTTTCTGTTCATTTTAGTGTGTCATGTGTCATCTTAATTGACAGACTTCTTTGTTATACTATATTTTCCTTTATAAATAGAAAACTTGAAAGAAAACTGAATTCTAAATCTAAAGCTGGAGTGGAATGTCTGGCGTCTCAGGCATAGTTAAAACCTGATTTCCTGGTGGTGGCATCAAACCCAAACTTTCTGTTTCCTTCCTTGGTATTAGTTCCTTTGAAGGAACTGGAGATAAGAGAGAGTCCGTGGAAGAAAAAAGGGAGAGTAAAAGGAGAGGATTCAGAGAATCCAAACAGTGTTTGTCTGGACTTAAACCAAAAATGGACAAAGCCTTGGATGTTTGAAGTTTTTTTAAAAAAACACAAAAAACAGTAGTGGAAAGGAAGGCCGAGGAGGATGCTTAGGAAACTGATCCAAAGAGGTGTTCGCTTCCTTAGATGTTGGGAGAAGTTAACTAAGATAGATTGATGTATATATATTGACTTCAAGTTTCTGAGGATTTGATGTAAAGTAGCCAGAGGGTATAAAGCATGAAATGCTTGTCTGTGACAGTGGGGAGCTCGATTTAATACTCCGGGAGCTCCCATTCATTCCTGTGAATCCTAGTTCAGTTCTTCCTCCACTGTAGGTCTTTGGAGGTCACAATACTGTCATTGGTACAGATCTTGGCATACAACACATAGTTTGCATTTCTAAATAAAAGTTTATTTAGTAAAATGTTTCCAATAAAGTACATTTATTTCATGCAAAATCTTAGATTTATCATTGAATGTGTCTGTTTTCCAATTCCCTAGGGTAGATGAAAAAGGACCTCTTTGTTTTGGGTCCCTGTGCCTTCCTAATGATAGTAACCAAAAGAGAGCTTTAATATCTTGCCATCCTTGCTAAATCTAGAGGAACACTTAAAATTTTGTTTTGCTTGAATTCCTCCTGGTTTTGTGTGTTAATCTAGAACTCTCTTCAATATTTACAAAAAAAGACAAGCTTTGCCATCAACATGTGGGTTTATGGAAGCAAGAATATAGATGCATGACAGCCATTTACTCAGTTGTGGTTTGGTAGATTCATAATCTCATTTTGGAATTTATGTGGTGCTTCCTGTAGAAATAATATTACCCACACATTTATTCATTAATAAAATGGAGGCAGAGAATACAACAGTATGCATTTTTCAAAAGAGAAAAACAGGTTTCTTTTATTCCAGATTCACACGATGGATTTTTATCCCCTTGAGTGTGTCATTAGCAGTTCATATAAAAACTCCATGCCTGTTGGGTTCCAAACATGTAGTTTTGCATAGACAAATTATTTTCATTTTTCCTCGTTTGTCTCATTAAGTATACAGTAGGCTGAAAATGAATCCTCTCTACATCTGCATATTAATTGCCAGCTGTTTTCTCTAAATAAAGAGCTGTATTAAAAGTAACTAAAGATTAATATTATCAAGAGAGAGAAGAAAAGACAAAATCATTGCTAGCAATTTCCTATTCTGTAATTTCCTCCTCAAGGAATATTTTTTCTTTGTGAAAGAAACTCATAAACATTCGAGCATTACAATCTGGGCCACATGGATATCAAAATAATTCTCATCTTCTTTTATTTTTTTCTGAAATCTTAAAAATCTTGCAAGGTCATTCCAGAAAGGGAGATTTATGTGTTATACGGGTGCAGTCGTATTTGAAACAACCTTTAATGCTGCACCTGCAGATCAAAATTATTTTATCCCTTTGTGAAAGAGTAGAAGTGTATCTATAACATCTAAAGGAAATGGAATGGGAATTTGAGCATGAACAACAAACTGGGCATATTTTGCCTGTGCTTTGAACATTTTGGAGTCTTTGATTATCCTGACTGATTAATTATCTACTGAAAATCAATGTCCAAAATGCCTGTCTCTCTGAATCTTCTAAATGCTTTAATGTTGTTCAAGGAAAGCTTTTTAATTAGTATGTAAATATATGGATGGTATGCAAGGTACACTGTGTACCCTTATTGTTCACCTTTCTTGAACAGCACATAGAATTTAAAAAATACACATAGTTCAATGTAACAGATTTTTATATTTTTTTTAAAGGTGACTTTTTGCTTTTTTGAGTTAACAAAACTTTGTAAATTAGATTAGAAAAACACCCCAATGAGGGCAGAGTGGGAAAAACAAAGGTGAAGCTTTTTTGGGCTACTTGGTATGCCTTATCACTGCTCCAAATATATTTTTTGAAAATACCTGGTCCTCCTATTACCCCATCCATCTACCTTACCATAGAATAAGAAATAGAGTTTTAAGGAACTTAGGCAAATACCAATTGTGATCTTAAAAATACCATAATTTGCTCTGAAGATATAATAGATATTTCAGTGTATCTGCTTGGCAGGTTACCCACATAGAAAGTTAGCATGCAGTTCACTGTTGTACCTCTTAAAGTGCTAGTATGCAGCTGTTTTAAAGATCTTGTTGTGATGTAACAAATATTAAAAAAACAGAAATTACATATTTCACCTCTTAGTTATTGTGCTTGCAACAATATTTATTATTAATAACCTAAGGTTCTGGAAAAGAAAATATACCTTAAAATTCTTATTTCCTGGAGAGGATTTGATATACCCGTGTGAAAACATCAGTCTTCACTCTTGAGGAATGCTGGAGAGGTCCTCTGCTTTGGGGCATTTCTGGTAAAGAAGTGTTAATATAGCATAGAATCACAGAATGCTTTGGGTTGGAAGGGACCTTTAAAAATCATTGAGTTCCAACCGCCCTGCTATGGGTGGAGGCACCTTCCACTAGACCAGGTTGCTCAAAACCCCATCCAACCTGGCCTGGAACACCTCCAGGGATTGGACATCCACAACCTGTTCCAGTGTCCCACCACCCTCACTGTAAAAAATTTCTTCCTTATGTCCCATCTAAATCTCCCCTCTTTCAGTTTAGAATGGTTACCCCTCATCCTATCGCTACACTCTACAGTAGAGTCCCCCCAGTTTTTCCTGCAGGCCCTCTTGCAGTACCCCCTAGAGCCTTCTCTTCTCCAGGCTGAGCAACCCCAACTCTTTCAGCCTGTCGTGGTACTGGAGGTGCCTCAGACCCTTGACCGTCTTCATGGCCATCCTCTGGACCTGCTTGAGCATGTCCATCTCTTTCTTATGCTGGAGATCCCAGAGCTGAGCGTATACAAGCCCAGATGTAAAAATCCCCTTGTTGAGTCTTTATGTTTCAGACATGGCTTCTGTCAGTCTCCTAAAATTCAAAAGCTTGAAGTCTACAACTAAGAAGTGTGCGAGTTCAATGTAGCAGAAAAGTATAAGGAGAAGAAAAACTTTTTCTTCATGTTGCTCAGGTTCAATGCTTCTAGTGGTTCCTTTTAGCTTTGTTAACACCTGCAAACAGGTGTATTTTTTAACTTGCCATTTGCTGTGGAATCTGATCTTCTTTAGGGTGTGTCCTGCAAATGAGGACCTATAATTTGTTTCTAAAAGATTTACTTTTTACGTAGATTTAGTTTACATTCCTCTGTTGGTTCCAGGTTATCTGGAATGACTGCAAATTGAAGGATTATTAAAAAGCAGAGTCACCCATTAACATTTTCATTAGTGAAGACCAGAACTTTGAACTCAGAAGCAAACAGAAGCCTTTGGAGATCAAAGAACATGGATGTATGTCTTCTGCAGTTAATCTCCCTTACAGATTCCAAATATGTGAAGCTAAGAATTGATTCCTAGTCCATTGGAAGTGGATTTAATTTATTCCAAGGTGACTGCAATGGTGAGGCACACCATTACAGGTGACTGCAATGGTGAGAGGTCCATTAGGATTGCCAGAAGGGGAGTGAGACAGAGACCTGCTGAGATCTCTGCCACTGCTAGCAGCAAAGAAAGGTAAAAACATCCTCCTCCAGCACCGTGGAACTGCTCAGTGGTTGCATGTAGGGGTTGAGGTGGCTTCTATATGCTTCCTCAAGGTGACCTGTAGTTTATGGGAACAGGATTCTCCAAGGAACAGGGCGAAGAGGTGAGCAAGAGATCGGCAATGTCTCTGCAGATGCCCAGGTCTTGGGATTGTTTCTGTAGAGCAGAGCTCTCCTGCATCCCTGACGTTTGTGTCCTCTATAAAAGTAGAGACACAGTGAGAAATGCTCTTTATCCTGGAAATGCGGAACACTGCACTCTTTTGATCCTGATTCTTGTTTTACCAATTTTTGGCTGGAAAAGCACACTCTATAGCATTTTTGTCACTTTGGGCACTTTTTTCTTTTTTTTTTTCTTTCGTGTAATAAAGATGAATTGTCTGGAGGCTATCTTTCAGCCCAGAGACCAAGAAGCTCTATGTTCTTGTATCATAGTGAATTTACATATAAATGCAGACAGAATTAAATTAAAGTCTCCAAGTAAAGAATGAATTTGGTGCTTGTTGACTGTTTTAATTCCCTTGCCTGCAAATAATACTTTCCTTGTTTGCAGTGTTCATAAAACACTTAAATGTTTAAAAGCCTTTAAGAAAACAGTCCTAACAATTTGTTGTGGAAGGAGCCAATATACATTTGTTAAGGCAGAGACGGGGAGAATGGTGTTTCTTTTCTTCATATGAGCCCCTAAATTGTGCTGTCATCAGCGGGGGTTACACACAAAAATGTCTAAAAGCACACATTCTTCCATAAGAAAACAGATTTCTGTGGGGCAGCGTGGCTGGTGAATTCAGCCATGTCCCAAGGGTGGATCAGATTTCATGCCTCATTTTTAATCCTGGGCTAGAACATATGAAAAATATACACATCCACACTTTCCATTAGAGATTCTAACGTGCCAAAAATTACTGATGTTTAATCTTCTGCTTTTGAAGATGCTAACGGACTACAGAAGACTGTTTCCAAAGTTCCCTAAAACCGAATTTTGTATGAATCTGTGGCATGTGGCATGCATGCGTTCACTAAGTTTTGATTTTTTGACTGTTAATTTTTTATGCTTGTAGAAAAATCCTCTGAAATTTCATTTACAAACCTCAGCATCAGAGTACAATTGTAGAATTGGATGACATTGGTGGAACTGCACTCCAGCTGGCAGACTAAATGACAGCAGGCAGATCTTTATTGATTAGTATCCCACCAACTTCTATAAAAGTTCTTTTACAGATGGAGTCTAACGAAAAGTTGACTCTTGGGATGCGCAAGACTGATAAAAAGACTGTTTTAATAACATTAGACCTTAATCTTAAATGATTCGCAGATGACATATTGTATATCGCAGCACGTAAAGATGTATATGTATGACCAAAGAGAAGTCTTTCTAATCAGTTGAAATTTGAATTGGTAGAATGTTAGTTTTCTTAAAAAGGGATTACTAAACTAAGGAATCGATATGTAAGCTATGATGGGGGAATAAAGGCAACATTATTCAATATAATAAGATAATTATCACAAGTACGCTTCAGTTTGAGTGATAATATTGTCCGAGTTTTACAAAATACCAATGCTTGAGCTCCTCTAGTCTTTCAGAATTGTCATTTATTGGGGGTTAATAATTTGCTGTCTAATTGTCTCACTTCACTTCGTGTGTCTTAAAATTCTTGGTTTATTTTTGGGGTGAAGTTTTGTGCAAACAGGCTTTTACAATCCAAGACAATGTCAAGTTATTTGAGGAAATACTTACTAGAAATCTACTAGAAATTTACCTCATATATATCTGAATTGATAGTTTTGCTTAATTTCACATTCACTCTTGGAAATGTGATATAAATACCCTTAGTGTATTTATTTCTCCTCTTCCCTCATAACTTCCCTTCCAAGAACTGACCCTTTTTATTTTATTTAATTTTATTTATTTTTTAATTTAGCTAAAGGCAGCCAGTGCATGATGTCTGTCTGTGTAGACAAAGGGTTCTGTTCTCAGCTAATGACAACGTTTGAGAGAGTCTCTTAATATTCATAAAGATATTTTTTCAGCCATACTAACTCTTTGGGTAGCAGAATAAGCAGAATTTTGGGATACAGCATTACCAGGCTGCCTGACATTAAAGGTGCTTGGGAGGTTATTTAATATTTAGCAAGGTCAGCTGAGCTCATACTTTTAAGAGGGAGGAGGAATCTTAATTTTCTTTCCTTCCTTTTTTTAACCCTTGTATGTAAATCTTGTCAAGCCTGGAAAATGCCTGGTTGTCAGAAATGAGGGCTCACGTATATTCTTTATAAACAAAAGCTGAAAAGCAACAATTTCTGTTAGGGCACGTGGTGGAAAAACAACCTCTTTCGAGTGGAGGAGGAGGAGTCTGAATGCAAGGCAAGGAGGAACAGAACTCATTTTGCAATTCTCCTTTCACCTAAATGAGGGCTAAATTTACCTGGCCCTGCTGCTCCGTGGGAGCTTTCTTGTTGCTTTGTTTTGTTTCCATAACAGAAATCTAATTTTAAAAACAATCCATGAGCAATTATCCGTTTTCTTTGTGGAAAACAGGCACTTGGGTTCTGTGTAGCGTGGGCTGCCGCTTTCTGGGGGAGGCGTTTCATTTGTTTTACGTGTTCTGAGCTAAATAAAATCCCACTTATTATTAGCTACTAACAAATTAAGCCCACGAGGAAGGAAGGAAAAAAAAAAAAAAGAGAGCTTTGCTGCTGCTATTAAACACCCTACAGGATCACGTCCCAAAAGTGATATGCTCGTGGCTGGGAGTATTTTGCCATTCTTTTTGTAGTGCCTGTGAGTGGGACACACTTCCCAACAAATTCTATTTGGTACGCAGTTGGGGGGAGTTTTGACAATAATATGAATTTTTCATATCTTGTTCTAAGAGAAGACAAAACAGTTTCCACATCTTTCAGATTTATTTTTAACAGTACCTGCAGTTGCACAAACATATGCAAAAATAGATACAGGCAGAAATACAAATCGACACTTCTAAGCAATGCTGTTTCCATTTCATGTCTGAAAGTGCAATACCCTAACACCTCTGTCATCTCCAAAGTACAACTCATGTTGATGTTTACTAAAAGGGACTCAGTTCTCAGTGTTTCTCAGATCCACTTATGTATGTATTTTCTTATGTATGTACTTCACACTTCTTATGTATGTACTTCTTATGTATGTACATTTCTTGTACTAATCACCGCCAAAACTGAGTAAAAAAAAAAAAAAAACTTCTTAGAGATTTGCCAGGAAAAATAAAATAAGCTCATGGATAAACAAGATCATAGAAATGGTACTGGGTTTAATTGCTTATTTACTTACTCTGTAGAGTACTTTCCAAACAGAAAAAAAATGCCATGTCTACCAAATAACATAATGAAGCAATTTTCCATATTATCTCATTTTAAAAGGCAACCTTGGTTGATTAAGACCAATTTAGCAGAAGTACTAATAACCCCTTGAAAGATATGACTAGGACAAAAGCAGTTACAGGTTGGTTGCAACAAGGAACATTCTGATTTGAAAAAAAAAAAAAAAATCTCAGATCAATCCTTAGAGAACTCTGCCTAGAGGAGTTGAGGAAAATCCATCCTTGGAGATTTTTAAAACTTGACTGGGCAAGACTCTGAGCAGCTTGATTCAAATTTGAAATAGTGCTTGTGTGGAGGAGGGGATTGCAGAAAATGGCCTCCAGAGGTCAATTCCAACTTAAATTACTCTGTGCTTCTGTGATGGCTACCCAGGGTTTAGGTGACAGTCTTACGACTTGTCAGTTTGTCATTCAGTAGAGTATCAAGAGGAAAGTGTGCTCTTTCACTTAAATCACTGCAACATTAATTTCTGAGAGACCAATTTCCATTGGAGAGCAGATGTACAACTGGCTAATTTATATTTTTTTTTATTTTTTTTTTGTGTGTGTGATTGAAATGCATGCTAAAGTCTGTCTGGTGGGTTTGGATGATCTCTGCCTTTCTCTCCCATTCTAACCCTATGAAGCATGAAAAAAAGACAGAAGGGTTTCTATTGATGCAGATCTGATGGTTTTTTTCAAAACAGACTCTGGACATGTGAGGAGTTTTTGACAATTCACCACTTTAGTCTTTACTTCTAGCTTCTGTGACGTCTGGTGTTGTGCTTTTTGACTATCGTGTTGTCTTACTGTCTTTGGAACCGTGACTTGACCTTGTGAACTGCTCCTGTGAACTTCATCTTGTGATGCTTTCTCAGCTCTGTATGGTGGTGGAGAACAGGAGCTTAAACAGGGAGTTATGGTTCCGTCACACAAAGTGACAGGATTAGGCCCTCATATTAATAAACTATTCATATCTTTACAAAGGTATTACTTAACAATATGAGTTTTCTCACTCCTACCAAAATGTTGAAATTAGATAGGTGGATGGCACAGCTTCACTATCTTGAGGATTAAGCAAAGTGAAGAAAGGTGATTAAATCTTGCGTCTAATATCCCTGAGAGGTTTTTTTTGGTGGAGACTCTACTTTTAGCATTTGTTCTGAAATCCTACACCTGGACATTTCCCTTTTTTTGAGCTCTACTGTAAGGAACAGAAACGTTTTGGTGGAGGTAGTTGGGTACAGCATAGTGTCTCTATATAGTACTTCCAATTTCAGCTGAGTTACAGCAAGAAGCAACTTTCTATCAAAGTAAGCAAAGCTTGTCGATGAGATGGAAAACTGCTGTCATCAAAAGTCTGGTTTAGCAGAAAAGAATGCAGACTGTGACTGGAAAATAGCCCTTTATCTCAGTTTCTTACAACTGCCTCAGGTAGCACTCAGTCTTAGCTTAGACTGTTTCTGCTCTTGTATTCTTCAAAGATCACCTTTTCTGATGAGAAGCCACTAATTCCAAACTAACTTATGCTCAAATTTTTTTAATGTTTTGAAATGAAATAAGGCGACGGATGTTAATAATGTACTGGCATAAAGCACGGAAGAAATGGGCCTAAAACTCCAATTTAATTTCTGTAAATTTTGAATCTGTTTCCTTGGGTTTAAAGAGCAGGAAAGCGATACTGGATGTGCTTCATATTTAAATTTCCTCTTGCAAAGGTTTATAAAAGATTTGTGAATGTGGGGAGCATATTTCATGTCTGATAGGTAAATATCAGACAGTTGGAGCTCTATGATCGTCATAAGCACATCAACTAATTTAAATTTGTAATTACCTGTAACACTTGCTGAGCATTCCTTATTACCTCTGTCGACCCTTTATAAATTCTATGTGAGTTCTTCCACTATGTCTGAAATATTAATAAACTGGCATCAGTTTAATGATAAAGGTTTTCATATATGACCAAATGTAGTTCTTGCCAACTTATAAAGCAACTTGCATATTAATATTTTAATTTTTAAAGAGTAGTATTAAAGAAATGGGCTTTGCCTTGAACTAAAATGAAGATGGAGGGCCTGTCTTCTTTTTTGGCAATGGAACTTTTGATTGTATTATTCCAGCACCTCTACCTATCTCCTTTAGATGTGAATATTCCTTTGTTTGCCCCCTATTTCATTTTTTGGGTGGAGGGAAAGTCCTGCTCCTGTTGCAGAGGAGGCAACACGGGCTACATCCCGCTTCAGAGACAGCCATCCCAGGGCCATGGATTCCTGGTGGCTTGTCTTAGCAACCAGATGAGATCCATTTTGAACGTAGAGCTTTTGTCCAAAGGACATCCTTGTGCTTTTCTCTCCCTTTGATACTTTCCCTGGAGTTTCAGGTCTTGGGAAGTTAACACAGCAAGACTTGGACGCATGGACTTCGAGCCACGGTGTATTACACCTCCCACAGTAAAGCAGAATTTTAGGGGTTACTTTTGCTTCTTTGGGGTATCGGCGCTGCGTGTAGCCTTTTGCTGTGTCTTTTTGTCATTTTTTTTTTTTTTTAACCAGTAAAACTTTCTTTTTCAATGAAACCTTAACATTTAGCAAGATGTATCATTCCATAGCATATGGGATTCCTGTCGGAGAGCAATAGCACTTACACAGCCCATTTGTCAGGGAATAACACCCCCTGGTCCCTGGCGCCGTGCCTCACATGCCCCCTTTCAGTTCAGGACAGCAACTGAACACCGTGATACTAGAAAGAGAAAACCACTTTAGGAAGAATAATAGGAACCCACTCTAGCTCTAAACAGACAGTAACCTTCAAAGCTTAGCTCTCTGTAACTCCACTTATTTAATCTAGATTCATGTGCATCTGACTTAGCAGTCCCAAATATGATGATGAGAATTAATTAGACATCTAGTGTATTCCTGTACCTATGCAAGCTTCTTCCCTGTATAATATTTCCTAAATACAGTATGCTATGTGTCTTGCTGAGCACCCCAGTGCTTCCTCCTCTAGCCAAGAAGGACCTCCTGCCACTTGCTTTTCCTTTGCCACATACTATCCCTTATCAGTCGTAGGGAGGAATGTGGTCTTGCTGAATGATATGAAACACGTGAAGGACTCAGATGCCTCTGGCAGCAGATTGAGGGCCCACCACACTTCCCAGGCTATGCAGTCCTAAGAGCTGAGGGGTCTGTAGCAGACACCTCCTCGGAAGCTAAGGCTGCGGTGAAGTTGCTCAAGATTCCAGAAGGCTAGTGAGACCAGCAGAGCAAGAAATTTGACATGTTGTTAAAAGTCTTCCCCTCCATTGGAAGTGTAGCGACAGGACAAGGAGTAATGGTTTTAAATTGAAAGAGGGGAGATTTAGATTAGATATTAGAAAGAAATTTTTTACAGTGAGGGTGGTGAGACACTGGCCCAGGTTGCCCAGAGAAGCTGTGGCTGCCCCATCCCTGGAGGGGTTCAA
>JAOTQQ010000012.1:54861289-54880068 GCA_026546715.1 Gallinago undulata
TAACATAGTACTTTTTTTTTGCACAGGAAAACGTATGATTCTTCCCACTGAATACAGAACTAGAAATGGGCTGTGTCAATAGTTAGGGTGGCCCTCAGTAACTGAGGATGGGATCCTCAACTGGAGAAGTTAGAAGCCCTTCAGACAGAATGCCTGCCACCCAAGCTTCGTTGTGGATAAATGTGTAGTTTAAGAAGGGCAAAATAAGATTGTCACTAAACAGTTATAAGAATACATTCCTTAATCCTTGTGAAGTACTTTGAAATCCTCAAAGGTGTTGAAAACAGCACATGCATGAGATAGATAGTATTTTAAGATATAGGGATATATAACAGAATTGCATACTTGGCAGAGAAGTCCAGATACTGGACTTTCACTTGATAGTTTCCTGGGTGATCTTGGGTAAATAATCTAGTTAGAATGAGAACGAGAAGGCTCCGGTTCATGCAAAAGTCCTAGTCAAATTCTACATTTCTATGAAAAATCGATGAAGTTCTCTAAAATATACGTATTCAGCATGCAGTGGACTTAAAGTCAAGTCCAGTTTTGAAACGTGCTGGAGTGGGCTTTAAGGAAAATAACTTTAAAGCTGGGGCTATGGAGTCTGTAAGGAAAGGATGATATTTTCATTATGTGACAAAAAATTATATTGCTTCCTACAATGTAGAAATTATGGCTCTCTTCTCAGATACGAGAGGCCAGAGCTTCAGCTCCTGTTCTGCTGAAGGTTTTTTTTCCATTTAAAGTGGTTTTCCAACCCACAACCTGCAGGCTGGAGGTTACCTACAGCTGATACAACCTGTCTACAGTCAGCTCCTTTTTTTTCCTAGTGGCACTTGTATTTATATTTGCTAACTCAGAATATGTATAAATAGTGGTGTTTTGTTCAAAGATGCTTGAACTATGTTCGAGGTCCTTTGTAATTTCAATTATTTACATTTGATCTTCCCTAGTTCAGTACCGCAGCCTGAAGTTTGGTACCGGTTCTAGTTGCCATAACCCTGGTAAATGGCAAAGCTCTGGCAAAGCCCAGAGCTCACGGCTGTTCACTTACCTGCTTGTAAAAGGACACAGCTAACAGAGGTTTCAGATGTTTCAAGCTTGGTGCAGGAATATATTATTCCTTCGCTAACAGTGATGTAATCTGCAAACACAGTCTTCTTGATGAAGAGCCCTGTTTATTTATTTTTTTTTTCTTCTTCGGTGCTTTATCTGTCTTTTCACCTTTGCTATTCTGTGATACACTGAAACAGCTAACTTTCAAAATTATTTGATTCTGGGGAATAAGAAAGTTGAAAAACAAGAAAAAGTAGCAGCAATTGTGTGAGCGGCTCATAAAGGGAAACAGAACTGCTGACAGCAGTACAGAATGTTTCTCATACAAAACCTTATGCCTGAACTGAAAGGTGTCCAAATCAGTAAATACAGACAAGAGAGAAGAAGAGGGAAGGCAAGAAAGAACTTAATCTGTTTTTTGCATTTCAATTTGAATGTCCCTTTTACACTTCTGCTGATAAAGCAGCTTTAAGCTTTTTATACATTGACTAAAATCATGTCTGCGTAACTGTACCATGCCCTTTGCATGGCCACTGCTTCAAGAAAGCTGCAAAAGAAATAACTTTTATTTTAATTCCTGGTTGTATGTCTTACAAAATTAGTGTATATGCTCAGCCACAAAGTTTTTATGATTTGAAGGCCCCACTACTTTTATATTGCCTTAATCAGAATAGGTATCCAGCCATTAAACTAAAGAGCTAACTTATTCAGGATGCAGAAGGAAGCACAAGAATTATATGTTGGTTGTGAACAGGCTGGGCTTGAGTCTCAAAGAGACATTGAAAGTCTAAAAATTACTGAGTGTCTGAAATAGAATTGTGAAAGAACCTCAGTTACTATTAGATCCCAAGTAATAGTTTGTGGGGAGTTTGTCAAGACACAAGATGCGGCGTCGGGCTGTGCCGTAGGAGGCATCTGGAGACAGACTGGGCTTGTGCTGTGGCACTGGTATTCCTAGAGAAGCTCTGGTCGGTGCAAAATGTCCTTAACTTCTTTACTGTGTTTGGGACTCTCTCCATTTATGTTTTTTTACCAATTACCTGGAGAAACAAACTTCTCCCTGGGTTACCCACAGATGGTGCAGCCATCTGAAAAATTGTTTAAAACTTTCTGTTGTTAGGAAATGTCAGTCTATAGAGATAATGTATTTCACAATCATGGAACATGAGTTTCATGATAACGATGAGAAAAGACAGCCACATAAAGCTCTCACTTTCTTCTGCTTGCTATCTAATAATCTATGTTCCATATGTACTGAAAATCTGCATTTAATTTTAATATGTCAGAAGACTCCATTAAGTTTTTGACTTCTTATTTATCATAGTTTAGAAAGATCGCAAACTTAAAGTAACTTGCTAATAATAAATTTGCTTTGTTTATAAAAAAATAATGTATATATTTAAAATCTCGTATTTTTTTTTCTGGAATGCATTTCCCTAAGGAAGGGAAAAATAAAAGAATTAGGAAAGTAAATAGTCTTGTAATAAAGGTATTAGCTTGACTTTGTTTAGGTTCCTACCCTTCTGTGCAACCGCGAGCAAACTAATTAATCCTGGGCCACAGTTTTCCTTTCTAACACAGGGATGTTTCATTCTTCTTACTTTTTTTTTTTTTTGTCTTGTGCATTTGTCTTCTGAACTTGTTGAGACACCAGTTACCATTTGCTCTATAGAGCCACAAGAAGTGGAGGAAAAGCACAAAAGGTCTGATTTTGTCTGGGATAGGTGGGCCCCACATTGATACTGAAAATCAAAGGTATTTACAAAGGTATTTAATCAAAGGTATCATATACCAAAGACTTTGTATTTGATGCATTGGACGTACAAGGAAAAAATTCTGCATGCAACCTTCTGAAAGGAGTTTAGAGAAGCCCTCATTCTCCTTCTTTGTTCAGTTTCGGCTTGAAACGGTGTCTTTGAAACTTAACAGCATTTTTCACAAGGATCAGTTTATTTCTCTGGGTTTTGTGTACAGCTAAAATAAATAATTCGGCTTTTGTTTTAGTAAGAGCAATTTCATTTATGTAACACCTGATGTTCAAACATCTGTGTTTGTGCACCAGAATCGTCAAAGAAACTGGCTTTTGGAAGTAAGTTTATTGGCTGAATGCGAGGGTGTCTGAGATGCGTGTGATACGTCGCGTTGTGTTTTACAGGAACCAAGAATAAAGTCTTCTGTTTCCTTTTTATTACACATCTCAGTGACAGTGCTGGAAATCTTATTTTTTGATCCCGATCTGATTTGAGGAGGGCTTGGGATTTGATTGTTTTTTGAAGAAGGAATGTGTTTTTACATGAATGACAAAGCCCAACTAAATTCCTCAAATAAGTCAAAGTGCTTTACTAGAAAAAAAGATAAAATACTGGGTTCAACTGATGCCTCTACAGAGCTGTAGGAGGGATGAATGTCAGGGAAAAAGCAAACTAAGATTCAATATGAGAGCTTTGCCTTTCCATTCTTCTTAGTTTAATAACAGCTTTTCTACACACGCTCCTTCTCTGCATTGTCTTTTAGTTACTTTGTTTGTTTAATTGAATGAATTACAGAATTCAGAATTCATTACAGAATGAAATGTATTACATTACAGAATGAAATTACGGTCTTGCAACATGCTGTAAGGCTAATACATGCCCACATCTTGCACAATGAGGAGAGGGACCTTCATGATCATTTTGGCTCCTCCACAACTTAAATAGAGGGTTAGGAGAGCCCTAAGTCTCTCCAGCAGCCGGGTCATACCTGGCAATTGTTAATTACTTGGAATGAGGAACACTGATTGTGATATGCATTTAAAAATTACTAAATTATTCTAGCCAGATTGAAACACCATAATTCTCCCTGGAAGTAGGGGACATACATATTTATGCCATGTGCTCTGAACCAATTTTTGGTAAAGGAAGGAGGAGACTTTGAAAATGTAAAGAACGTGGCGATTTAAATTCTTGAGGAATCCCGTTTCCTTGATCACAGCAGAGGAGAAAAAGCAAACTGCCAGTAATTTAAATATGATAATTTCCATCATAACTTGACAGCAGATGTGAACAAAAAAAGACATGAAATAGCCAAAGACAGAGGGAAACTGGGAGCACAGAAGGTAGTGGATAATGCCTGCTGAAGCAACGTGGCTTTGCTTGGTTTCTGTAAACACTCTGCAGCTAAATGGATGTAAGTCAATCAGATTTTCTTTGGCGGGCAGTATTCTCTTTGACCTGGCTCCTAAGTGAAAACGGGATCAAAGGAGGTTCTTTCTCCCACGCATGGCAGGATCATTCCATCAGCTCTTTGTTAAAGGGAACGCACAGCATCCTACAAACACGCGCTACAAAACCGGGTTGGAGAGGGGAAGGCACAACCAGATGAGGACAGAAAGGTGCTCCGTGGGCAGCTGCAATCCCAAACTCGCTGAACTGAGGGCTCCCTGTATCCCCTGGGAGGTACCTGGTGTGGGCTCCCAGGGTTGTACCGGGGGCTATCACCCAGAGCCAGCCGTGAGCGGACCCGTGCCCGCCGGTCCTTGCGTTGCGCCGTTCAGCTCCTAAAAATAATCCAGTGTGCTATAATTAAGGCAATTTTTAAGCCCTGTTACGTGAGCAAAAGGAGCAGGGGGAGCCGATGGGTTTTGGTTGTTGCACTTGTTAAGTGTCGCCATGGTCCTGTAGCGAAGTGGTGGGGGAGAGCTGTAGTTATAACCAGCACTTGCTTATTAAAGCATTTATCATAAACAAATTCCTGCTTCGGTCCTTAGGCCCTGGTTTAAATTCTGAACTCCTGTTCCTTACATGCAGCAAATCCTCATTTTTAAAATGGTCTGTGAAAAGGTCTCGGTATATTTACCTCCCTCTGAAAATCACAGAATCACAGAATCTTAGTGGTTGGAAGGGACCTTTGAGATCATCGAGTAGATATTCACATTTAAACAAGTTACTACGTGAGCCTCGCCGACCGAGCACATTATGGGCACCTTTGGGAGGGGGGGGACAGACGGACAGACAAGCATACGTCCCCAGCTTTGCAGGGCATTAATGCATCTTATGGATGCCTACCAGCTTCCTCCTGCTCTCCCACTCCCTGTGTTTGTTCCTCTCATCTCCAGATGAGACCATCCAGGTCTCGACAGCCTGTTGTCGCTGCTTCTGGAACAGCCGCCGTCCCTGCCGGCAAAGCAGAACCTCTGGGTGTCTGTGGAGAGGAGTTTAGGCAAGGACAGACCAGTACAGCCTCATGGCCCACTGTCTGACCAGCACAGAGGACCACAGAGAAAATACAACAAAAGTGGCATCTCGTGCCCTTTTCACAATTGATGGGTAATTTGAGAAAGGGCCCATCGTATGGCATATACAGCTGCCCTGATCTGGGCACTGCTATTGACCCAGGTCTTCACTCTTAGAAATTTTCCATGGATAATATGTGTCTTTCTAAAGAAACATTTGAAACTGTTAATTGTGATTGATTACTCATTTTAATATGCCATCTACTTAGTCCCGTAACATTGCATCCTTTGAAGAGCTTGCGCATTAACCCAAAGTATCTTGATGAAGTTTGCCCCATTGTTTGCTAAATCCTTGTGCACAACTTCTCTGGATTTGGGATAGGACAAGCCATTAAATAAAACAAATGCCAATGGTGTGAGGGCTACCTGGTGGGCATAAGCCAGATGGGAAGTTCTTGAGGCGTGCGGCTGTAGATGGGTACATATAGACATACCACGTAGCGGACATACCTCACTTCAGATTTGGTTTCAACATGTTTCTGATGAGAGTTAACACTGGAACAGGCTGTAGACTTACAAGATGGCTTAACCTCCACTGAAAAACAGATGCCATTATTTGAACTCTGCATGCTTTGCATCTTGGGTTTCTGCCAGTGGAAACCTTGCGTGGATGTCAGTGGGCCTGGTGTTAAGAATATGCTCTGCAGAGCGCTTCCTCTCTGCCACGTCTTCTTATTCCTGCTTACATTTATATACTTATGTGTACTAGTGCCGTATTTAAAGTGGAAAAAAAAGTTTATTTGATGGTTAAGGTGTGCTTATTTTGGCCCAGTATTAATATCTGCAGTCCTGTCATTTCAGGACCATCCAGACCAAAGATTTCCAGATGACTGACTTCCCTCCATTTTTGCCTTATAATTCCCAAACTTGTTATATGAACATTTTGGAAGACACTAATATGCTTTGTTTCAAACCCTAGGCCTAGAGAACATCTGTGTATTTTATATACTTTATATTCCCTGCCTTTCCTTGTAGATGCATACCCATCCTATGTGCTACCAGCTACGCAGAGTTCACATCGTGTTCACAACAGTTACGAATTCTGGAAACAGACTGTAACACATTATAATGAATTGCCCTTGTCCATCATGTTGGCTTTTTAAATGTAATTTTTGTAAATTTAAAAATTTAATTCCAAATACTCATTACGTGCTGGGATATTCCCAGTTAGATGCCAGATACGCACACGTGAAACCATTCCAGATATGAGAAATAAAATCAAGAATTCTCCCAACAGTGCTATGTGATACCCAGCCTATTACAAATCGGTATGACAGGGGCCAATATCTGTAACATCATTAATAAAAAAACCATCATTCATGCTGCTGATTTTTAACTCGGAAGCCTACTCTTTCATTTTAGATTGAAAAACTCACAAGGGAGGAAAGGTTTGCAGTTGAATTCAGACCTGCAATTTGCCTGTCAGGAGGGTACCTCCCATATTCACATGAAGGAAGTGTCGTTTCTTTTGACTTAGAAGGATAATGGCTCAGGATGTTTAATTTGCCATCAGCAGGACTAAACAGTGAATGTGCTCGTTCCATATGGCTGCAGTTGGAAACAGCAGAGTATGAGAATTCAAAATCTTAACCAGATTGAATTATTTTTACTTTTTATCTAAGTCAACTTCCAGATTTTCCATCAAAAGGCAAGCTTTGTGGCACTTTCTCAGTGTTAGATCCAAACAGCTTTATCAAAACCAACCTCATTAATTCAGCAGGAGCAACTTCCTCCAAAGCATAATATATCTATGGAAACCTGGAGAAAGTTCCTCCTTCTGGCTTAGAAATGTTTTTTTTATTTGAATGAACTGGAGATTCCGACAGCATGGTAACAGTAAGAACAAATCTAACATTACAACGAGAACATCATAACTACATGAAGAGTGACTGAGCTTGATCCAAACCGTAAGCCCGACATTAGGATGTGAAGCTGAAATGGCTTTCCTTTTGCCACGTCTTAAAAGAATGAAAGCAAACACCACGGACGTTGTATGTTTCCTGATTTTCTATAGTGCTAAAAAAAATCCTAAGTGCTTAGCAAATAAGTAACAATAATTACCAGCCTCCTTTAATAAATCAACACTTAATTACCAGTTTGACAGGTCACCGAAGTTTAAAAAGAAGTTGGCAAATACAGAAGAAGGTTTATCAAGCTGCCCTTATTGTCTGTGTTGTTTATCCCAACCCTAAGGAAAGGAGTGTGGAAAATTTTTATCACAGATGACTAAATTATTTTGCACTTAACAACTTAAAAAGTAACATACAGACAAATTATTTTGGTAAAAATGTTATTTGAAGTTTTTGACTTCCCCAGTATTCCTGCCATTATGGATAGGAACAATCCATAATGAAATTTTATTTCCATTTAACATGCTTTGGAATCTCAGATATTGCTTTGTTATGTTTTTCATCAGAGTAAAAATAAGCCAACATTAGTTAGACCACCAAATTTTCAGCAAAGTTTTGTTTAAAAAGCTATTTCAAGATGGTCTCTGTGATATGAAGGCAAGCCATGCATGAAACAACAGATTTACTACAGTAAATAAAGGTACTTAGTATTTATTTGCTGTGGATTTTTAGTACAATTGCAAACCCATTGTTTTGTATTTCATTGTTGAAGTTGGTTTGTGTCAGTGATGAACAAATGGAAGAGGCAGATAAATTTACGTAAAAGCAAACAGGTAAGTTTTTGAGTGTATAACCGTCCTCTGTAAGCATCTATTTAAGCAACAAAATCATGTTTGATTTTTCAGTAGCTCAGAAGACAAATATATGTAACACTGTATACTGTAAAGGGATATTTTAGAGAATTTTAAAAAACACAGTAAGTCCTCAATAGAATCAACTTCATATTCAATTTACTTGGCTTTTTATTTACTAATTTTTGTAGCAACTTTCGTGTTGTAGTTATATGAAAAAGTAACCTCATTTTAGATCATAATTTAAGTTTTTGATTTTTTTCCCTCACTTGTCCCTAGAACATCAAACAACAATTCTATAGAATGGTATTTTTCAGAAGTTACATCATTTCATGGACAGAGGCATTTCTTGCTCTGTCATTTCAAGAATGACAGCAAAGCAAACAGCTGTACTAACTCTGCTGTAAGGTGTTCATACTCTACAGAAGGGTTCAAACTTAACAATAAACAGGTTTTTGTTCTTTTTTTGGGTGTTGTTTTCAGGGGGATGAGGGGTTTGTCAGCAGATCCCAAATAGCTCTATGGAGGTATCGATGCTCTGAGCGTGACTAGACTTGCTAAGATGACTTGGTCCCAACAGTCCCTTGCTGGTCTCCAGGCCACCAGCGTGGGTGCAGTTGGCAGCAGCAGCACGTGCTCCTGTCACAATCAAAAAGTTGTGTGTGGCCGTGTTTAACCCTCACAAAGCCTTTAACACTAGTGAACGGAATGATTTATTACAATTCAGCTTACGAGTTGCGTACTTCAATCATTAATCTTCATAAAATGCTAGTGACAGCCTCTACTGCACATCAGACTGTTGTTAACCCAAGTACAGTAGGATGCAAAGATAATATGTTTGCATGATTTATTGGCTGTGGGCCCTATAATTACTAATTATGCATATGACAGACCACCAAATGCATAAAATGCAACAGAAGATCTGCAGTGAAAAATTATTACAGCGGTATAGTTCAAGTTCCTATCAAAAAGAAATTTTACAGTCGGCAGTGAAATGAAGTTTTCTGACCCTGAAAAATCTATATTTGCATTAATAATTTTTAATAAAAGCTGCAGAAAGGCAAGGAGAAAAAAAAACAGAAAAAAAAGATCTACCATGTTTTAACCTCTCTGTTTTCCATTGTGGTCTCAAATTTGATCTAAAAAGCAATGAAGTGGAAATAAAAAAATAATTTGGAAAACACATCTCAATTATGGATAACTCCTGAAGTGGCACTTTATTCTTAAGTATTGGATTATGATTGCTGACAAACATTGAGACTAAACTGTAAATTCTCTCACCTTTGCCAGATTTAACAAAATTTCTGTCATTTTCTTTTATATTTATTTCCTGATAAATTGTATTTCTTTTCTACTAGAACAAAGAAAAAAATCAAATCAAATATAAAGATATTAATGAAGTAAAAAGCAATAATGAAGTGGCTATTAGAACTGTGCTTAAAAATCCTTATAATTTTTTAAAATATATTTTATTAATTACATTTCGTGTGCAAACTACAAATTGGTAAGGCTTGATCTTATAAAGATACAGATCTTACGAAGATGTACTCTCTCATGTGATCACATAATAGTAGTAGATGCATTTCTTTCTCACTAGTGAATCTCAGGCTCCATTTTACAAGGATCGTCTGATTTAATTGAGCTACTCATAGAACATAGTGGGCCAACACCACCAACATTGAGAGATTTCCTCCTCTAGGTCCTTGTGGTGTGCTTGCTTTAAAGAAAAGGTGTATCTGCCCACGTTTACTGTCCTAACTCGGGGTTCCATCATATATATAAACCTCTAAAATATGATAAGCAGTATTGATAAATATTTACTCCGACTATTTTTCAAAGGATTTATATTTCTGAAAAGTACGTCTTTGTAAGTGTATATTTAAGTCCAAAGCAGAAAATTCTCTTCAATGCATAGCTATTTCTTCTATGCTTTATGCATATATATAGGAAGACTTGTTCAAAGTAGCTCTTACACATAATTTTTTGTAGCATAGGAGGTGGCATTAGTATGTTGCTTTGGGGTTTGACAATGATAATGTTGAGATAAGCATTAGAAATAAGTAATTAAGGGATAATACTTCAAGTTGGAGTTGTGATGACCACAAAGGGAGAAAATAGGCACTTGATATGTAAGAACTAGGCAATTTTATATACAAGATAGAGAATGCAGTGTTTATAATTTTCCTAGCTATGGCTTTGTTGTTTAAAATGATTTACTCCTATCATGCAATTTTCATCAAGTGAGGCTTTAACATGATTGTACTGTGAATAATATTTAGAAGGGGTTATAAAAATGCAGTTTCTCTACTCATACGTAGGAGGAGGGAAACACCGAAGAACGGTCAAAATGACAAAGCAAAGGAGTGGACAGTACGATTAAACAAATTTGCTTCCATCTCAGGAGGTCTCAATTTAAAGCAGGGCGATTCCCTCACTGTCAGGACTGAGTAATGACGAGTGGGTAGAGGATATATAAATTGAGTTGGGAGCAAATTCGTTTAGAATGAAACCTAGTTGCAGTTGTAACTGGGGAAAGCTCCTGCCTCTCCATTACAATGATTTTAATTATGGCATTCTGGGAGGTGTGAAAGATAGTGCAGCTCATCTAAGCCAGCTCCCTCAAAATTTACGGTTTTCTGATATACTGGCCTAAATTCTCAGCTGGAGCTGGTGCAGATGCCCATCGGTTCGGGACTTCAGCAGAGGTGTTTTAATCAGATCAGTGTCGCGATTACATCTCCTGTGGCATTAACCCCACCTGAACTCCCAGCAGCTTAAGGACAAAGGCATGTTTGTGTAGATGCTTAATAAATATTAAGCAGGGAAGCAAGGCAGTGTGTGTTGGAGGAACAGATAGTTTGATTCCTGTTACAAAGGCCTAAGGTTTAGTCATTTAAAACTACACGTTCCTCTTTGAGAAGCCCTAGTGAAAGGTGCGGGTGAGAGGAGAAGAGGCCACATGGAACTCCGGGAAACAGAGGGGCTGGAGACATTAGATGCTTCCTCCTAATTGAACACATGAAATAGGCTTTTAAAACCTAGGAGGGAGTTCATGGACAGAGTCAGAGTGCATGGTTTCTGCTGAATTTCTGCTTGACTTTGAGGTGTAACTTGCATTGTCCAAGAGCAGCCTGTGCAAGGCAACACTCAGTAAGAGGCAAAGCAGCCCTGCAACCCTGGTGTTTCCATTAGGGTTTTGCGGTTTTCTTACAAAACCACTGCCTAAAGTCCACCTATTTTTATTGTGGTTCCCTTTGAGGCAGAGTATATTTCATTATTTTTTATTTTATGCACACCTGCTACTTTGCCTTTAAAAAACCCACCATAACGTATTAGAAAAAATATTTTTAGTTAGTAAAGTTGTAGTCATTATAATAAGACTTTACTCTGGTTCACTAAAAACTTTATTATTTTCTTTTCTGGTTTTGAAAAACATATACCTACTTAACACAACTAAAAAAAAAAAAAAAATCTGTGCCAGCAAATACATGCGAACGCTGGGACAAATTCTTCTTGGGGGAAAGAATTCTTCTACACATTCTTCTTGGGGGAGGGAGATGCCGCTTGCACCCTCCCTTGCAGCCGGTCTGACGCCCCACAGAGTGCTATGGCGGGATGGAGCTTTATTGCTGTTTTTCTTAAGGCTTTTGGTAGATGAGAAGGGGCTGTTTTCTTTTCGGCGTTTCAGACCTGGCTATGTCTGCAGCAGCAAGCAGCGCAGCAGGACAGGCACGGATCTGCAGAGCTGAACAGTTCATGCTGAGACCTGGAAGCCCATGCAATGTCAGACTGGAGCTTGTTAGTTTGGAGTTACTTTTATCTGAAGGAAATACAGTCCGCAGGCTTTTAGAGTGATACGTAATCACTTCATGGGACGATTGTGAGATTTGCTTTGTACACACGCAGAACCGCAGAATGACTTCACCACCTCTCTGGGCAGGCTGTTCCAAGGCTCAAAGTAAGGAAGTTCCTCCTCGTGTTTAGGTGGAACTTCTTGTATTTGAGTTTGTGCCCATTTCCTCTTCTCCTGTCCCCAGGCACCACTGAAAAAAGACCAGCCCCATCCTCTTGACACTCATCCTTTAAGTATTTATAAGCATTGATCAGATTCCCCCTCGGTCTTCTTTTCTCTAGTCTAAAAAGACCCAAATTCCTCAGCCGCAAACTAAAAACTAGATGTAGTTTATATGTAAAACTCTAACCTCCACCTCTGTAGGTGTCTGGTTCGTGGACAACACTGCTTTCTGCTGCATGGACCTCCCTGCCTTCGCTTATAGCTGCAGAACTGGTCTGAAGCAAGGTTAAGCCCAGCCTCGGGGCGTCACTAAAAGGGTCTCAGCCACAGCACGGGACAGTCATTCAAAGAAAATCAATCTTCAGACGCAGCACTGTTTGGTTCTGGCAGCAAAGCATTCAACATTTGAAGAATAAATGATTTAATGTAGTTTGAGTTTAATGAAAAGCGGATCACGGAGAAACACTATCTGATCAGTCGTTGGTATTTGCTTGACTGTGTCCATTTTTATTATTTTTTTCTAGAGCGGTGGGTTTGCTTTTCCTACAGTTCATGCCTCTGCAACATGAGGCAGAGGTTCGGCTAAATCCTCATAAAAAGTGCTATATTGTGTTTAGAAGAAAAAGTGCAATGTTTCTACTATTTATTACATGAGGTATATGCACGATAAAAATAAAATGATAAAAAGGATTTTTGTATAATAGGATTAAGATATGGAAAGGGGCTGCTACGTGAATTTCGTTTCAGAAAATCTTGTGCCTGGAGCTTTGTATATCTTCTAAGCAGGAGCATAATGAAAGTGTTACAGGTGCTGATTTGAAAGTACTGCCAACTGAAAAACATAAAGCTATTTTAGTGCACCACAAGTAAGGTGATAAAGCTCAATCACCTCTTTCCCCATCATATGCTTCAAGCTCTCAATCACGTATTGATGACTGCTAGAAAATGTGCATTGAAAGGCCTCTTTGTGTGAGGCACATTTGGGCCCCCATTTGGCAGAGTACTTAAAGATGTGCACGGCTTTTATGCCCTTGAGTGTTCTCCTACTAAAGAATGTTTTAAAATATTCTTGTGTTTAAATATTCAGAGCCATTGCTAGGAAGCTTGTCTCAGGGATTTCAGTATCAAAACAAAGTTACACTTCATTTTTGCTGTTGGTCAGAAAATGTCAATTTACCTTTAGTCACATCGAGTTTTTTTTCTGCTTTTTGTACCTGATTTTTCTTATCACTATACCCTCCCCACCAAGTTCTGTTTTGTTTGTGATCAAGTATTCTGTTTAAGTCAAAGTTGGGCAAATGTGAGAAAATCTAGGGAAATAAGAATTTGTCTGTTCTCCTTTTCAGTGAATACTTCAGTTTTTGAAATTAAAAGTTACAGATTCATTTTTCCTCCTCCGTCTGGAATATCCAGTTATTTTATTTTTATATATTACTTATCCAGCATGAATGTGCAAAGAATAGGCACTATCTCTTCCATGCTTTTGTAGGTATCCGAACTTGGTTAGTCCAAAGATAAGACAAAGTAGGTTAGGTTACCTGCTGTATTCTTTTCATAATTTAGCTATCTAAATAATACATATATAGTAAATATTATAAATAATTGTATTGACACAGAAGGGTTTCAAATTCAGAAATGCAACCCCCCCAAAAGCTAAGGAAATATATCTAATATGCATAAGTGTGACAGAATAGTCATAAAACAAGCACCTTCAAGTTTCGTAAGATGAAAAGGAAAGTTCTGCTTAGCTCACTTTAAGATGCTGAACATATTAAAATAATGATAATTCAGTGCAGAATGCTATCTGGCAGGTGGCTGTATGTCATAGTTTAACCCCAAGCAGCAGCTGCTTGCTCACTCCCCCTTGTTGCGACGGGGGAGAGAATCAGAAGAGTAAAAGTGAGGAAAAACTTGTGGGTTGAGATAAAGACAATTTAACAGGTCGAGCAAGAGCCACACGTGCAAGCAAATCAAAACAAGGCCAGCTGTCCCAGCCCAACTTCTTGTGCTACCCCATTCTACTCACTGGTTGGGGGGGTGTGAGGAACAAAAAAAAATCCTTGACTGCCTGGCAACAACCAAAACCACCAGTGTGCTGTCAACACCCTTTCCCATCCCAAATCCAAAACACAGCACTGCCCCAGCTGACAGCTCCATCACAGACAAAACCATGACACCGTAAAAACTATAAAATGAAATTAAATCTTTATGAGTATAATGCTGTTTCTAAGATGGTTTACTTTGTGTAATTTGCAAGAAAAAAATCAAGAAAAAATAAATATAAAGCCCTTTCTAGAAAAATGTGGAGGTTTCTTATATGAAATCTGTATGTAGGATAATGAATAGTTAAATTAACAGTTTTAGTAATGATTACTGAAATTATTTGAAACCTAAGAATAGATCAGATTTTGCATTAGCCTGTTTTAAGTACAGAAAGAAAGCTGATTGTGTTCTCGGTACTCTTACATGTAGGTAGCTGTTTTCAAGTCTAGGATATGACAATGCATTATCTGGATAAGGGCCACAATGCTGTATATGTTGTGTTGTCAGTTAAAAAGCAGATCAAGCTGGATGCTGATCTGGAAAGAGTGTTTAGGAAGTTGGGAACGGTTACGCTAAGTAATTGATGTGTGGCCACAGTCTGTTTCTTAGTAAAGATTAATCCTGGAGCCATTCCTTGAGATGAGTACCATTCAGCACATACAAAAACCTCTGCAATTCCAGGGGAGCAGATTGCATTATTAGAGCCAATATTTTTTTGACTTGACATTGACTGGAATAGAGGAAGAGTTTGTTGATTAACAACAGCATCCTTTCTGCAAGCTGAAACACATAGAGATTCTGATTTCCAGGTGTATATATTTACATATCTAAGGCACAATAACACTACAATTATTTTTTTTTCCTGAAAATAAATAATGTGAAAAGAAGAGCAGTGAGATGAGAGCAAAAAGGCTGTGCTTGAAAAGCTAAAATTATTTCAGCTGTTGCATGAATTTCTACAAGTCTCTAAGCTTAGAATTTGCAAAACATTTTTTCTGACATTCAAGCGCAAACAGTCTTTCATTTGATTTTATTAGTTTTCGGTAAAAGACAGAACAAAAAAATCATTAAGAGTTTGACCCTTATTTGCCAGGTTTATGGTCCATTTCATTGAAATTACCAGTAGTCAAACCTCTTATAAAAATAGGTTTGAATAGTCTGCAGCATTGTAGTTGTATGTATTTGCTGTATTTTCAGTTTACTGCACAACAGTATTAACTATGGAAATAGGAAAATTACCTTTTTTTTTTTTTAATACATCCTATATGTACAAGGCTAGAGACGTATTTAAAGATAAATGTTCAACTTTTTCTTCTGGCATTAACTTGCAGAGAAACCCAGTATTAATAAAATATCACCAGTGGGCAAAGTTTTGGCATGTTTCCAATGACTCACCTTAAAAAAGAACCCTGAGCTTCAACATCAGGACAAAATTTGTCATAACTGTTTTGTTTTAGTTGAGAACAGGGGTTTCCATCATTAAAATCCCTTCAAAGACTGCATTTGCCACCATCTTCGCTTACTGATCATCTGGATAGCTGAAAAATGAATAAAATTAAGAATGTAAAGGACTTTTCTAAATCATAAATCCTAAAACAGATTATACAGTTAAATAGCTTATTCCATAAACTATCTAAAATATTACCATTGGAAGAGCTGTGGTTCTGCTTTTCCAGTTTAAAAATACGTTTAGCTAAGCACAGAAAAGCTTGTCTCCTGTAATTACATCCTGGTGTGTGGACTATTTTTGGTTTTTTTTCCGATTGCATATTAATGGCATATATTGCTATATATTTGAACACTGCTGAATGTTTTAAACAACATCTTTTCTCAGAATCAGAAAATTGGTGCAAAGTTGTACGGAATTAGCGAGGGATTAGGCAGGAACAGCAGCTACAGGACCATCCTCAGATGAAAGGTGGTGCTGGCTGGCTGAAGTGAGAGCTGTTACAAACCTCTCTCTCTCTGCCTTCAGCCTCAGACAGGATGTCCCCTGCCATCAGCAGAGAGACCCTCACTGAACTTCTGGGTTCCTGGGTTACAGGGAATCCACGCAGACACTGCGGAATACCCAAGGAAGCCTCCTTGTTTCCAGCACATCTGAGGCTTCTTCACGTGTCTGCTCCCTCTTCTGGAGCCCCGCCATCCTGAGTGCTGAGGGTTTCATCTCCACATAAGAATTTACAAAGTTACAATATAAAATACTTACTACAACAGTAGGAACTAAACACCGGTGTGCAGCCTTACATTGCTTCAGCGCGTCATGGAGTGCTAACGATACTCTTCTTTCCCTGGTTTATTCTTAAACATTTTAGCTGATTTCTGGGTTACAGTCATATATCAAAATGACGATGAGGTTCTGTTCTGATGTAGCAGATGTTACGCTGTTGATTCCAGAAGAGTTTTGCCCATTTATATCAAGAGACTGTATAATCTAGCACTCATTAATGGCTACTGCATGGGTCAGTTTCTTTTACAGGAAGATTTGATCTCACAGGATTAACTAGAAGAATTTGAGATTTTTACTATTATAGTTTTCTTCAAGGCATAACTTGACCAGATGCTATCTTTCCAAGTTCTCCATTATGTATTAAACTCTTGTACTTTTTTGGTATTCAATAATCTAGTCCTTTTTCAATCTCTGTAATAAGCAAAACATCTGTTTCTTCTTGTTCAATCAAAGTGCCTACCTCAAGAGTCCTACTTTTAAAATAATGTAATTTAAATAGAAATCCTAGAGAGGGAGAACGTATTTCATTAACATATTTGATTTGCATATGAAACCATCTTTTCCAGAACTCAGCAGGGAATTTGTGGCGGCAGCAGCATGAGGGTTTTTTTCTCAACTTGTACACCAGAAAGTAAAAGAAAAAAAGAATGCAAATAAATATATACATCAGCTCAGATGAGAGAGATTAAACTGTCATGAGAAATCTTTGTTGTGAATTTGGGATGTTGTCCATTCTAAACATTCCAGCTGAAAATTCTTTTAACAGAAAGAACATGTTCTATTCTTAATATCGGGTCTTGGTTTACAGAAAGATATCAGTTAAGCTTGATTTTTTTTTAATGTCCAAGCTGAAATAATTCCTCAATATACATGAAGCATGTAATAAAATAATAAAAACAGGTCATGTAGCTGTACAAGCTTATACCCTATGGAAGCATGTACTGTGTATCCCAATAATAATTTAAGTCTCTGGAGCAAAGCATTATCGTGTTAAGAAAGGAGGGTTGACACTACTGCCTCTAAACTAGATGTAAATAAAAAGCAGATTAAAACAGTGGCAGGGATAGAAGTGCTCTTAGTTACACCACTGGGGAGCACAGTTCTGTAAAGGCATTAATGAGTAGTTGCTGAGTGCTAGTGAGCAATCCTCATTAGCGTTCATAGGTAAACCCCATGGAAAAATGTAGCTGTAAAATGTAAAACTGCACTTCAATTTCTGTGGCAACTTTTGAGCCAGAACAGTTGGAATGTTACTGTCATACTCTAAAGCTCCATAAGGAGGGTTAATACATGTACCTAAGAAGACAGTCTTAACTCGTGATGATTGCATAGTCAGTCAATACAGCGAAGAGTTCCTAAAGCAGACAGCGTGATTGCTCAGGAACTGACAGGAACGATGCTAATTTGTAGGGGCAAATATTTGTAATACAGGCAAAATGCCAGTGCTTCTCCAATCATGCTTCTAGCATTATGGACAGGAATGCATCCCCTTGGTACATTTTGCTAAATGCCGCACGCGCAGAGGGATTGCATGGAATTACTTTCTGCTGGTAATCTGCAGCTCTCCTCGTGCTCTGGTGTCTGTTCTGTCTGCTCAGCAAATCCACCTGCTGTGCTGACCCACCTTCCCTCCTGCTTCTTGCCTTCGGTCACTGCAGCCATCCCTTTCTCTGTGTGGTGCCAGTGAGCTTGGGGAGTTTTCCTTCCGCTGCACGCTGGAAGAGAACACCACGGATCGGAGCTACAGGTAACCCTGCGCTCAGGCTGGCATGGTTGCGCACCTTTTTCCCCTGCTGGTTCAGCAGACAGCATCACCTGCTTCTGCACTTTGAGAAAGAACGTCTGGGGACTTTCCAAGATGTGCAGAAATTCGTGTCAAGTTGGAGAAATAGTCATGTCTGCCCCCTCCCCAGAAAAAAGTGTGGTGGGACTCCAATTTGCAAATTGATTGAGATGGAAAAGATGGCTTTCTCTTTTTTTTTTCCAGTTTTTAGGCTATTTGCTAAGGGAGGAGCTGACTTAATTTCTCTCTCCTTTTTTACATCTCACACTTCCTAAAAGAGGAAGCTGAACTCTCTGATAAAAATTAGTCGGGGAGTGAAGCGTGTGGCAGTAAATAGCCACAATGGCACTACATACTCTGATGTGTGAGGGTGTCTCTTTAGCCTGCACGCGTGGTTCCAGTCTCGGTTCTACTGTTATTTAAAACATATCATACAAGAACAACATGGGTATTGTGAGATTAACTTATTTAGTGTGTACGGAGCAGAATAAAATATGCAGTCCAAAAATACAGAAAATAATAGAAATATATTTGGATCTCCTGCCATACTCAGTTTAAAACACATTTCTCATTAGTATCATGAGTTCATTCCACAGAGTCTAGTTTTGGAGTCCTCAACACAGGAAGGACATGGACCTGTTGGAACGGGTCCAGCGGAGGGCCACGAGGATGATCAGAGGG
>JAOTQQ010000012.1:54881158-54894377 GCA_026546715.1 Gallinago undulata
TGGCGCTGGGGCGCTTGGAGCCGCTGGGACCGGCCCGGGGCAGCGCGGCCTGGGCCCGCCTCACAGGGACCCGGCCCGACCTCACAGGGACCCGGCCCCGCCTCACAGGGACCCCTCCAGCGCCTCACAGGGACCCGGCCCTGCCTCACAGGGACCCCTCCAGCGCCTCACAGGGACCCCTTCAGCGCCTCACAGGGACCCCTTCAGCGCCTCACAGGGACCCCTCCAGCGCCTCACAGAGCTGGTATCCGGGCACCTGTAATGGGTAAAGTTTTCTGAGAATGTTTATTTTGAATTCTGTTTAAATTGGCTAGAAGGTGGGGTTTTTTTGTCTATTTGGTGAACAATCTCAAAACAAGTCTAGCAAAGCATGAACAGCAACGGCCTTCAAAGTTGCTGCTGTGAAGGCTTTAGGAGAGAAGCGTTTGCCAGGTGAATGGATCAGACGCCACCACAAATTCAGTTCGGGAGCAAGAGAAAAAAGCAGGGACATTTTGGATGCTGGTGGGAGGTGGACATGTTAGCAAGAACCCTCGGGAGGTGCGGCATCATTTCTCTAGTCGAGGTGCAAAAGCTTATCTTTTGACACAGTACAAATGGTGGCGCACGGTAGGCCCACACTTTCTGGCCTTATCTCCTGCTGTTTCTTGGTTTCTGCAGTGTCCTCCTTTCTAGAGACTTTCAGTCCTGTCGCCCTCCGGACTCGCCGCCAAACAACCCATGCTGCCATTGCCATCCCTCATGTTTTAATAGCCTGTTTTAATTTTATCCAGAAGTCTCTAATCATTGTTACTCAGTTTAAGGCAATACTGAGCACAACTTGCTGCTTAAGTTTGCGACTTAACTTGCTGACCCAGCACCTTCCATGTGAGCCTTTCCCCCTCCAGTTTTTCCTTTCCCTTTTTTTGGAAATATCCGGGTTTTGATAAAGGCAGTAATCGTGAGCATAATGTACCCTTTGGACTTGTTACTGACTATAGTTATATGGATCAGTCATTATATTTTCCTTTTGAACTTGATCATGGAAATGAGATATTCTTTATTAGTAAAATGTAGGGTATGGCCTTTTGATGGGAAAGGTGAGTGGTAACATCGGTGATCAGATATAATTATACCTGGAAGCATGGACACTGGTAGTTCCAAGACTTGTATTTGCAAAACAATGTTATTTTTTGGGGGGTGATAGTTACTTTAATAACAATGCCTTGTTATTACACTAAAATTATTTCATTTATGCAGTAACTTTCATTAAACCTTGCTGAGCCTGGGAGGGAGACACAAAAAACACTTAAGATAATAAATATTGGAGTAAGTGAAATCATGCAACGTTCTCTGTTCTTCATAGGCTCTGGTCTCAACGATGGGCAATGGCATGAAGTCCGATTCCTAGCTAAGGAAAATTTTGCTGTCCTCACCATTGATGGCGACGAAGCTTCAGCTGTTCGAACAAACAGCCCTCTACAAGTTAAGACTGGAGAGAAATACTTCTTTGGAGGTAAAAAGCATCTCAAAACACATATCTGCTGAAAGTGCTGTTATCTTTTAATCTACATAATAGGTGAAATGCAGCTCAGGATGCAATTCATTCATATTGATCATAATATGGCTAAAATGGCTACGTGCTGCTCATCATAAAGTAAAATACTGATCTTAACTTCACTTTTAAGGATCTTTTTACACCTCTTCATCCCTGCAAAAGAAACCCTGAGAAGTTCTGTGCAAGAGTCATTCTAACTTGGAATAATTTCCCAGATCTTCTCTGAATATTTCTGTGAAAGCGCAGACTTTTGTTAGTAGTTTAATTAAATGGCACTGAGAAGAGAGACAAAGTTATCTTTTCAAGTTTGGAATCCTGAAGACAAGAAAATATCATTGTTCAGGACAGGTCTTAACCTTTTGCTGATTTTTTAACAGCTGTCATGGTTGTGGGTAATGAAGAAGCTTTCGAAAATTGAAGCCTAAGATTGTTCAGTATTTCTCTCTACTGACAGACCATACACTAAGAAGAGTTCTTGCAAATTGTGGCTTGAATCTTTATTCCTGTTGCTGTCCTGTGTTAGCATTTTTGCAAATCAAAAAAGGCCATCAAAACTCTTGGATTTTTTAAATATATATTTAAATTTCTGTATTAAAAAGCCTATTTAGCATGCCAAAAATATTTTTGATACACTGGTATCTTATAGGGGAGGGTCATTAAGGGGTTATTTACTCAAGCATAAATATATTTTTTTTGTACTGCTAGCCAGATTTTTTTACAAACATCCAATTCAGCAATGACCTGTAATCCTTGTTTAAGGAGAATTTTCAGTGAGCTCAAATGCTGTGGTCAAAAGAGTAGCAAGTTATACCTTTGAAGTGTTGCACACCTCTGAGGTTGCACTCGAAAGCTTCAGGCAGAGAACACAAATTTTGAAAATAAATTTATCAGTGTTGAAAATTGAATTTTTTTTCAAACTTACAAGGTGCCTAGCTAATCAAAATAAAATGTAAATGTGGTACTATAATTAGTCATTACATTACCCAAGTGGTAGAAAAGTTAGTGGCATATAAAGTACCCTAAGTAGAAACAGAAAAAATCCCTTCAAGGTTATTCTCATTTCATTGTCTCCTATCAGTGGAATCATTAAAATACATATGGCAATCAATGTTTAAATAATGTTACAAAACTAATATATAGTTAATTAAAAATAGATTCTAATCCTGCAGATACTGATGACACACACTTGTAGGAGACATTGTAGCAGTGATGATATCTCAGTCTAAGACAAACATTACCAAACTAAAGTTGATCTGTCACAAGAGTTAAAATTCCTCTCACTGCAACATGTGTCTTTTCCAGTATCCTTAATTGAAAGTGTCCTGAATGATTTTTTTAACATATTTCTTCAAATAAGAGTTTTTGCCTAGCCAGTTGTCCCATGCTAAAGCAAAACCCTGCTGAATTTGCCAGAACAGTCCAAGACATTCTCATTAAAAGAAGTTATTAAGTACATATAGGAGAAAAATGAAAAGAAATGCCATTCATAATACATTCAGTGCTAAATTCTGTTAATTTTGATAGGTAAAATCCCAGACCATTATGACATTTCTGGAGAGAGATCGATTGATTTTTTCTGAAATGACTTTTACCTGACTCTTTGGTTGTGAAGGACAGATTGTCTAGTTGGTTCAGATAGTTTTTATACCCTTTTTCAGTCAAAATACAGGTTGAATTGTTGTCATTTCAGTTGGATTCCAAAATCTGCTTGACTGCTAATTGTTGACCTGTACTTTATAATCCCACCATCCTTCCATAAAAACGTGTGCATGTAGTTATTGTTCTAGTGGGATATGAAAGTCAATCATGGATTCCCTGAAGTGTCATTCCCACATCTGTTCACCCAAATGCATGGTCCCTTTGCATAAGCTATGTGGTTTTTTGTTTTTCCTTATTATCTTCTATAATCTGAAAGGTCTTCTAAAGGTATATCAAAAGAATAGCAGTGTCCTAACATTCAGGACCAGTTATATTTCACAGTAAGAAGCCTGCATTGGTAACACCATGCTTTTGCTTTTTAACTGTTTCAAGCTGTGGATCTGAGGAAGCTTTAGTTCTGACTTGGATCTGAGGAACTCATATATTTTACTATACTCCCACATGAACATTGCTAATATATATATATGTTATTTATTTTACTATATATATCTGTTAATTAGAGATTACTTAGTCTTTTGGATGCATATTAGAAACCTAATCTTTATATCCATGACCTCCATCTTGTGACGCAAAGGTATTTTTGTTCTAATCCCTGTGTATGTATGTCTTCTTCCTTATTTTTCTTCATAAGCACTCTAAGTTATGGCTGTTAATAAACAACATTTTCAAGAAGGGTATATAGAGGTGAGAATAGTGGGGCACTTCAAACATTTGCAACACTTGCTAATTGTCATCAAAGAAGATGTTTTCATTAGTTTCATTAGGAGTAAGTTCAGAAAGACAGTGTTGAATAGATTATTTTCTGCAAATATGCATAATTAGTTAGGAAAGGGACAAATGCTTCTTGAATTAGTAGTGTTATAGTACAGAATAAATAGTATGTTTGGTTTTTTGCAAACTGTTAGATAGCTAGCAGAAAGTATTATCAATTCTTTGCTGATGATAAATTTTCAATGCGAAAAGGAACCCAGTAGATTTCTTTGCTAGGTATCTGAATACAATAGTTACAGGTATTTTGAGTGTTAAACCTTTGTATTATTAACATTCAAACATATATCTCAGATGCAGAATTTAAATGATTAGTTTTTTAATATAGTAATGTTACTATATTGATCCCATCCTGCTGCTATATTTCTGGATCTTAAAAAATAATGAGAAAGCTCAGTCCATTCAATTTGTGTTTGGAGAGCTTGTACAGCATTTGTAGAAGGCTCTGAACATGTTTGCTCTTCTGATTTAAATTTTCCTATTCTGTCTTTGAAAGAGATACCATGTATATGCAGATGTTTTCTTCTCAAAATTTTCCCTTGCCCTGTTTTAAAAATAAGCGTGTCTCTTTATATTGTGGTCTCCTGGTGTCAGTACAGCAAATATGTAATATAAGCAATGGTGTTTTCTTTGCTGAAGAGAAGATTTAAAGGTTGCATTTCGGTGCTGCAGTACATTATCTTCTCAAAAATGTATTGGAGAATTTAAAGAGAAAAGTAATTACAATAAAATGGGTACTGCTTCAAAGTAGTAAAGCAGACGATAGACCTTCTCTGTGAAAACAGTTACAGCTTTTAGTGTGAGAGAAGTACCATGTATTTGAATGTGAATCTTTGAAACACTGTCTTTTTTTCAGGAAAATGATCGTTTTCATATATTGTTGTCATAACTTTGCACTGGTAATATCACGTAATGTTAGTTTTATGATGAAATAGAAAATCTATCAAAATTGGGAAAGGAGTAAAGATTGAGTGGACAAGGAGAACATTCCTATGCCAAATATAATGATAAAAGACTCCAGACAAGTCAGAAATTTAAGCCGACTTCTACACAGATAGGTTTGCAGTGATGTCTGAAAGACTCTTTAATTTTAAATTGGTTACAGTATTTTGGTTAGAACTTGATTATGGCTCAGTCCAGTATAAGTACATAAATAATAGGGGGAATGCCGAGACACGGTGGTGCATTTAGTCGGGTTATCTTAGTTTATTCATTCATTTGAATAGAAATGCTTGTCATTGACCACCAGACCTAGATTTTTACAACACCTACAGCAGTCTTTGAATAGAGGAGATGTGGAAATCAGAATCTTGTGTGACATCTACCCATATAACCCCCTTTTCTAGTTTCGAACATTCATAAGCAAATCATAGGAGGATTCATTATTTCTCTGGCAGAGAATAAGTCATGTTTGCTACTGTTACAGTCTTATTTATTTATTTATTTTTCTTCCTTTGTGTGTCTCCTGTGCTGACTGCCAGCTCTACTAAGATCCCAAGGGACAGACAGCAATGATGTTTTATTCAAGCCTAAGAGTTAGGGAAAGCTGTGCTAAAGATCAGGCATTTCTGTAGTTTGTGTGAATGTGTGCGGCTGTATGTGGGAAAGTGGGTGCTAATTGCCTATTACCTTTCTGTGTAATTATTCTTCTCTCCCCACTGGTTTTATTTTCCTTCTCTTTCTTGTCTTGAATTTGGGTTTTTGGAAAGAAGTGAACTTCCTTTCCCTCTAGAGAATGATGCTTCTTTGTTGTTTCCAATTATCTCCATAAAACAAAAAAGCAGAACAGAGAAAGCAAATCACAGAGTGAAAATGAGTCCATTAACCTCTTTTGCACTGTTGGAGATAAGGGGCTTTTTTGAGGGGTCTTAAGCTTGCACCAGACCACCTAATAGCTGCCTAGTACCCAGAGGAAATATTTGATTAGAGACATAATTTTGATTTGTTTCTATTTCACAGCATTTCTTTTTAATTGTGTCTACTTGCCTTCTCCTTTTTCCTTTCCTGGCTTAAGGATGGGAGAGTTTTTAGTATGAGTGATGAATCTTCATTGAGAACAAAGGTATGCAGTGTGCATCTGTCAATTCACTGTGTGCTGCTTTTTATGACAAGCAAAGATGAAAGGACTGTGCAGTGTTTCCTATGGGACACCAGTCTATGGCACATAGAAAGTCCTTCCTTTCTGTACAACTGTACAAAACGCACTCTGTGTGGAGTCTTGTTCCTAGAGTAGAATTCTGTTGTTTCTGAGAGTTGTGTTGGTCTAAAATCTCATGGAATTAGAGGTGGTGGAAGGAGAAGAGAGGAGGGAATTCAAGCAAAAGAGATAAAATACCTTTCTCTCTTTCACGTGTGCTGGGCTCTTCTGTGTGTGAATTTTCCTTCCTTAAAACCTGCCATCTCTAACCAAAGCCTTTGTGTGGTGTGCCTCCGTTTTTATCAAGTTATCCGTTGTTACCATTGTGCAAATTGGTCATTAACAGCTGCTGTAGTCATGGTCAGACTTCCTGGGTAGTGTCACTGGGATTTCAAAAGCATGCAGACTATCATAATCACAAATATCATGAGATAGTAAGCGAGCATGGGATTTTTTGTAGCTCAAAGTCAAGTATGTTCAGCAAAACCGATGTTGAGTTATTAGATATTATGTGACAAATGAATGGGACCCAGCCAATGTCAACTCAGGTTGTCTGTTACCTAATAAAGGAAATTGAAGTCCCTGATGACTCTGAAGCCTGCAGCTTCACGCAATGCTGTTGGGTTCTATTTGCATTTCTGCATGTTGATCAGATTTTGAATACGTCAGGGCTTCAGTTTTGGTGGCCCCTTGTTTCTTTTGAAGGCATGATCATGAGACCAGATGGTTAAATTTGCACTGCTTGAGGAAAGGGTGCTTTCAGTGTGATTTGCAATCTTTCTCCTCGTAATCATAGCTCTACTGTAAGGTCAAATACAAATCCATGAGGAGAACACAAAACAAATTCAAAATAACTCAGAGTATAATGAAATTTTTTCTATCTTCAGCATTTATCTTCAGTAATCCTTCCAGGTCAGTGCTACAATATGGTGATAAACACAAGAAATAGGAATAAAAGAATTAGAAAGGGCCATATTTTTTAACAACCCTCATGCTTTGGATTGTTAAATCCAGGATATTTATAAGTCAATAGATGAGTGAAGAATGCAGATGTGCAGAATATATAAACCTGAGTAAAGCAAGGAAGTGGGTTTGTAGTAAGCTAAAAAAAAAAAAAGGAAAAAAATTGGCAGACAGTGATAGGCAACTAAGCCTCTTTCTGCTATTTAATATGTGATTCAAATTCTTTATTATCTCATCTGCTCTCTTCCATTATGAACACAGACCAATTCGTACTCCTTTTTTATAACTGACAGACCTGAAGGGAGTCAATCAACATTGCACATTAGCTCTTTGAGGTTTATTCATCTTTTTCAGCTTTTTTCATCATGTTTAAAGTCTTGTTTATTTCATTCAAATAATTTGAATGTTAGACAAATGAGACTGGGTAAAATAATGTTGACATTCTGTGATTTATTTCCAGTAATGTCAGTGGTATTGTTAGTGGTGTTATAATATGCCAACCCACCAGCATATTGTATACAACAGCACAAGCAGAAATGCTGGAGATAGATTGATCTCCTGAAGAAAAACAGATGCAGGCAAAAAGCTGATACTTTTTGCAAGCAAATAAAAGATCAAATGTATGATAATGTGAGTTAAGGAATGGATATATGGGAGCATGAGTCTTGTTGGAGTAACTTCAGCTTTTCAGCAAAGGCCTATTAGAGATGAGAAATGTCTGCCCACTGAAAAATGAATGAATGTAGTTTTGAGATGTGCCCTCCTTGTTATACAACATAAATCTCTTCCTAAACCTGAAGCTGTTAGCCACAGAGTATATATCTAGAAGTTTCTCAAAAAAATAAAGTGAACTGAATCTCTTTTGCTTTTTTTTCTTACAAGCACTTATCTGTGTGCAGCAGGTGAGAGAACAACAAATTTTTCAATACATTTTCTTTCTCTTGATGACACTTACCAAGAAAGAACAAAGGAAGAAGAAGAACGTGTATTGTAGAGAGTAAACCTGCATGGACATGGGAAGGAGTAAACTGACCTAATGGAACTCTATTGTCTCTAATTCTGTGTGTATATATGATTTGTTTCCTTTTTCACTAAATACAGTAGTCATATTGTTGCCTGAGTCTCAGCCAGAAGCAAAGTGTATCAAGTCTCTGAATATTACAGAAAATTCAGTTACAAAGAGAGGAAATTCCCTACATGGTATAGCTCTTGACTTCTAAAGAGAAAGGAAAAGGGCTTGTAAAAAGTATTGATACTTATTCTAAAAGAAAAACTTTTGGAATAGAAAATGTCTGGTGAAGAGCCAGCAGAGACCTAGTGAAGACACACTCAGAAGTGACAATTGTACCTATCTCCTATATGTCCCTCTTGCTGATGCTTTAGTATGTCAAGCTACAAGGTCTTTGGTACCAGTAGCTACAAAAACTGCCTGCAGGAGAGGAAGGGCAAGTATTTCAACAAGCAGTCAAGGGTGGGAGAAATGTTAACCACTAATGATCACTAGACAGTACTAATTAGGGCTGTATGGTTTTAGAACACTGAAAATAATGTTGTCTATTGATAGCATTAAGAATCACAAATAAGTCTGTGTGAGTGTGTTGAATTGTGATGTGAGAAATAAACACAGATACTTTCCTGGTGTGTGAAAATAATCATACTCCTATGGAGAATGTTAATTAGTAGTCCTGTAGCACTTCTACCAACTTAACCTCTGCTTCTAGGTGTGTGAATGTGCTTATTGTCCCACAGCCACAATTCAACATACCTTCAGAGAAATAAAGAAAAAAGAAAAAAAAAAGGAAAATGAAAAGGTAAATTCTTGGTGGCGTCAGCAGCCTATATTGCTTTCAGAGGCTTTGCTTGGGGGAGTGGTGCTTCTCAGTAGATTTTCCCTAAGTGCCAAAGTATCTGTGATTTTCCTCTTTAAAATAATAGAACCTACCTTGGCCTCCCCTTTCCCTCCCACCCCCTCTAAACGTGAGACAAATTTTCAATTTCATGTCAATGTTTTAATTATGTAAATGGACAATTATTAATATTGTAAGCAACTCTAAGCCAGAAGATACCTACCTGCCATTGATTGTGGTGGTAGTCAGACAACCGACTCGCATGTTTCAGAAAATCTACCTATCTCTATAACTGTAAACATGAATAACTTACTTTGGAAATCTAGTGTAATGAGTCATAAATGCATAACAGGAGAAAAAAAAAATCAGGTTATGTTCCTGAACTCAACAAAATATGGTGTTTGTGAAAGTGGGAGATGAACAGGTACTCAGTTAGGAGGCCTGCCTGACTCCTATGGTCTGGACTGAGAAGGGTTCTTGGTGCTGATTGTAAATACTGGCTCCATGTATGAAACTTGAATGGAACTCAAATTAAATTTATAATTACTGTCTGCTGCTTCTACTATTTAAACAAACTGCAGGTAGCCCTTTGTGTCTAGGGCAGCTGTCAATTAAACCCATGCATGCATACAGTCCCAGGTTGTTATTATCACCTTTCTCTGAAGACAACAAATCCCTTCATATAAAAGTGGCAGTCTAAGGCTCTAACAGGAACACTTATTAGTGATGCTTTTGTAAATCATGAAGTAGATTTCAAAGGCTGATGTCTTTCCAAAGAAAGAACTTACTGAATCTCACAGTCTGTGGCTTAGGGCTGATGTATCTGCATAAATTGGCAAAACTGAACCATGAAGCCAAAACAGAATGTTTTTCTGTTATCAGCAAAGCATTGAACTTACCTGTATAAGCACTTTGAAGTGGGAAGTAACACGTTAGAGATGCACAAAATCTCCAGTGTGGACTGCTGATGGCAACTGGCTTATTGCCCAGTTTTAAGGGAATTAACATAGCTTGTTAATGTCAAAGTATGTCTACTTTCAGTTTAATTTGGGGTGGTTTTGGCAGATTTCTTTAGGAGGGAATTGCTACTTAACCAGCAAACTGCTAGACCATTTGAGGTTATCGAGTCCTGTCAGACACTATCATTCATCTTGTTCTCTGGATGTCCACATTTTTTTTTCTCTCTTTTTTCCTAAGACAGATCAATTTATCTGAGATTGGACAATTAGCATAAATATTAACTGTAGAGCTGATAAAAATCCTGTATTTGTGAATGAAGAGAATAAATAGGACACCTTTCAGGGTTGATGATCTCTGTCAAGGTTATGTTGTAAATTGGAGAAAAGTGAAACTAGATCTGTTGCCATGGCAATAAAAGATCCTGTTAGCCTCCTTGAGTTCATCATCCATGATACCAACTGTATGCACAACTTGGATGATCCTGAAAAGTGATTTTACAGACTTTCTGCTTCTGGACTGAGACCTGCTTATCATTTGATCTTTTCCAGCAAGTCCAAGTGAGATTACACACTGTGACTAGTAATACACAACGACTGAAATTCCTTCAGTAAACAAACATTTATTTATCAGTAAGAACAAGCCAAATAGTGTTGTAGAACAGCAGCGTGTATGATGTTTCTGTGTTTGTGTAGGAAGAATCTTGCTTTAATCTATAACAACAAAAATACTCTCTAGATGGCACTAAGGGTATTTCCTTGCGAATCTTTTTCCAAGTAGATGAGGCCTCAAAAAGAAGCAAACTTTAATGATGCTTGAAAATGCTTCATTTCCTTCTTGCACTGATTTTGTTTTCATCATTCTTACTGACCAGAATTCCCAAAACACTTTCTGTACTTGCTTATCAATTTTTTAATGCTCTTTTTATTCCAACAGATTAATTTTTTGAAAACTAATTGTTATATTTGATGCTGTAAGTAAGAAACTTTATGTAGACCCTTAGAATAAATTATTTTTTAAATTAATTAAGCCTATTATGGGTTCACTGACATTATAACCAAACTGAACGTAATTTTGAAAAGAGTTGTTCAGATCCCATGTTCCCATGATTTTCATTCATAGGAACAGGTTGCCTAAAGTCTGAACCACTTACTTTTTTTTGAAACTCCTTCATTTATACTTAGTGTCTTTGCAATTTGTGCTCTCCATAGACTTTATGAGAGCTTTTCCTTGTTGCATTTTGCTTGATTGCATTTTTAATATTGCCATTTATTGAAAATTGCCTTTATTTTAGAGGAGGAGAGAAAACATGACTAGGAGAGAAATTCTGCCACCTTTTATTATTTGAATGTGTTAAAAATCATGGTGCAAGTACAGTGCTCATGCTGTTAGAGACTCACAGTTACTTTGTAGATACACGATGAAAAAGCTGGAGATAGCATAAAAAGATGGAACACTGCATATCTTGATGCATATTGAAGAAAGGTCACTGAGGAATTATACAACTGGAATAATAAATGAACCTTTAATCATTTTGAGAATGGTAGGGCTCTTTTTGTCAGTAATATATACCTATTTCATTTTTAACCAGATTTTATTATATTTATGATCTCAACAAAAGTCAAATAGGACAGGTTTTTATAAATGCAGTAAGTGATCTTTTCAGGAATCCCACAAATATTAGCAGCAAGATTGTAAATGTATCTCATGCTAGTGCCCAGAATTATAAAAACATCACTGCATCATATGATGCATGTATCGTTTGGTAAGTGATATTCTCATTTGGCTCAATGACTATGTTTTTCTGCATAAAAATAGTGGTTCATGTTTCTGCTTTTCAAATATGTCATAAACCACTGGGATGGGTCTACAAAATGACACAACCACGTGTGCATACGTGCACGAACATTAAAAATGTATTCAACTGAACTAGTTTAATTTTTTAAAGAACCCTAAACCCGTTCATGTACTGCTTCAACATTTTGATGCTCAAAAGAAGATGCAGACTCCATAGCTGGTGCAATCTACCTGTAGAAAAAATTCCTGAATATCATACAGGCAGGAGAAACTTGTAGCTTTTTGTTGCTGTCTGTCCATGTGTGTGTGTTCTTAATACATCATTACAGCTAGGTAACTATCCTAGTCTTTGCATTTTATCCTTTACATTTGTTTCCCCAATCAAGAACAAATGTGTAAGGACTCCACTTGACTTTCAGCGATAAGCCGGATTTTACTGTGCTGAAAAAGAACAATCTTTGCAACAGGGTGATACCAACTTTCAGGGTGATCTCACAAAATTTTCTATCCAACGTCTTTTTAAAGTTTGGAGTGTGACATACAGAACATGTTTCCTTAACCATTTTTCATGAAACTGCTCTGAAACTAGTCCCATTTGCAGAGTTCACTCCATTTTCTGCTTTGCTACTTTCAGAAAATGCAAAGGCAGGAAGAATATGATTATTAGCAGTTTCAGAAACAGCCTTAGCGTTTACTGCTCTACGGATCACAGTGACTGTGACTCACCTTTCTAATCCTATTGATCTACAGTTTCATTAACTTGAAAACTTAATTTGCTTGCAAACTAAATGTAATACGTCCTTGCTTAGTGAAATAATTAGCAATATTTTGCCTGTATCATAAGCCCAAGACTAGTTCAAAAATACATTGCTTTTAATGAAACTAAAAGAGGAATTAAAAAAAATAATTCTACAAAGTGCTTGGATCATTTAAAAATAAAATTATTTAGAAATTAGATTATTATATGTGTAGGGTTTACAATAAAAATATATATTGAACAAAAAAATCACTAGTACAAATGTATAAAACATTTTTTTAAAAAATACATGAGTATATCACATGCCCTTTTTCCACCTCGTATTGTCAGGCGCACCACTTCAGAAGCTGAGGTTAATGCTTCCATCTGCATTAACTTTGTAATGGTGTTTTGGTTTTGTGCTTCATTTAATGCACCCTGCTATTCTATAGTGTGTTATGTTAGAGTGAAGCAGTATTTATCATTTTAAAATTATTACATTTCATCACTGAAATTCAAATTTACTAAAAATTCTTCTTTAACATAGTGGAATAATTTCGTATATATTATCTCTGGTGAATAACTGTCATTTCTGTCTTAGTTGGTGATGAGTGCGTATTTGACTTTTTCAGTAATTTGTTTTCTAGTCTAAATTAAAGATTGCAAGATACAAGTGGATTTCCCTTTTATCTTCCTAAAAGTCTACCCTGGGGGAGATAGAGCTGGCATTTTGGAGAAGGTTCAACACATTCCAGCATGTCTGTATGTGACTCTTAGCAAGCATTTTAGTATTTGCTGTTCAGTTCGGCTACCTATAA
>JAOTQQ010000012.1:54916638-54961717 GCA_026546715.1 Gallinago undulata
TAATTCTTTAATTAGCACCACCCCCCCCCCCAAAAAAAAAAAAAAAAACCAAACCAAAAACCCAACCTGTCAGTAATAGAAAATTGTGGGGTTTTTTGATTTATCTGTCAAGATTTCACTGGAGGGTATTTTACTTCTGTTGCTAGAGTAGCTGTATAATGAGCACCTACAGCACTAAAAGAAATTAAATAAATCTGGATCCCTGCTCTGTTTTAAAGATCTGAGTCTGTCATCTCCAGTGCAAGAAAAGAACTGAACCCTTAAATTAGTTCTTGATTTTTTATTTCATCTTACAGATGTATAGTAGTTACCCAGGACACTTCTACTCAATGGAAGTTTGAGAGATTTTGAGAGAGATTAAATGGAAATCATAAATATTTGCGGGTACTTTTTAAAAGATCTAAATTGTTGTGTAACAGAAAAATATTTGTCTACTTAATAAAAAACTAATGTAAGTCTTTAGTAAACCATGTAATTTTATCAATATTAGTTTATATTTAGCTGTGGTTTTGTTTTTTCCCCTCTCATGCTTGACTCAGACCTTAAGTGAAAAATATGGCTGAAATATGACATTGCAATTTTGTCTGTCGTCTCTTTTGTCTACTGAAAGATTGCTTAAAAAAAGTATTTCAAACACAAAACTCAAACCAACATTGTTTTACAGAATTTCTTTTGAACTACACATTGAAAACTGGATAAATATTTTTTGATAGTAAAGGATTGAGAGAGTATCTTCTTTTATAATCAAAGAGAATAAATTAATATTGGAAAGATAAGAAACTTTCATATATTCTGATGCATCTCTGGCCTGGGGATACCTGGGACTCGGGAGATTTAGACAGCAGCTGGGCCAGCAGAATTCATATTTCATGCCAGAAGCTGTCGGATAACATGCAAAAAGATGGAAGTTTGGATATGCATCAACCAGAAGGGTTGTGTTGAAACCACAGAGAGGAAGTGAGCGATCCAGGGATACCTAGTGACTGCAGTGAAGGGACACTCTGAGTATCTAAATGAAGAAGGGTTGCCAAGACCAGGTAGCATTCACCAGAGAGTGCTGAAGGCAGTCAAATATAAAAAATAAACAACTATTAATTGACTACGTATGTCTTTTGTCAGCACACGTTCTAGAAGTATAGAAGCTGGGAAAAGTGACAACACTTTATGAAGGGTAACAGGAAGGAGTTGAGAATAAATCTGATTTCTGAAGTGGAGGCAAATCAGTAAAAAATCTGATAAAGTACAGAAATCATTTATGCATGAAATGAAAGAATCTGTGTGGTTCATGTAGGGCTTACAGCTGTTCATAGCAGTCAGTAAGCATATGGATAAACAGCAGTCCAGCTGATAGATCTGAATTTCAAAAAATGCTTTAGACTAAGTTTCTTATCACAGGTTCTTCATGAAACTGAGCTGACAAGGAATAAAAATGGGAGCTAATACCATTATATGAATCGATGATGTCGCCTCACCTTTTTAATATTGCGTGCATTTTGATATGGTTGGGTCATTGCAGAAAGATATATTAGGAGTAGGAAAGGCTTATGGAAAGGGTGACAAAGCTGATCAAAACTTCTGTATGAGAAAAGATTAGGAACAGAACAGCTCCTCATCTTGCTCGTGGATGAGTCGGGACGTGATCTGTGTTTGCATTCATGAATGGCGTGAAAAATGTTCAGAAGAAATGACTATTCATTCTTTCTCACAATCCAAGCATTAATAGCATATTTGAAATAAATGCAACTAGATTCAAGCGCAAAACACTGAGCATGGTGTAACTGGCTTCAAAGAACAGTCATGTCCCATCGCAGAAGAAAAGTCCATCTGTAGCTATTCAATACAAGTTGTGCAAACTGGCTCAAGATGCCCCTTTATTGCGTACTACAGAGAGCACAGCAGGGCAGGTAGCACCCAGTGCCTGTTTTTCCTGAGGCTCTACTTCTGGTCACTCTTAGAGACCATATGGTTATTTTTATGTTTGTACAGGAATATGAAAGTTGCAAAAAAAAAAGCTGATAGTCGTAACAAACTAACTGTCAGAAGTAACAAACAGAAGAGAAAGGTGTCAGTAAGCCATGGAAAAGAGGCGTTTGGAAGAAAAACAAAGAAAGGTACAGATGGGCAGAAAATGCTGTGCAACAAGGGAGGAAGATTAAATATAGGAGAGCAGAGACTTCAGCGAATGGTGAATGAATACCTGATAGTGGAAAGGGGAGAAAATCCTGTCTATCTGAATAGCGGAAATCCGTAGTAGTGGGGAAAAGCTTTTATTCCTTTTGCTTTTTTATCATATGCAGGTCCTTTGCAGGTCACCTGGATATGGTAGCACTTTATGCATGGTGTAACACGAGGGTAGGATACTTTGGAGATGAATTGCTCATGTGCTTGAGGCCTGATCTTCTGTCAGGGCTATTCATTTGTATGCGGGGAATTTCAATTGCAGCACAATGCCGACCAAATAGCTGTGTTTCTGGACAACTAGACTCATTTCTAACGTTCAGATTCTGCCAAATTTAATAAGACAGAATCAAATGCATTCAGATCAAAGCTGCCCACTTTTAATCTTCCTGCTTCCAATTTTAACATGAGTCTCAGGACAGAGTAGCTTAGCTGAAAACAAAAATGATGTGTATCTCTTTGCATAGGGTAAGTCCCAATCAGATTGTCTGCATTAAATCCTTGCATTTTAAGTCTGAGAAGCAACCTTGTTCTAAAATCCTTATTAACTTTAATTCTTAAATTACTTACTGTTCACATTACCAAATGCATAAGGGAATAATCCATATTACCATATAAATTTCTTCATAGTTCAGTGTAAACTACCAGCAGAAGTCAACCTAGTAAGAAATTGTCTAACTTATGGAGGAGAGAAGCAAGTTCTCAGCTGGTGTAAACTGATATTCCTCTACTAAAGTTAATGGACGAGGCCAATTAACAGTAGCTGAAGGTGCAGTGTTGGTATGCTTTCCTTCTCCTTTCCTCTTTACAGATCAGTCATTTGCCTTGATACAGTGCTCTTTATGCAAGTAGGTAAACATGATTAGTCATTATGAATTATTAAAAAAAGACCTTGAAAGATAAAATTTCACCAGAATATCTGAAGCAGGTAAGAGCTGTGAAAACTGGTTCCAAGAAGACAGAGTTGCATAAATGAGGGCAATAGCGGGCAAAAAAGTAATTAGACATCAAGTGAGCTAGGGATGCATTTCCTACCCACTGTGCTTGTGTAAATGCCCTTAATTGCAGATATGCTCACACCTTGACAGTAGGAGTTGCCAGCCGGTATGCAGAAAATGCCAGAACACAACTTTGCCTTTCTAATCAGGCAATGGAAATAGTAAGTTGAGGGCAGAACATCTGAAAGGTCATATTTGTTGCTTTAATCATAACAATATCTGTGCTCGCCTACAGATATCCCAGATATCAGAAGTATGAAGACCTCCCAGCCTAAGGGAACAGGCATAGATCCGGTATCCATACTGTGCTTTACGTGGAGAGTGGAAGGGTTTTGCAGGGGCAAGTCACCAGACATGCCACAGCAGTGTCTGCTAACTCCATCCTCTGAAATAAATTGAAATATCTTAAAATACTGCTCAACGTGTCAAGTACAGTTGAATACAACCCAGATAAAGCAGGGCACGTTACTTCTTCTGAGACTAATATTATAATTTTAATCAGAGTAATAATTTTAATTAACTGTTTGTGTTATGACAGTTTTCCCTCCCCTGGACCTAATGACTAGACAATGTTTTAAATGGCATTTTAAGTACACAGTGTTGAAATTCAATACTACTGTCAAGTCAGGAGTCTGCGTGCTTTATGGCATTTCCAATAAACTTTTACAGTACTAGCAGTGTAGAATCCTGAGGGAATACACCCAATAAAAACAGCAATCAGGAAATGTGGCTAACAGATTTCTTGCGCGTGTTATCCTGTTGACATTCTTTACTCACTCAAGTTAATGGGCAGAAGTGTACAATTTCCTGTAGGAAGAGACAGCAGAGTCAGTGCCAGTGAAAAATTCCCAGTGCTAATTAGAAAAACATCTGTAGCTATTTGGAAATAGAAGTAATCAAACTTAATTATGGAAATTTATTTAAAGTAAGACTTTTTGCACATTCTTTCATTTTTTTTTTTCCATCAAAGAACTACTAGTAGAATGGCAGAGAAGAAAAGGGAAATATGTGTTAAGTTTTATGTAACCTAGCATCAGGAAAATTGTTAAGCAAATTTGCCCAAGTTTTATAAGTTGCCAAGACTTACTTGTAGTTTTAACTACAATGTTAAAACCCATCTTTACAAACTTCCTTATGCTTTGCTACTTGCTAAAAAAGTTATCTCTGCACAGAATCTTAAATTTGAACCTTTGTGATCTAGATACAGGGATTTTGAATGGAAGGAAAAAAAATCTACATTATTAAAAGGCGTATTCATTATTAAATAGTCTCTGCACTTTCAGGTGCTGTATCCCAGAAATGGCTTAGACACATAAGGCTGAGGAGTCATTGTCTTCTGTTTTCCTCAACTATGTGGTAGATAGTTACTCCAACAGTTTTTAGACCATTTTCTCTACATACACTCATCTACCACGGGAAAATTCCCAGTACCCTAAACCTTACTTTTGATCTCTGGGCAAATTAATAAACCCTGAGTGTTAGTAACCACAGGGAAAGAATCAGAGACCTCATGAGGCAGCACCAATGACCCAATCCCACAGGAGCTTCTCTTGCATTTGAAATTTCCCACACATCCTGGTGGATGTCTCTCACCTGCAGGGGAATAACTGAAGCCATTCTAGAGATACCTGCCCTTCCAGGAAGCTGGGCATGCTAAATGAACAGTTCAAGGGGAGTCACTCAAGAGTGTAACACTTCTGGGAGCACTGGTCTTCCTTGTGTCAGATTCAGTCTTGCTGTGGCAATTCAGTGCTTCACAACAGGGTTGAAAACACATCGAAACTCCATCAAGAATTAAAAAAAAAAAAAAAAAAAAAGTCCAAACCTGTGTATGCTCTTGTAGGCACACAGAAGAAGCTCTGAAGCATTTCATTAGTACCATACAAATATGATACAAACATGATGAACACACAGCAATCCAGTTTCTAAGTTCTCCTTAGGAATATCAACAGATTTACACACCAAATGTCTTATATCACAACCGTGATTTATAACTCAAAAATCACCTTAAGCTACCATAATATTTCTTCCATTACCCAATTTATCCAGCTCCAGCTTCTAATTTATCAAGCTCCATTTTAAAACACTATAAGTCCTTTTCCCCTATTACCTGATTTGCTAAGTCATTCCCGAGTTTCCCTCCTTGAATGATTAGAAAATATTAAAATAGAGTTAGTTTGGGGGAGGGGACAAAATAAATACATGTAAATGTATAACAGGTGCACATCTGTTGTACTGAACTTAAAAAAGCTGTCCTTGACAGAAAGTGGGATATGACTGGTATTTCGGAGGCGGTGCTGGCATAGGAAGCTGTATTCAAAATTTCTTGAATAGTTTCAAAGTAAGTGTAAGTGTTGCTCATAGCTTTGCTGCCTTGCCAAAAATTGTGAAGTCAATAGAGTTGGAAAAATCTGTAGGGAACATCCCTGTTGGCTGATGTGTCTCTAAAAGGCAGTGCTTGTATTCTGTGAATACACTTCTGATTTCACTCTTGTATTACAAGGCAAGACACATGATCAAAATTTCATCTATAAATCATGGTACTCAATTTATGTATGTTTCTGGTTTTCAAGTAATTATATTATTTCCCAAAGTTTTTCTTCTCTTGAGCAGCATCTGCAATTCTCACAATGCCCTTTCTGCTGTCTGTCAAAAATCTGCCTTTCACTCTCCAGCCAAGTGTTCCTTGCTTTGTGTGTATCAGAATATTTGCTTGTCTTTTGTTTGTGAATTAAGTGACAGAACTGAACGTTGTGACTTCTAAACTCATGAGAATGAGAGTTAAGAATGTAGTGATGTAGTGAAAGGGCAGATTCAGCTTATAAGTAAGGAGTGTTGGCTTTGATGGCTGCGGTGGGCTTAGAAATGAGCAGGTAGTACATCTCCATCTATATCGTTGTGTTTACCGTTCTGATAATTAAATTGGATTTTTACTTGGGATCATTACTGTCCAGTATTTGATCTATAATGCCTTACTTGATAGGCTTCAGTGTCCTTCAAAATTATATAAGTAGCTGCTTTTTATCCTTGCTAATCAGATCAATTTGGTGCGATCCAGTTGACATGACTCATAAAAATGCATACTGACAAAGCTGTCTCTTTACATGGCTGTAACAATGGATATTTGAAAGATTCATGGCAATAACTGAACTTTCTGAGTGCAGATTCTCTTTCGTATATGTGTGTATAGGCATGCGTGTAAACCTTGTGTAAAGGTTGCAGTTTTTGCACAGTCTCTGAGTGCCCTCATTCGGGTAGGTCTGAGCAAGACCGTTGCATCGAAGTGCTTTATTACTCTCTCCTGACTAGCCTATAAATCACAGAAGCCTTCACTGTCTTCATGGCTTAAGTGGAGACAAATTAATTCTGAATCTAAACCTAACTTTAAAAAAATAAATTAGCTGGGTTTTTATTATAGGGCAAGTTGGCTCTTCTAAAAGAGTTCAGATTTTGTTTGTAACGGTTATCATGATGACAGAAGACAAAGTCATTCAGGCAGTATAATCTGATCGTTCTTAACTAGAGTCCAAATTGAGGAATCCCTGACTTTCTGTTCTTAAAAGTGCTATCAATTTCTACCTTTCTCTGTCCTTGTTGTCTTAAAAATAGGCCTCTGCTAACAGCACTTCCTTGTTCTTAAGTGTCCTTGGATTTCAGTGTTAAACATTAATGACTGGCAAGTCAGGTTTCTTGCCAAGATGTATTTTCCTCAGATAAACTGTGAAACTTGCCCACTCAAACTTGGAGAATTATGATCTAGCTACTGATTGCTGTATATACAGTTGTTTGGTCCAAGCAACGTCCTGCTTCTTCCCTATCTCTTTTTCTCTCCTTTTTATTCCTGTCATGCATCCATTTGGAGGCAAATTGAGTACAAATATTCCCATTTTTTTCTCCCGGATCAGAACTGGACTTTTAAGTCATTCTTTCCCTTTATGAACCTTGCAACGGGACAAAAAAAAAAATTTCCCAAATATTCCTGCTTACAGAATGTGCCCCATGGATTCTTACCTCCCAGTCACAGCTTGGTGAGTGCTGACTTCTGCAGATCAACACAGGAACTAAAGAGATCATGTAGAGTTATATAGAAACAGAACCTGACTGGTGCTGAGCACAAGCACAATGATTTCTGATGATGGGAGCCTCTCTGAAAATGAAGAGTGAAGTGCAAATAGGTATTTCTGTATGTAGCAGTGTTTATACGGTTGTTGGGCTAATAAATCTATTTCACACTGATCTCTGACTGCAATAAAAGAAAGCCTTTTGTTTATTTCTGAGGAATGCTGGATGTTCCAATGTATGTTTCCAATTTTTCACTTGAATTTTGAATTCTCCTGGTATGTCTTACAAAATATCTAAAGGAAAAAAAAAAAAAAAGAGGTAAAAAAATGTTAGAACTCAGGGTATGTGATCTGAAAGAGCTGAGAAATTATATACGCAGACATTCACAACCTGTCTGGATAATTTGTTGAGCTACTGTTTGAGTCATTATGTTTAAGGCTCGCTTTCAATCACATGTGCGATGGGCACCTCACTTACTTACTGTCCTCTCAAGGCAGACAAAATGTGCTGGTAATGAAGTCCGATGGGATGTGGCAGCTGGTCTCCTGTGCCCTGTTGCCTGTGCTATTTAAAGCTTTATTACCGAGACGATGCTACCTATAAGATAGAAGGATAAACAATTGAGAGAATAAGCATTTTATATTGAACTGACGTGGAGTTACGTGTGCTTTTGTGCTTTCTTGAATAAGGACTTGTGGGTTTAAACTGCAAATGTAAAAATGTTCCATTTTTTTTCAGTGATGTCTATGATTATTCGCCACATGAAACCCTGTATGAACTCAGTGGAGTAGTTTAGATTCTCTAAGCCTTTATATTAGTTTACCAAGAAGTGGCTGACTGTCATATTTTCTTTTCCTTTGTGCTCATTTGATTACACATATTTGCTGTTTTCATCACTTTAGATATAAAATACAGAAAGCTGGTCTTCAGATTAAACAAACCCAGAAGCTCCAAACCATAATCAGAGAAAATCATTGTGTTTATCTTTGTCACTTTTCATATCCAAGCAAATCTTTAAGAGTTATTTTGCTAAGACAAAACTGTGAATCAGCTGGGTGTCAGTGAACAAGTTAGTGATTCTTAATCTCTGCGTAAGCCTCCTGGTTCTCAGCTCTTTTGTTTGTTTTAGTTTAATTGCTTCCTGAAATATTTTGGTCCCTCTTCTCTTTCATAGCCCTTCATTTTCTGGCCTATCCTAGATTCTCAAATTCCTGCATCTCTGTAATAACCTTAATGCTCTTTGGCTTTTCCTTATCATGTGCCAAATTACAGCAAAGTCACACTGGTCTTAAACCATGCAACTCTTCCCTAAATTCCACATTCCACCTTTTAACTTGTTCAGCTAGAGTTGAATCCCTCAGCTTTTTGCAGAGCTTCCAGAAAAGGCCTGTACTTCATAGACAAGAAAAAAAAATATTATGCACAGTTCTTGGATGAGTAAGAGTGTCTGCAGAGCATGTCCTCAGCAAAGTTTTAGCCTCTTTTCCTCATTGGCTTAAATTAAATATTACTTTGGTTTTGTGATCAAGAGACAAAGAGCAGCACAAGATGTAGGAGACAGAGAGGTTGAATGTAATGTTCCTGTCATCTTCTGTCCCTTTCTTTTTAAACTTCTTCCCTCAGATGTCCGTACTCCTTTTAACTGCCAACGCGTTGTGCTGGTTTGAGTTTTAACTCTAATAAAAAACTGGAAATAGAAAAAAAAATTTAACATTTGGCACTTACTTATCAACGGTATTCTGAAGTCTCACTGTCAGCCTGCAAAGAACAGAATATGAACAAAGTGGACACTGGGGCAAGTTACATTCTAATTAATTTTCCTTTTCTTTCCCAAGAGACACTGGAGAGTGTGTGTGTACATGGCTGGAAGCTAGTGCCATCCATACAGTCACAGTGAAAACTCTGGGCTTTTTGTCCATTTTAACAGATATATTGCAACAATCTATACTGTTTAAATTAAACTATCATATTTCAGAATGTCCATGTGATTTTCCTTCTTTATCCTGCCTATTACCTGGAAGACAATAGGTAAAAATTACCAGTTCTGTAGTTTGTAATGTTAGGATTTTAAAAATAATTAGTATGTCTTTTTTGCTTAAGATTCTAATAAGCCCAGGAACAGCTTTTACTGTGAATTTAGTGACTGTTTATAGGTATTCCTTTAAGCCCTACTGAACTTAATGTATTTAATTTTATGTGAATTTAAGAACGAAAGTGTGATCAAACAAGGAAAATCTAAGGTTTGCAAAATATGAAAGTGATAAAGATAAGTCTTTAAACATCCAATTATTTTTTTAGTTTGCCCATTGAAGAGCAGCAATGCTGGTCTTTAAACCTAGTATATTTAATGGGCATCCATAGTTCTGACCTATAGAAAGCATCAATATGGTGCTATACTTCTCACTAATGATTAATATGCTTAAGGTAGTCTTAGAAGTCTGAAAAATAAATTTAAGGTCTTCAAAAGCTGGAAGTTACTGCTAACAGAAGTGTCTGAAGAGACGTTTAAGATACGCTGAATATCTGAATACATGTTAAATCACTTGTCAAGTTTTAAATATGTAGAAACATTTATTAGCAGCAAAGCTTCAACAAAGTCTTTGCAATCAAGAGATAATTCTGTTTTTTTTCTGTAAATCTCTGGGGAACTTGGTACTCCTCTGGTTATAGTTGTGACAGGGTAGTAGGAGCTCAGTGAGAAGACTGGGAACACTGGAGAACATGCCGTGAATGAAACTGGAATGAAACTGGAATGGCGTGTTTAAGGTACCTAAACCAAAACTCAGTTCCAAACTGGTGCCATTTACCAGAGTGCTGTATGGTGGTGGTACAAACTGGAGTTCACAATGATTTCACTGGGATGGTTACCCACTCAACACTAAATGCTTCCGCTTTGGTACCTTTGTTAACCGGACTGAAAGAAAATAATTGTTGATTAAAACATAGATCTCTTAGGTGAAAGTAAATCACATGAATCTGTATGTGAATTGGTCCAGTGAGTTCTACAGCACTACTTTCAATTGAAGTAAATTCACCGTAGTGATATTGTAACCAGAACTTTGTAGTACATAAAAATACAAAATAAGTTGATGTAGGAGAAGCAAATAAGATTACACAATTAATGCCAACAGTGTAATTTCCACACTGTACATCTCTTAAAGGCAGGAAATAGTGATTGAGTATTTTATGTTGCTTTTATCTTCCTGAGTGTAACTATCTCCAGCAGTCTCTAGACATTTTTATCTTCATGGGGGATTTTTGGTAGAAGTAAAGTAGCAGTAACTTTTAAAATCTAGTGTACATTTATTCTCTTTGTTATAAAACAGAAAGCCTATGAATACTGTGTGTTACCTGGGTAGTGTAATGTACAGATTTGCTGCAATTTGATCATTATATGGCTTTCTATATTTTCCACTATATCATATAAAATAAGAAATTGCAGTAAAGTGTTAGATCAACCTAAATTTGTCAAGACTAGTAATAATGATCATCCTTACCGCTTCTCTCCATGTCAGAAAATGAATGATTGAAGCTTGCTGCTATTGCTCTTGTTTCCAGTCATTTGAAGAATTTTGCCTAAACAGGAAGATCAGGACAGCTTTTGCGTTTATTTCAGTCTTGATGATTTTGTATTTTAGAGTTTCAGCCATGCATGCACCACATTTTTTTTTCATGAGGATTCACTGATAGAGATAATAAAACCTTCACTTAGAAACAGCAGAAGACAATTTAATGGTTTTTAATTTGTCAGATGATACCCAGAATATTTTATTAATTTGTTTAACTGTTCCGCTGCCAAGAAATAAAATTACCTTTGTACTAAGACTAAGCAGTCTGCCTTGGTACTTTTTACCACCAGAGCATAAAACTGTGCTTAAATGCTTCATAATAAGTGAACAATATATATATTTCAACATTATTTTTTTTCTTAAACTTGTGTCCTATTTCTTTCTGTCATTTATATTAACGTTATTACAATCTCAGGCTCCCGTTTTATTTTGGTCACTGCCAATTTCTAATGAAAAACTTAAAATGTATCTGAATTTCTCTCTTTTATTATAAAGTAGTTGTTTGTCTTTTTATTGTACTTTTCCTGAGAACTCTTAATTTATGCCTTACGTTGCTGACTAGTCTCAAACTCCATTGAAGTAGGCAGGAATTAGAAGTGTTTAACAACTGGCAAAATCAAGTGGTTAATGAAGAAAAAGCAAAAAAGCAAGCTCTACCCACTTTCAGAAGTGGACTTTCTTGAGTGGAACTCTTGTTCATATAAGGCAGCCTTTCCTTCAAATGGAGTTGCTGCTTCTGTTTCAGCATAAAGTAAGATACTTTTATAACATCTACATTAGTTTTTGTCAAAATAAGGACTCTGGAATACATTTACTTGCAAAAAACTAAATGAAATTATGCTGTTCATCCTTTTTTTAAACATCAAGATAGCAAGAGAATCCCGTTTTGCTATTAATTTGTGAAAAGAAACATGCATTTCCTATATCAGTACTTTTTGATGCTCTTGGGATGCAAACTTATCAAAATACTGAATTCAGTTTATTGTTGTTTTTTTTTTTTTATGAGCCCACACAAATACTGACATTGCAGAACCAACAGTATGCACAATTGAGCCACCCACCATGCAAGGGAGGTATAACAGTGAGGCAAATAGAAGATGGACAACTATCTGTGCATTGAGTTGATAATACCTGATTTATATCTGTTGTGATGCAGACAAGTATCAAAGTTAGTATATACATGTATTTTTAAGACTATTATATGTAATTTTTCCCTTTGTGCTCCTCCTTTTAAGATGCTACCGACAGTAGTGTTTTATCTCTTTTTCCCAGCAGACAAGGCTATTTTATTTCAGCTCTCAAATATCTGGGCAAACATTTATCCATTCTGCAGAAGAACTTGAGAGAGAGCCGTAAAGGGGGAGAAGTCATTGTATTTCATGCTGTCACGGAGCTGGAAGAGACATCAATCTCATCTTCCCCCTGTCTGAAGACAAAATCATTGATAATTATGTTGTTTTCTCTTCTACCACCAAGACATTGTTCATCTTATGAAATTTTAGTGTCTGTGGGTATAGGCTTCGATTTGTAATGTCTAGTATGGCTCTTAGGGAAGCTACGTCTACAGCAGCAAATTTGAAATAGACTGCTGCTGTACCTGGTTTGCAACAGGTCTTTTTTCATTAGAGGTTTGTCTCCAAGAATACTAATAGGTAGTTTCTTTTCTGAATGTAGAAACCTTTTTAGATTGGTAGGAATCATTTCTGCATCATTTTGGAGAGATACCATCTTTGTCATCACCTCTGGGAAGTTAAAAAAAAAATAAATGTTCCTGTCCTTTGACATTGAAAAGTAAAAGGAAAGGAAAAAGATGCCATAGCTGTACCTCAGGGCCCATCACAGTTTATTTCACACAACTGGTGCCATCACCTTGCAACCCAAAAGCCTGGGTTGCAACCCTGTGATTTTCCAGCAGTAACTGGAAGCCCCAAATAGATCTGAATCCTTTGAATTCTGTGGCCAGCTGTTGGGAAAAGTGTCACAAAACAGTTCTTCTGAAGCACAGTTGTTCACGCTCTTATCAAGCTTTATCATTAATAAAGTGTGCTTTTTTCTCTGTGTATAGACACATTTGGGTTTTTTAGGTTAGTAATTTACATTTGGTGGGTGTCATGATTTAACCCCAGCTGGTAACCAAATACCACACAGCTGCTGGCTCGCTCACTGCCCCTGATTGGGATGGGGGAGGATCACAACAGTGAAAGTGAGAAGGGTTGAGATAAAGACAGTTTAATAGATAAAGATAGTTTAACAGATAAAGCAAAGGTCCTGCGTGCAATCAAAGCAAAGCAAGGAACTCATACAACTGCTTCCCATCATCAGGCAGGTGTTCAGCCTTCTTTCCTCCAGGAAAGCAGGGCTCCATTGTGTGTAATGGCTACTTGGGAAGACAAAACGCAGGAACTCTGAAGGTCTCCCACCTTCCTCTTCTTCCCCCAGCTCTATATGCTGAGCACCATACATCATGGAATATCCCCTTGGTCAGTTGGGGCCAACTGTCCTGGCTGTGTCACCTCCAGAGTGTTTGTGCACTCCCAGCCCGGTGGCTGGCGGGGCGGTGTGAGGGGCACAGGTAAATGCCTGTGCTGTCAACACCATTTCCATCCCAAATCCAAACCACAGCCCTCTACCAGCTGCTAGTAAGGAAGTCAGCCGTCCCAGCCATGAGTTGGGTGGTATGCAGAGCTGTGCATTCAACCTCTTCCATCTCTGTCTTTCTATAAATGAAACAATGAAGGCAAAAGTAAAGATTAACTTATTAGAAAATGCCTCATTCAAGACGTCGGTGAGTTTCTCTGCAAACACACAGAGAAAAATTGTAATTCCCAGTCTGGTTTGCCTTTCTGCACTCCACTGAGCTGGGAAACTCAGAAGTTCACGTTCAGAACAGTTCACAGTTGCAAGATAACGGGATCCAAATGTCTTGGCAAACCCTGTCCTTAGTTCTCATATTCTCTGACACAGGGTTATGACTGGAGTTATAGGCATGACTCTGTTTAAACCCCCGGTACTGGTCCCACATTCCTCCAAATACTTTAAAAGTATAAATGTGTGCTTTTTTTGAGCATTTCTGTAGCTTTACAGAGATGCAATCGAATGAAAAAAAAAAATGCCATTCCAACTCATTTTGTTCATCCCTTCTGCAGTTTGTTTCCTTCAGCTTATTTCATGCTCTTGGAGCAGGAAACTTCTAGTTTTCCAAAGTTACTGCCTGTGCTCTGCTTCACACTAAGGGCCCCATTCTGGGCTGAGTGAAACAAGCACAAAAATACTACCGTGACTTTTGGTACGTGTATTGAGCTTTTCTTTTAGTGTCTTCTGTTTATTAACAGATGGAACACCAGCTGTATCTTCAAGCTAAGTACATCATGATGTAATGTATTTGAGTTTTGTTCTGTGGGTTTGAAATAGCATCTTTTAGCTCTGTATGATATGTATATAAAGTTTGAAGAATACTTGACCCTTGAATGATACTGTGCTGCTATTTATGCTGATAGATAAAGAATTTTGTTTTCTTCCTCTCATTCTGCATAGCAAGGATCCAGGACCTTTTAAAATTTATTTATTACATTTATTTTATTATGTTAAAGTGACTTCTAACATAGGAAATAGCATGAAACAAAACTAAAGATTTTCTAATTTTCATTGCAAGTTTGATTTAAGATCAGGAGTAGGATCTGGAATTTTGGCTGTTCCATGTTTGGTAGGTCAGAATGAAGTCCTGGAAGCAAATTTCCTTGAACTCTGGGGAAAATTCAGATTCAATCCATGTCTGACCTTGGCAGGATAATCCATCTCTCTGTGGGCTTAAAATGTGAAAAATGAAATGGTAAGATTCAGATTTTATACAGAAAAATTCTGAAAGATATAGAAATTACAGGACTACTGGACTTCAAGGTGCATTTGTAAACATAGGCATGAATTGATTCTGTGATTCTGTGAATATCGTTTTAAACTATCCAAACTGCATTTTATGTGCATTTTTGAAAATGTAGATTTTTTTCCTTGTCAGCAAAAAAATCAATACAGTGCTGTCCAAATTGCTCAGCCATTATTTAGACTTTCTAGTGACCGCATTACTCGCAACCTTGTTTATAGAACTTCATTTAATTCAATTTTCATTCGCTGTAGGAAGGGTGAGGAAGTGAATCATGTCTCAAGAATGGAAATCTGGCAGGGGAAGGGATTGTCACGTGTGTTGAAATAACAACCCTAAGGCAGTAGGCCATTTCCAGGTCTATGTGTGAGACAGAAGCTTTGCCTCAGGTGTCTCGAACTGGAATTGTCAAAATGTCCAGGTCCCACCAAAGTCAACGGCTGTAAACCTAATAGCTCAGAACCAACATAGGTGTTATATTAAAGGCTTATCTAGTTGCTTTACCATGTGCCAAACTCTTTACATAACAGTGTGATTATTAACAGTATTCTGAAAAGTTTATCTAAGTTATGGCAACAATTTTAAAGCAGAAAAAAATGGGTCTTAGAGAAGGCTGGTTTGTGAGAAGCTTGTGGTTCAAAGAACCCCACCATTCTTCTGTTCCCCGTGGATATTGAATTCTTTTTGGAAATCATCTCTTTGCTTAGCTGTCTGTTACAGTAATAGCATGACTGAAATGCCTTGATACCCAGTCAGCATAAACAGAGAGTTTATGCAAGATGCTGTGTAGGTGCACCAACCCCTCCCTCTTCCAGGTCCTTAGGTGACCAAAAATAGCTCAAATGCTACCAAATGCTGGTGGTCATCTGTTGGAACATACTGCTGAATTTACTCATACGTTTGTGGCTTAGCTATTTGGGTCCTACTCTTTCTGCTACGAAGAGTAAATTGTGACTCATTTTGTAAATTGTGATCTCATTTTCAGCTAATGCTTGAAGGACGGTGGCGAATCGTATTAAGATATATCCATGTAATGTCCTTGGCTTTGCTGGGTTTACATGAACGGTCCTTAGAGTTTACCTCAGTTTTGGTAACCTTAAATTTAATATTAAAACAAAGGAACCGTGGAAGTACTTTTGACACGGGAGATGCTACGCAGGTTTCCTGCACAGCTCTGCCAATGCACTGAAGATCAAAATGACATGTGCTTGGTGCTATTTTGGGGTTCTTGCAGAAGAGTTGAGGTGATGGTTTGAAAAACAGACAATTATACTGAAAGAGCGAGCTGTTTAAATGTAATTGGAGAAAGCACCTGATAGGAACCTGCAAATACTGTGCTTGCATCCACCAAACAACAGAGAATTGACTTGTACTTTGTCTCTCTGTTCCTTTGTCTGAAAAGTCTCAGATGAACCAGTTTAATCAGTCACTGGAAAGAACAAGTTAAAAAAAGTCAGTGGCAGGTTTCTGAAAGCCCTGTCTTCTTTCCATCGGATGAGTCAATAGTTTTCATCAGATAAGCCAGTGCACATGTTGGGAAGAGAATATGAATCCTGTCCCTACAACTTGATTTTTCTGCCAATCCAAAATAACAATTCCCACAGCCTAGGACTGGTGTAATTGTGGTAGGGGGCAGCTGGTCTGATGAGGTTTTCGTGCAGTGAGGGATCCCTGGGAGCCCTTCCTCCTCCATCTGATGTGTATTAGTGCGAGTTATTTATCTTTCTCATAGAGTTTATGGCTCCCCGTGATAGCGTCACAACTTCACTCCAGAGGCGGTATGACCTTTGCTCAATTTCTTGAAATACCTGTCAGAGGTAACTTTTAGCATGGTCACTGCTTATTATAACATCCCTGATTAATTAATTCTCTGGTGCCACCAGTGAACTCTGAAGTGAGTGCTTACTGAGGTGAGTCAGGGAAATTTAGGAGCTCCCAAAAGCCTCAAGCCCAGTTGCTTGTTTCCGCGCTCTGTTCATGCCATCTCTTTTAGCCAATCCCACTATTTGGGATTGGCTATATTAAGGAACAGAGTTTATAATCTGTATATATATAGCTGTTTCCATGCCATTGAAGAAGGCAGTAAGGCATTGGGGATGGGAAGCTGGGTAGGAAAGGAGAAGGAACAGGAGCTGTATAATGTGTCTTACCTACCAAAACAAATGTGTGTGATTTATTTTTATTCAGAGCAAAATGAAAATACAACAGAATGTCCTCAGATTCCTCAGAAGTGGGCCAGGACATTAGATTTTAGGGCTGGTTTTAAGGTTTCCAGCGTAATTATTCACTGTCCAGGTAGCCTAGTTCTAGAGAAAGCTGAACTGGAAATTCACTTCATGGAATGCATGGAATACATTTTTCTCAGAAAAAAATCTGAGAAATGGGAAGGTGATTGCAAAAATAGAATCCTTTTCCTATATCCCTTAATCTTTGTATGAAGAGAGAAGTAATGAGAGACAGCTGTAGAGGGCTGGGGGGCAAGAAGTGTAGCAGAAGACTTCCTGTAGACAAAAATTAATGAAAGAATAATCGGCTGTACTGCATAAATTATTGCAGGTAGTTTCCAATGACTTAAATCAATAAAATTGCAATGTAATCTCATAACAGTATAGTATTTCTTTCCCATCTTGCCTTGTTCTTCCCTCATCTAGAAAACATGTCTTTTCCTGTGAAAAAATTTTGGCTTGAGTAATAGTATATGAAGTTACTAATGCTCTTCATTCTCCTGCTCTCCAGGGTTTCCTGTGCTGATCAATGACTCAGAGCACTCGCTGTTCCAGCATTCGTTTCAAGGCTGCATGCAGTTTATCCACGTGGATGATCAGCTGGTGGATCTGCACGCGGTGGAGCAAGGCCAGCTGGGAAGCTTCGCCAATGTCACCATCGACATGTGTGCCATCATTGACAGGTAAGTTACGGAGGCATCACTGATACATGTCCTGCAGGTTCTGGAAACACACAGTGATGTAGAAAAGGTGGTTCCCACACTGCCAGTAATCACGTCGAGGCAGTCTTACCTTTCTAGCCGTGGGAACCATGATGGAGATGGTGGCTTTAAGTTGTAGATCGTGCAGGGTGCAGTGGAAGGCATATCTCTGATCTCCTCACTCTCAGTCAGAGGAGGAGGTGAAAAGCTCTCGTAAGTCAAATTCAGTCCATGGGTCAATAATATGGCTGCCTCGAATAGTGGGAACTCTCCAGAAAAGTCGCACGTTTTGTCTGTTTCTTAGGTGGCTCTTTCGGAGATCTTTTTGCTACTGGAAGTTTTTCTTTCTACTTTCTGGCTTCAGTCCCTTCTGGCTTCATTGAATTCCTCAGAGAACTGAAATAATTCCACATACTTGAACAACTGTGCATGTAATAAATGCTCAAACCTTACTGTGCTTTAGTATTATAATAATATGCTTAGTGGGTTTTTTTTTTGAAACTGAGGAGAGTAGTTCAGAATTAGAGCAGGCTTTGCTTTGCACCCTACTTTTTTTAACCACTTACTTGTGTTAATTTCTGTTGCTCCTGATTAATTGGTTCTTCTTAGTTGGTAAAAAAACAAAATATTAGGGAAGAGAGGGAAAGAGCAAGTAGCCCAACTCCTGAGTGCAGGCAGGCCAGCTTCTCATGAAAACTACCTACATATTAAACACAGTGCAAGTCTACTGGGAAGCTCAAAATGGCTTTTTAGAATCTTGCTTTGAAAGAAGGAAAGATTAAGAAGAATAATTCAGGTAACAAGCAACCACTGGAGTTCATGTGGTCCAAGACCTGCTCAACACAGGCCCAACTTCAAAGCCACATCAGGTTTCTCAGGGCCATGTCCAGTCAAGTTTTGAGTATCTCTGTGATGGAAATTCCATAGGCTAAGTCACTCTGGATATCACCAGCAAAGATCTGCATAATTATGGTAAAGAAATACATGTTTTTTTAATTTCCTACTGTAAGTTAAGAGAATCCCAAAGACAGAAATGCTACTGTGAAGAAAGGGAATATGGCATACTGGTTTGGCATGCTTTGTCTTCCTGAAATGCAGACACCAGGTTGCAGTAAACAAGTTGTGGTGGGTTGACCATGGCCAGCAGCCAGACACCTGCCCTGCCTTTTGCTCGCTCCTCTCTCTGGGGAGATGAGGAATAATATAGAAGGAAGGTGAGAAGGCTTAGGATGGATTAAGATGGCAGTCTAATAAGAATGGAAGTTTAATAAGAAAATGCAAAAGCTGCACATTGCAGGCTCCATTCCCTGAGTTTTTATTGCTGAGCATGATGTTGTATAGTTGGGGATATTCCTATGGCCAGTCTGGGCCAGTGGTCCCAGCTGTGTCCCCTCCTCACCTCTTGTCTACCCCGTCCTTCTGCCCTTTGTGGGGAAGAGCGTGGAGAGAAAGCCTTGATGCTGTGCAAACCCTGTGGAGCGGTGTGTTACCAGCCCCGTTTTGGCCAAAAGTGGGAAGCACAGCACCACGTGGGCTGCTGTGAAGAAAATTTAACTTAGCAGCTTCATCCCAGCCAGACCTGGGGTACCGTTTGAGTCACGTCAGTTTGAGGAGCGTGCTTTGAGGTGCACCAGTGAGTCGTTCTGGCCCGTCGCGTCACTTCCTAGTGCTGCTGCTCATGGACCTGTTGAGGGTTACAGTTGTAGTAAGAAAAAGAAGTGAAGAGCTGCTGTCACAGGGAAGAAGTTCATTCTGTCTCCTCAGATACAGCTGAAATCAGAAAGGCCTCCCGTGGTTAGTATTTGGTAGTTTGAATTGCTTAGCTTTATTTTGAATATTTGTTTTTGGAAATGTAAACTGACTTGGAAGAAAGGATGTGAAGTTGCATCTAATTAAGTCTCTGCTTTTTCCCTGGTGGGTAAACCTAAGTTTATGTGATGATGTCTATTGATCCCACTTAGGCCAGTGTCTGTTAGAAATGATTCCGTCATCATAGTGAAGTTAATCAGAATTAGGCTTTTGCAATGTATTACCATGTAATTACAATTAACATACAATGTATGTTAATTAGAATCAGGGCTTTACAATGAATTTTTGAAAAATAAGAATTAAAGCTTCCTATATGTCAAACAGCTTACTTTTGAAGTGAACTTCCTGTAGAAGTTGCTATTTATAAGGTATTTCTTTTGATAACATAATATAATATATTCAAATTTTTCATGTATTTTAATACAGTGCCATAAGCCATACATGATATTATATGAAATACCTTTTACTAGATTAAAATATGATTATGACTTATGTATGTAACATGTGTGATATATTAGATTTATTTAATATAGTTTTTATATATAAAATTTGTATTTATACTGTATTTTAATATAAATAACAGTGGTTTATGTAAGTTTATCTATGTATGTTTTCTTTATGTAAGAAAACATATTCTCACTCTGTTTCTCTCTTCGGCCACCTTGGGCCCTGATATCATTCTTATTATAGAAATTAAAACTGCACGTCATATATTTATGCTTTCTAAGCACTGGAAGATTGTGTTGCAAGCAGAGTATCAGTCGTAAAATCATAGGAAATTAGAATAGTACCCAAAGAATTTTCTAGGCGTTTTGTTAAGGATTGAGATGTAATCTCGTTTGTTGTTTTCCCGGGATCAAGTTTACTTCTTTGTAGTTTGCACTTTAAACCAGACCCTGACTAAGAAGTAATATTGCCAAGCTCTAGATCCGACTGGATTTTCGTCTGGCTGTCTTATTAACATCTGCAAATCAGAGTTTACAAGCACTTCTGTTACAATATGTCACCATGGATTACATTTTTATATGTGGCTTTCTTTTAGGGGATCCAAGTGCCATGTGTGCTATATATTAGCTTAATTTTATTTCCTTTGAAACGGGAAGGTACTTGTGGCCACGATACCAGGATCCTCCGGCTTTTTTAAACTTGTTTGGCTCTGAATCATAAAGGCTTTGGTCATCATCAGCATGGAAATTGCTTTCACAGCCACACTTCAGTGAAGACCCCCACTGGGCAAAATGATGAGCTGTCACATTGAATTATTTTTACTGCAGACTTCAGCCATTTGGTTGGGGAAAAAAACGTGAAGTTGTGAACGGTGGCATTTTTCATCATTAGTCAGAGCCGGATAGTAAGGAGGGGACAGTTCTCCCTGGCAGGACATGACAGAAGATATTGAGGGTGGTAAGTTCTCATGTTGTACCCGCCTGGAGGTACCTGCTTCCAGCGCCCCAGGTCCCTCAGAGCTAAACGCCTGCCCTGGATGGAAGGGGCTTCTGCATTCCAGTTCCAGTGGTTTTTAAAATGTTAGAAGAATGGTGATGGTACAGCACTACACTCGTACTTGGGAGATACACCTGCCGAACCAGTGTCTTTTTATTTTCTGTCTTACCCTCCTCACGTGAGCATTTTGCTATTGCAAAAACTACAAGCTGAGATAATATTAAAAAGAAACACCAAAGCTAAGGAACATTCTCTTTTTACCAGCAGCCAAATAATATAAATGCGTATAATTTCATGCAGGTATATATATAGTAATTACAGGCAGTTAAAATGCTATGGATAACAATGAATCAAGCCTATTTCTGTATCTTAATTAACTTTAATTGTATTAGTAATGGAAGTTGCGTCGTTGTCCCAGCAACCAACATGCTGTACTGCTTGTGACAGCTCAGGTCCCCATACATCTCCTTTACTTACCAGTAACAAACTTGTTGTTACAGCCCAGATGGTACAGTTGTACTTTAGGATTTTAGCACAGGACATTGAACAGGAATTATTACTCAAAACCAATTTATCCCAGCCGTTTCAGAGAATCCTAAAGCTTGCCTGACTTTGTTGTCGCTAGAATTATGGATTTTAATCAGGAAATTACAACGAGATACTAAAAATGAATTCAAAATATAGTGTCCAATCTGTCATTGTAGATTATGCAGAACATATGCCAATTTCAACGAAAATCTCTGTGTACCACAAGAGGTGAAATGACAAAAATGGGGAAAAATACGCAGTATCAACAATGTAGCTGCTCCTAGTGTTTTATGAACCTGTGAACTGTGTTTCCCCCTGTAACACAGTGAGATGAATTAGATGCCAATTTTCGATAATAATTTTCACATTAAAGAATTAATATAAGTAATCAGATACATGCGGCAGAACATTTCTGGGTGATTATTGCTCACCTGCTGTGGTGATACACTCTGTACGGCGCAGTGCCAGCGTTTGGCTTTAATCTCCTACAGCCACATTTTCTAGACGATGTGTGATTGCCAATCACAACTTGAAATAGTTCATTTAAATAACAAAACACGGCTAGCGTATCGCTGCGTGAAAACGTCCACGATGGAACTGGCAGCAAGGCAAGATTTATTTGGAACTAAAAGTCTTCATTGCAAATAGTCTTCAAATTCTTCACTTCTGGCACTTTAGATGGGGGTCAGGGTCCTGGCCCAACCTCTCTGTTCTCCTGCTCTCTCTGCCCGTTCCTTGGGGAGGCCGACAGCAAGGAATGGTGCGGACATCACCCGGCAGTACTCTGCAGAAGAGGCAGGTGATATACCCATCTCCAGGCTGGAAGCAAAATGTGCTTTACCTTTGGGTTGTTCCCAAGACAAATGCACAAAAAAGGAAGACAAGTAGGACTGGGGAAGAGCTGGCGATAATAGCGTGGACTTTAGAATAAACTTTCCTGAGAAAAGTGTTTATCCCTTGATTCTTCTTTATCTGAGATCACTCTCCTCCTTTCTGGTCTTGCAAGGGGGCCATAATCTTAGAGCAGTTGGAGCTGTGCCATGACTTTGGGTTCTACAGTAAAGGAAAACCACGCTCTTTGCAAGGTAGCAGTAGTTTTTAAAATACAAAAATGCCCATTCTAGGCCATTCTAAAACAATTTACTGTAAGCTGCATGTGGCAATACTTGACATTCATTAAGTAGTCATAATTCTTTGCAAACAACTGATTAATCAAGCAAAGTCTGAAATGGACCATGAAGAGGAAGGGCACAGTCTGTTATCAGGGGGGCATTTCACAGGGCACTTATTGTGTTTGCCATGTCAGTAAAGATAGGAAACACCTTCAGGAGGAAAAAAACAATAGTTTCTTTAGAGGTTTAGGATTCGTCACCGTTGCACTCCATCTGAAGACAGATGAATGGAATACATTAAAGTACTACTTGCTTAAATGCTAAAAAGCAGTAATGTACAGAATTTGAAACAGAATTACGTGCAGGGAACTGGCGTGGTTGGTGTAAGTGTTCTGCCAAGGAAGGGCTCGGAGAAAGAAGATATTTGCTTTCTTTTCTGTCGGTTCTCAGCAAGAGCTAAAATCACCTGAGAGTCTGGCTGATGGAGCTTAACAGCTGCACAAAGAGAAAACGATGCTGATGAGATTGTGGAGGCTTCCACACACAAAAGAAACCCAAAAAGGAGCATCAAGGGCTGAAGTAGAACTGTGTGGACGGAGAGGAGAACGTGTGAGGTTCCCTGTGTGGAACAGTGTGACTGTTAAATAACTTACGTGTAATCAGGAGCTGTTTAAGCCAGTTACAATAGTGAGAAATGCAGATGTCTTGCACGCTGTTTTATGCGTTTGCCTTTGCATTGTGGTAGTTTGTTTTTTTCTTTGTTCACTTTAAGTTATGTTAAACAGGTTAGAATATTCAATAGCATTCTTCTGAGACTCTTTCAAGGAGCTGTGTGGCTGATATATCATCTTGTAGCTGGATGCCTAAACATTTTGAAATCTCCAAAATCCTCAGTTGTTCTTTGTCACGTATGTGATCCTACCTAAACTCAGCAGAGAGAGGAAAAAAGATCTTCTTTCATTTTAACTTTAATAAATATTAATCCTTATTTCTATTATGAAAAATTTATGCTACTGAAAGGATTTTCTAGAGCAAGTGGATTATTTGTACATAATAAATACTTGTTCTTCCTAGAACAAAAGCTAAGAAAATAAACATCTGGTATATTTCTGAGGGGGAGGAGTAGGTAGAGCAACCTGACAGGTAACAGGGGTGGTGTCTAGGCTGCGGGGTTGGTTTCTGCCATGGCCTGAGGTGAGGATGGAGAGCTCTGCAGTGCAGTGTTCCTCAAGAAGGCATTCTTTTGGTCTTGCCACTGCTTATCCAGCTGCAAAGGCCTGAGAGCCTCCAGGAGCCTTGTCCAACCTCCAGTCTTCCTCCCTCAGCCCCCTCCAACTAATTCCACCAGGTCCTAAAGAACTTCCCCTTGGATGTCTCCAGGCTGCCCCCAGGCCAGCTCTGGCAGCAGGACACAGGAGGATGCTCCTTTTTATCCCGCCCGGGGCATTGGCGTTGGCGTCTGCGTTGGCAGGTGGCACTGTGACATGGGGGTGACGGGGCCACCAGCCACCTAGCATCCATGGGAGGAAGCCTTTGGGGTGCTGGCCCCAAGGCAGTCTCTGTGCCCAGGGGACTGTCCCTGCCCTTGGTGGCTGTGCACTGGGCACAGCTCCTGGGTGTCCCTGACTCCTCTGCCTCACTCTCCTCCACTCGGCTCTGAAGGACAAACCTCCTTTGTTCCTCCTTTGCAAAGAGGAAAGCATGATCTTAAATTGCATGGGCTACCAGTTCATTTTCAAGTGTAGCTCCAAACATGGGTTTGGGCTTTTAAATTCTATGTTGTTTGAAATCCTTCCTCCTTAAAGCCTGTCTTTTTCCTAAAAGCCCTGTGGCCAGGGGCCCTCATGGCAAGGGAGTCTGCCTCGGCCGATCCATCAGGGCCATGTTTGGACATCTCTGAGGGCCTTCTCATCACAATGAGCTTCCATCAAAATGTTGAGATTTTCTTTAACCGAAATAGACATAGTCTGGCAGTTTTCTGCGCTCACTGCACCAGTTTGGCAAACTAACTATCAAATGTGTGCTAGAAGAGTGTTTTTAACAGTTTCTTTAATTAATTTTAAAAAAACCCCAACCAAACAATGTAGAACCTTTGTGTCCGAATGATGTCATCGGTAATTTCAGTAGTATCACTGTGAGCTAACAGTGCTTCCCACCTAGGTAGGAAGGTCTCTAGGTGTTTTTTTTCACAGAAGGAGACTCAATTATCGTGCCTGGAAGGAGAAGTGCACGATTGTACATCCCCATTCCATGCTCATCACGGGTAATTGTAATCCTCGAGCTGACATCCAGTTGATTCAGAGGCCTTTGAGATTGGCTGCCCATCAAACCCACTTAGACTTCTTTATTTCCATCAACTCCTGCCCGAGTTGCCCTTAGGTATGGCTGGGCAAACTTTATTTTTTAACCCTTGTGGCTTCAAATCTGTGATTCAGTGGATTGCCCAGGCACATCCCGGGAGCTTCACATTATATGTCCAGTACACGAGAGAGGAGAGGTTGCTGTCACAGAGGCACAATGCCTGCCTACATTTACTAATCTGGTGACATTAGGGCAAGGATTTGAAGAGAAGTTGATCAACAGTGGCAAGCTTTTAAAAACTTATATAAATAACATTGCAAGCTGCTTTGGCACAACATCTGCTTTTTTGCTGTCTGCTACCACATGACTGATACAGGAACAGCTCAATCAAACGGAGTAATATATAATTTATGAAAGTGATGACCAAAAGCTTTGTGTTTCATTCAAAATTAATTCCTTGTTTTCTCTTAAATGCATTAGTTTACTCACAGGACTTGCTTGAATGTGCAGCTTGTATTACATTCATGCTTAATTATTATTTTATTCTTATCCTCCAGCGGGGGAAGATGTAAGCACTGAGCAAACATCCACAAAGCTCTCTCTTGGACATGAAATTTATACTCTCATAAGACTAGATGCTAAATATTGACCAGATCCCATAATAAACACCGTTGAAACAGTAACTCCCTGGCTATGCAACTGAGTTTTGAAACCAAACTGCTGTGAAAATTCTCTCAAGTTGTGCACCGCTTAGTGCTTCTCATCAGTTCATAACTGAAAAAGATAGTATATTATGCAGGTTGCTTTTTTAAATGCAATTAAGATATCCTTCCCCTGAATGAGTGGTGCTATTGTTCTTAATGAAGCTGTCACCTTAGGATCATTCTCAAGGATAAAAATGGTTTCTCATCTCAACTTTAAAGTTTACTAAAATTTGAACCAATGCAAAAAATTATGATGTTGTTTCAAGAACTTTTCATGGCTGAAGGAACTGGGTTTGTTTAGTCTGGAGAAAAGGAGGCTCAGGGAACACCTTATCACTCCCTACAACAACCTGAAGGGCTGTAGAGAGTCAAGAGTTGGTCTGTTCTACCCAGGGAACAAGTGATAGGACAAGAGGAAATGGCCTTGAGTTATGCCAGGGTTTAGAATGGATGTTAGGAAAAATTCCTTCACCAAAAGGGTTATCAAACATTGGGACAGGCTGCCCAGGGAACTTGTGGAATCTCCATCCTTGGACATATTTAAAAGATGGGTAGGTATGATGCTGAGGGACATGGTTTAGTAATTGTTTCGTCAGTGTTCGGTTGATGGTTGACTCAATGATCTGAAAGGTCCCTCCCAACTTAGATAATTCTATGATTCCATGTTACTACTGTTGCTTTTAGCCTCCTAATAAGACTAAAATGGTATCATCTTCTCACTTGCATTTATGTTTATTAAAAATGGATCTCTCAGATATGAATATTGTTTCTTCTACTATTTTTTTCCTGTTAAAAGAGTATAGATAATCACAATCCAAACAAGTAGACTGTTTCTGTATCTGTTTTTATTTGCTTATATGTTATAGGCATTATAACACTTGGTAGGTATGACTTAATGCTATAATAAATAGTTATGTCATATGCCTGGGCTGCAAGTGTGGCCAGCAGGTGGAGGGAGGTGATTCTCATTCTGTTCTCTGCTCTTGTGACACCCCACGTGGAGTACTGCATTCAGCTTTGGGACCCCCAACAGAAGAAGGACATGGACCTGTTGGAATGAGCGCAGAGGAGGACCAGGAAGATGACGAGAGGGCTGGAGCACCTCTCCTATGAGGGCAGGCTGTGAGAGTTGGGGTTGTTCAGCCTGGAGAAGAGAAAGGTCCAGGAAGATCTTATAATGGCCTTCCAGTACCTTAAGGGGCTACAGGAGAGATGGGGAGGGACTCTTTGTCAGGGAATGGAGCAATAGGATAAGAGGTGATGTTTTTTAACTGAAAGAGGGGAGATTTAGATGAGATACTAGAAAGAAATTCTTTACAGTGAGGGTGGTGAGACACTGGAACAGGTTGCTCAGAGAACTTGCGGTTGGGGCTTTAAGTAACCTGGTCTAGTAGGAGGTGTCCCTGTCCAGGGCAGGGGGTTGGAACTAGGTGATCTTAAAGGTCTCTTCCAACCCAAATTCTATGATTCTGTGCTTTAAATATTTTTCAGAGACTAAAAGCAAAACATTTCTTTGTGTGCAGTAGAACTGTGATTATGACCAGTTTTAAGTCTACAGCTCTGAATTTGTAATCAGGTACCAAGCTGTGAGTAAATTGAACTAGTTTTTTAGAAATATATGCATCTAAAACTGGAGGACAGCCAATCCTGTTGGATTACTAGAAATTCCACTGAATCTGTTACAGAGAGATGTTAAATCCATACAATAACCATTTCATAATCTGGCAATAGCTTTCTGTAGTAATAATTTTGACCAAATGCCTGTCTTAGTAAAACATTAGGTCCATCTCTTGTTCATATGGGCAAGCAATAAAATCTCCAGAATAAGTAGTTTGTCTTGCATAAAACACTGCTACAAATAAGGACTCTTAGCTATTTGTAGATGGGCTTTGATTTATAGCAGAAATAGGCTTGCTGTAGTGTTCCTGCTGGATTTACATTCTTTTTTTTTTTTTTTCAGGAATCATTATAATTTTAAAACTAGCGTATTGAATTGTGTGCTGCAGAATGTTCATATGGGTGAGAGTCTAAAGAAACTGTGTTATAAGTCTAATAGAATAGAATTAGGCTTGTAATAGTTATAGGTTGCTCTTTAAAGATTGGAAAAATAATAGTGATAACTATGAAATCACTGTAAATTGAAAGTAATAGCAGCAGTAGTAGTCTTAATAATTCTTAAATACGTGCTTTACACTTAATATTGTCTCTATCTCTCCAGCTTCCTTTTCTCAAAAAGAAGCACTCATGATGCTATTTCTGAATTTCTGCTGGTAGTGAGTCTTTTCTAGCAATCAGAATCTCAAAGAATGACTGTCTGTCCATTGAGGAAGGTATTATTCCCTGTTCAAGCTTGTATTTCTCCCAGATCCTGACTTCACAGATCTTTTGCAGGACAATGGAGTGCTGCCTCATAGTAAATGGAATGGGATCAAATCCATTTCAGTTCCTAGCACGTTGAAGAGAACAGATTCACCTTTGCTGTGTTTTTCTTTTCTATAGCCGGCAGTTCTTACATGTCTGAGGATCCCAATATTTCTGTTGTGTTTATCATGGCATCTTCCTTTAAGGAAAATGTAACTAGAGAAAGATTAAGGCGTAGATTCTTTACAGAATTTACAGGTGATAACGCTCACTCCCCGTTGCGGCTCTGCCTGAGGGAATGGAATTCCCAGTCCCAAGGGAGGCACTTGGATGCTGCGTAGCAAAGGTGGGTAGGCATAAGCTTCAAAGAGGGGGACCAACCACAGCCAAGGTACTGAGCAAGCTATCGAGAAGATTGTAGGCAGAGATTTATGAGATACAGCGACATCTCAAATGAGAATGTCTGTAGTAACAAGGGGAGAACTTAAGAGACAGCCTTTGCTTCCAACCACGCTTAAGTGTTTTATCCAGCGACAATGCGTAAATAACATTGTACTTTGGTATGTGAAATGATTAATTGGTGGACCATTGCTTCTTACGTAAACTTAGGATGGTGGTGTTTTTCTGTATAGCTTTCACTATAGGCATGCAAGTAGTTTGGGGGTTACCTGGTGGCTAACCAAGGTGACACAGAAACTTTGGGGGTGAACAAGGATTTGAACTCTGCCTCTCCAGATCCACATCAAACTTGTTTTCCAGTAAAGTCAACCTTCCTTTCTCCATTATGTTGACTAGATTTATAGCTAATGCACAAAATGTTTATGATTATAATTATGCACTTCAGTATTTGTGAGTCTGCAGATTTCTGGTGTGCATCAAATTAAAGGCAGGTGGCAATTCTTGATGAGAAATTGAGTTAAAACCTAACGAGATTTCTTCTGAGAAACTGGAAAGAATAAAACTCCTTGGGGGAATATATGTCAGATGCTCCTTGCTTAATCCTTGATGCCTTCCTGGAAGGATAGTTTAAATGAACTAACTAATACAATCCTGTAGGTTTCAGTAAACAGGTCTTCATTCATTCCCTGTAAATGTCACCAATAGATTAGATTATATTAGCTGCTTTTGAAGAGGAGGGTACAGAAAGGAAATGAATATTGAATAGAGATCTGGATTAGGAGGGTTATGAATAGGATTGGATTCCACCAGAAGCAAAATACTTAATCTGTGCAGTAAATTAATTCGCTTTTTTCTGGTATAATATAAAAAAGTTGAAGTAAACATAAGGAGAGTTCTTACCTGAAAGATCCTAGAAGAAAGTAATTCAAAAGTTACTTTTACAAGACCTGCTAATTCAGAGGAACGGTGAGTGGAACAATCGCTCGTTTATAACTGCAGAATAAAAGTACCTGATGTTTACTGTTTCTAAGAATTTTTAGGCTGCCAAGTAAGGCTGTGAAGTATATCTATCACAAAAAGAAAAAGAAAAGCCATGGCTATAACTTTTTTTTTTGATCGGAAATCGTGTTTTTATATCAATCCTATGTTAGAATGTTTGCAGCAGAATTTTCACTGGCACTTATTTCATGCGATTTCTCTTATGCAATAGTCGTAATTTTGATAAAGAAGATTATGTTCTGTGGAAGCTACTTATAAAACATCACAATAATGAAAAACTGGTGAAAACATGCTTATTGAGATTATGATTTGTGCTGTTGGAATAGTTTTCAGCAATTAAACCAGTTAGGATAACATTTTGAAGAACAGCAAAATCACCCATTTTATGATTATGAGAGACTAATTCAGACACTTTAAAAAAATTATCATAAATAAAGCTATATTAAATAATGTACATAGTGAGAGCTCTAAAGAAAGGATTTATTTATTAGAAGCTTCTCAGTAAAGCCAAAGCCAGTGTGATTGTTTAGCACCTCTGGAATTCCCTCCACATGCTGAACTGATTCAGTTGATTGTGGTGGTTCCAATTTTGTCTCAGAGTACTTATGTATGCAGACAGAACTGTCTGCCTGGTCAGACTCTATTATTAGTTGTCTAATAAATTGTCCTCTCAGGAAAATGTAGGAGCCCTACAGAAACATCTTGCTGGCCACCTTCTGCCCACGGGCTGTAAATTGGACCCTGTTGAATGCAGGTACCCTACACTAGCTGCTACACCCAATTTTGACATATTTGGCACATTAGTTGTAAAACTGTAGCAGCATAAAACTAGCCAAAGCAGAAGAAAAGCCAAGGAAACCTAGTGTAAATGGTTTGCTGTTAGGTTTAGGGCAAGGGAGAGAGACAGACTGTCATACTGACTGTCTAATTACTGATTCCTAGGAAAAGCACACATGAGATGCCTATGAATTTTACATTGGCAGCAATGTTGGTGTTTCTTTCAGTAGAAGAATCCACTAATTTATAAATTCCTGTTTTGGAAACAATGCTGGTGTATAAGAAACTCGGTGTTCCAGTGCCAATTAAATACAACATTTTTCCATTGGGGTGAAAAAAAAAAAGAGGAGATTTCAATCCCATAGAATAAGTCAGTGCCCGGGCATGAAAATCACTGCGTGTTTGTAATTGTGCCTAGGATTTGAAAGCCTTTACAACTGCCTGCAAGGGCCCTTAGATCAAGAATTTAAACTGAACTGACACGGTATAATAAAAGGAGACATTTTCTCTGAGGTATTGTAGGCTTCAGACTTATGGGGATATTTTTTGTGCTTTGAAAAAACCTTCTGATTCTTGTTTCTTGAAAAGGTAATTGTTGCTTGTGTGTTTGTTGCATTTATCCATTGCTGTGCATTCAGCCGATAACATCTCTGTTTCTCTGTCGCTGTGATACGGTTCATTGTTAAGACAGCCTTGTTAGAGGGCAGCACTTAATTTGACTTCAGCTTTTTATTTTGGCACCTAATAGCTGCTCTATCAATCAGAATAGGTTAAAACTAAGGGAAACAATCCAATAGTCTTCACTGGTCCTTCTCACCATTTTTTATGTCACAACATTGTGATTAATCTACGTGACACTGTATGGATTTCTTATAATCAATGTTAGGAGCTGTGATAGATCATTGTTCAAAGATTGATTCAAACAAGTTGGTAGAAGGTTTTAGTCGCTTGATTTATATCAGTCCCACCTTATTCTCTTACAGATTTACATAGCTCTCATTTCTAAGGCGACATTGTGAAATACTATTCAGAAATATTGACTCAGCTGTGATTGATAAACTACATCTTGCTATACTGTGAGGGACAGCTTGCTATACTTTGCGGGCAAAATGCCTTGGGGGTTCTTGAGCACAATGGGTGCATTATATGAAATATTTATTTTGGGTTTCAATTTCTAAATCACTAAATAGCTCCCATTGCATTGTATGGGAAGTTATCTTCTAAAGGGAAGATTTACTTCCATGTTGAAATGCTATTCAAAATTATATTTTCTGTGTTCATTTTCAATAGATAATGAACAGTCAAGCAAGAGAAATTAGTCCTAAATAAAGACATTCACTCACATGTGAAATGAGTCAAATAACATGAACTGCAATAGACAATTGTAAGAGAAGACTGTCAGTGCTATCTATCTAGCTCTCAGTGCTAGATAGCTCCGGAAATTCTCATGTCACACACCGGCACAGTTTTTAAGGGCTTCTAATTTTTCACTTAAAACATTTACTTCCTGTGCAGAGATGTTACTGACGTATCCTTCCGGATTTCTGTTAAATGCTGAATACCTTTCAGGTCAAATTCCTAGAGCTTAGGAGCTTGAGAAAAGGTGTAGGCGTTGTACAGCTGTTGGTGCTGGTCAGTTGTACACATGACCAGGACCCTATCTAGTGCCTTCCTCTCTGCACATCAAAGCTGGAAATTCACTGTCAGTTTTAGTGAAGGTAGCTATTATTTTCACTTGTCTTTTTCCTTTTTCTTTTTCTGTGGCTAGGAAGGATACCCAGCCCCAGAGAATTCTGGGGGAAAGAAAAAATCCAACTCCTAAAATGTTAGTTTTCACTTCAACATGTTAGGCAATTTCTGCTCTTTGTCTTTTCCTCTTTTATATCTGGAGCAATTGATCTTCCTTTACAATATCCCAAGTCTTGCAGCTTTTACAGTGCTGTACACCTCGGTTCTGCCTGACTTCTTCCCAGTTTGTCACTAAACTCCAGCAACACAGTAACTCAGGGCTATCACACAACCTGACCTCCTCAAAATACTCAATAAACAAAATTACTTCTTGCTCAGACTCAGATACACCACCGTTCATGGTAGAATTTACTGATGTATCTTTCTCTTTCACCCTCCCTGAAGGTGCAGTCACCTTTTTAAATTATATTTTGTACTCGTGCTATGATGAGATCTCTCCTGCGTGGGTTCGTGCCCTTTGTATTACATTTACTCATTTGAAGCATTGCTCAAGGGACCAACAGGTATCGTTTCTGATCTTTTATTAATACCTGGCTGTTTGATTCAAGACCTCCAAGAACAGTAACAAGTCTGCAAGCATACTCACTTTTCCTCTAGTGGCTTCTTCCTTTCACCCAAGATCAGTCATAATATCAAAAGCCAGCTACTCAAATATTTGGTCAGATAACCTCACTGACAGATTTGTTTCTTGTGTTTCGTATTGACAACATTTATTTGGACTTGCCATCCTAATTTTTCATACTTAGTATTACATCAGTGGTTGTCAGTGTGTTCCAAGCGATTAATGCTTCACTGGCCACATGACGATCATTCAGAAAATGGCAAGAAATAAATGATCACCTTTTCTCTTTGACTGTAATTCACTCTCCTTCGTCTGCTTACATAGTAGCAACCTCGTGTAGCTTATTTATACAGTCTAACTTGAGCTGTTCTGACAGCCTTTATTTTATTGTTGTTACCTCCTGGAAATGCCTTTATATCTATCTTATTGACTCTATCTTCTTTTCAAATTTTACAGAATATTTTCTTCTCCATTTCTCATGACAGTGTTTTTCTCTCCCTGCTATTGTTTGTTATTTGACTGTGTAACTATTATTTATCTCAGTGGTGCATTTCATAATGCAGTTTGTATGAAATGTGCTCTGCAAAGTCTAGTTGCATTGTATTGGCTCATAAAAGTACACAGTAGTTGTCTTTGAACAGTAAAATTATGTTTTGAAAGAAGTAAAAGTTCCTGCTTTGATTCAAGTGTATAATGCTACTGTTTGATGTTAGAAATACGTTTGAACACACGGAATTTTGTCCTTGAAAAATATGCTTTCTCCTTTATTAATATTACCAGTCACCTTCATGTATTATTTAAACCTAACAGATGTATACCTATGGGCTCATTTATTTTATTCTACCGAAGTACAAGCAGTAAAGGAAAATACAGTTACTAATCACTGTAATGTGAAATACTTTTTAAAAAGTCCGTGTCTCTGTTGAAATTAGTAATTTATTATCCTAAAACATGAGAGGGAAAAAAGGTAAAGAAAGAAAAAGTCAGGGAGTTAGTAGTGAAGGAGTTGAGAAATGTGCAGAACTTTACAAAGTGAAGTGTTTGGAGGGATAGAAAGCAGAATTGCAGTGAGTAAGCAGCGCTCGCCGGACGCGTCGAGAGGCTTGAACAGAACTTTATCTTGCCCAGGCCAGTACTGCTGCTCGCATTATGGGGTTTACTGGTGTCGCTATAGGAAGTGACAGCGGGTTGTAGCTAGAGAAGTCTCCAGTCAGGATGAACAGAAAATTGACTTTGAAAGTAGGAAACTAGACTTTTAAACTGGACAGACACATAGGCCACATAGCTGTTTAAATGCTTTAAGCACCAAGGTAAATCCTTGGGCGAGAGGATAGAGGGTTGTACACGGCTACGAAAAAGGGCTTTCTGCATCAGTGAGTACTATGCAATCAATAACTATGTTTCTTTAAGTGAGGAAAAGAACTCAAAGCCAAATCTTGGTCCTGAAGCTCTACTCCATTCTTAAGCCATGAAACAAGTTGCTTTATAAAAAATGCATTGTAATTTGTTGCATATCTCTGCAAGTTGCTCCTGTTACAGTTCTACTTGGGCAGAGCTTTCTACATGGAAAAGTTGAGAAGTCTGCGTCAAAGAAGAAAGCCCTTAGGAGCTCTGGTGCTGATACTTGATGAGAAGAAAGGTGTCTTTTTCTGGAAAGACCCCTTAGATCAACTTCTCTACTCTCTCTCTTGAGAGTAGATGATTGTTGGCAGGGGCTACAAATTGTTTTCTCTGTGGTGCTAAATGCGCTTCAAAATGGTAGTTTGAGTAAATGAACTGTGGTCATAGGTATTCGTTATCAATTTTCAGCTCCCATGTTAATGAATTCTAAAAACTTTTATTCTGTGGCAAACAAATAGTAGACAAATAATAGGCTTGGGTCAGTAAGGTTTTAGAAGGAAAGGAAATTAAACAAGATCAGATGGAAAGGCCAGAAACACTATGAAATGAACTTTAAAAAAGTGTATCATGTTTTTGCCTCCAGAATCTGTTAAACATATTAATAAATGACCTGGGCGAGGGGACAGAGTGTATCCTCGGCAAGTTCGCTGATGATACCAAATTAGGAGGGCTGGCTGAAACTCCAGAGGGCTCTGCCACCATCCAGCGTGACCTGGACAGGCTGGAGAGCTGGCCAGAGAAGAACCTCATGAGGTTCAACAAGGGCAAATGTAGGGTCCTGCACCCGGGGAGGAAGAACCCAGGCACCAATACAGGTTAGGGATGGATCTTCTGGGAAGCACTATGAGGAGAAGGATCTGGGAGTCAGATATATGTCAGAACTTTTACATGATACATATTTGTCATGATTCTTACAGTGACATTCAACAAATACTGGATAAAATGACATACTAGTAGAAATACAGAAAGCATTACATCGAGGCTATACATCTATTTTTCTAATGTCCTAGCTACTCTATCACATTATAATGCAGGAGCTCAAATATAAATGTCAATTGGGGTGACTTGTGTTTACTTTCATAGTTTACTTCTAGCTCGTTGTTCAGAAGACACAAAACAGTTTGACAGATACTGATTACATAGTCCGCTTATCCTCGGAATCATTATTTTCCTCTCACAGTCTGATTATCCAGGCCTTTTGCTCTGTCTGCTTCCTTTGAACTAGGGTGCTGTAATTCATAAAGCCATACGAAGTGCTGGCGGCGAGAACGTGCTGGTGATGCTTTTCAATGGCAAAAAAAAAATTGTGAATGGGAGTCTGTCATATACACAGATATGCTAATGTGATCTTTGAATAAAACAAGAGAACTTACAATAAGGTGAAAAGTAACCCACCTGCCAGCAGTGCTATTGAGTGCTTTTGCACGTAGGGAATTATTCTGTCATTTCTCTTGCAGGTGGTGAGGAGTGTGAGTGGCTGGTTGCCTGAGCACGGCTGCGCTACCAGCAGAGCATCAGAATACACATGCTCCTGCTATAGCCCCTTTGTCTTTGCTTCTAATGGTTTAAAACTGGACCTTTGAGAACCTGAGCAGAGATACTATCAATTGAGGAGCTGTTGGTAAATTTTCCAAAACATATCTCTTTAGAATTATAGGCAAATTAAGTCGCTCTGTGGGAACCAAACAGAAAAGATTGCCATAGATGATGGTCAGAACAATCCATTAGGATGACTTGGCTGAAGCACCTTGCATTACGGAAGATAAAAAATCTCACCCCATGAATACTTCATCTACGATACCTTTTCCTGTTTTCCTTTTCTACTTTTTAGAGACAATCTTCATGTAATTATTTCGAGACTTAGAAAGCCTTCTATATCTTCAGATAATTGTTCCCTAGAGGTTAATTTTCTCCATAGCTAAAAGTACATATCTTATTTCAAGCCTGAATTTGTCTAGCTTCAACTTGGAGCTTTCAGATCTCATTGCCACTTTTGTGCCTAAAGCGAACAATGTCCTCCTCAAAAATTTCTCCATCATGCACACCAGAAGCTTCTGCGAATAAACTAAATAAATGGCAGTTCTATGGACTGTGGTGGCAGACAGGTGTGATTTCCCAAACTCAGATAGTTCTTTCAAAGCTTTTCTATTTTATCCTTTTTTTTTTTCCTTAATGTAAAGTACAGCTTAGACACATGATTTTTGCCATCACTAGTGAACAGCCACAGGCTCTGTGTTGACCTGACAGAACAGGCTCTCAGGAGTTTGCCGTGGCTGGAGCTTGGCTCGTAGCTGCCAGTGGCCACCTGAGTGAGCAGTGCTTGACCTGGGTGGGCTTGGTGAATCCTCCACACAGTGAAGGGCTGACAGAGCCTGAAGTCCCCGTCTAACGAACTAATCCATGCCTTTGGGTGACCTGCAGGTATGGATGGCTGTTGTGCACCTTTCACCCTTTAGCTTTGGATAAGCAGAAAAGGACTGTGGTTGAAAATGTGAGGGCCTCGGCACTGATGATGGAGCCCTGCCACCGTAGACTTCTCCCATCAAGGAACTTACCATAGCTCTCTCTTCCCACCTCCTACCTGCATTCTTCTTAAGGAAAACTGAAATTTCAGCCTGACAAATCAGACAGCGGGGAGGAAGGGGAGCGTGATCATCAGGAAGGATAGGTACTAGGAAGGTTTGGATAACAAATTCATGGAAATTTGTGATTCATGGAAATTTTCTGTATTAATTAGACAACTTGAATTACTACGCTGTTAAACATGAACTGCAGCGACAAGAAATTCTTACCTCCACTTGTAAGATGTGTTCTTTCTTGCTTATGACAAGATTTTGAGTCTAGCAGACAGCTAGGAACAGGACTTAAAGTAAAGGTCTCGCTAATCCTGTGTGATTAAGCACATTGTCTTCTTTTTACAGACTTCTCTTATACACATGGGACTCATATTCCCTTTCTGACATGCAACATCAGTTTTCGAGTTTAATTTTTATCTGAATTTTTTATCTAGACTTCTTCGTTGCTGGATTCCACACTGCTGTCTTTTTAACTAAAGACTTTATTCAAAGAACTTGCATTTCAATGTATTAGAATGTAAATTGTTCAATTAGCTCTTTTTACCAAGGAATCTGGGCAAATTTTCACAGCATCCTTTCCCAGCTGTTACAGTCATGTAGTCATATAAGTTTACCAGAGCACTTTTGTCTGAGTAGCTGACCCTTCAGGGAACTTTGTACGTTCTGCTTCTGAGCAGCTCCTGTCACTGCACGGGGGCAAGGGATCCATCCAGGGCTCTCCCAGGAGCAGTGAGGAGTGAGCTCTCCCCTTCCTTCTGTTGCTGTTGTTGTGTTTGTTTGTTAAAGAACCTCTGCTTTAACTAAACTGAGCACTTGGCCCTGTTTTATGGTGATGCCACCACTTCTGTTAACTCTATCTGTGACTCCACAGAAGGTGTATCAGGCTTCCTGGATTTTTACCTTCTTTGGGCTATATTGATTGGAATATCACCATTTTTGCTATACACTAGTTGTACCTCCTTTCATGGTTCCTGCCCTTTTGGTAGGATTTCTATCAAGCCAAGCTGCCTGTAGTTTCTGACATCATCTCATCCTTTTGATGTCATCATTTTCAAATATTGTCATAATACTGGATTCTGTTTTCAGAGCCGAGAATCTCTACTGCTGTCATAATGTTTCTCAAAAATGAACATTAAGAGTTCTACAATCTTCTCAGCTAATTCCTTTGATGCTCCTGGATACAATTTACCCGGTACTAAAAAGTCTGAAAGATCACTGTAATAATTGCTGCTTCACATCACTGAAGCTATTAATCAATAGAAAATATTTTGTTATTTTTGTAGCATGAGTGATTCTCCTGTGTAAATACTGAAGAGTAATGGCAATTCAATAATTCATATTTTCCTGTATTATAGTTTAGTTTTACTTTTCAGATCTAGTGTCATATGTTCGATATCATTAAGATTTCATTTACCTCAATATATCTTCCTAACTTTGTTAAGGACAGTTTGTTTGTATTTGCAGTGATGCCATTATTTTCGTATCAGAGCAGATAATAGATAACGCAGCCTCTCTTCTCTCCCACCAGTTCTACAAGCTTCCCAAGACTTCCCAACACCATTTTCCTGCGTTCCTGGGGAGGGCTGTGACCCAAGGAGCAGACTTTCCCTTGCCACTTACCCTAGAAAGTCTTGCCAATCCTTGCTTCTCACTTAGATGTGTCCCTACTTTGCTTCACTTTCACCTGTTTGGTCTCATTAAGTCATGGTGTCTACTTCTGTCACCGGTTGGGACTGTAAAGTCTTTGCTAGTAGCTCATGAAATTATGCTATAATCACTTGTATTCAGGAAAGAAAACATCAGTTTTAGCCCAGGGATCCATTTATCTTTGAAACTGCTGTCTTATATGGGACTGCCTTAAGCAATGTATTTCTGCTAGAGAGTTCCTGTGTTGAATTCATAGGAACATTAAGGCTGTTTTACCAGTGGCAGCTTTAGACCTCCAGCATATGTCATACACGTTGAAACACCTCCAAATGACAGATTTTTTTACTATATACATATTTCAGGTTTTGCAGCTCTGTATGGCACTACTTTCTTCCAAAACTTTAAGCTGCAGCTAAGCAAGATGCCTCTGGGTATTTTGAAACTGCCTGTGGGTAGATAATGACAATTTTAATATCCACAGAACTCTGCTGAAACAGAAGGGAAAAAAATGAACAATGGGATTTGTCCAGATGAGTTAAATCACTAGATGATCATCTGCACTTGACATAACCTCAGAGCAGTGAAAACCTTAAAAATGTATATTATAGCATTTGTATTTTTTGAATGAAGTGATAATATGCTTCCCTACTTATGCTCCTCTAGAAAAAAAAAAGCAAATCTTATGGAAACAATAGTACCTACCTATTTAATCTGTATTGGTATGCAATTGTGTGCAACAATTCTGATGTTACCAGTGACAGCAAGTATTATATTATTCAGACATAAGGGAATAATGGAATAAAAATTACATCTCCTTACATTTCACCTCTCTTTTACAATGTACAGTCCACATGAGCAAGTTAAGGCTTTACAAGGGTGAAATAACTAGTCTCTGGACACCAGCAATATTTTTCTTTTTGTTTATTGCTGATTCTCCATCATGAATGAAATTAATGTGTTTTAAACTTTTTTCAGAAGCTTCATATCAGTTTCATTAAAGGATAAACAAAACTTTTACGATAGCATATTTATTTCACTATTTGTTCAGCTGGCAGACACCCTCCCAGCCGCTCTCTCACTCCCCCACCTGAACACAACACGGGGAGAAAATGAGATGGAAAAGCTCATGGAGCGAGATAAAGACAGAGAGATCACTTACCAGTTACTGTCACAGGCAAAATAGACTCACCTTGGGGTAAATGAATTTAAATTATTGCCAATTAAATTAGAGTTGGATGGTGAGAAATAAATACAAAAAACCCAAAACACCTTCCCTTTGACCCCAACCCTTTTTCCACTCACCTCTCACTGCCAGGCAGCCTTTGCCCCTTCTTAGTGGTGCTCTCCCCCCAGCACCAGTATGTATTTTTAAAGTAGAGTTCAATCTCTGCTGTATTTTCACTACTCTTTTTTTTTTTTCTGCCTGATTTCTACCTACTTGAGAATCTGGAAAAAATCTATTGATACACACACCCGAAAAGCTTGTTGGCAGAACTGAGGTACTGAATCATAATACTAAAAAGAGCTTTAAAAGTTTCCCTCGCAGAAAGATGCTGATAAAACTGGCATCTCTAACAGTAAAAGCAAGAAATAAAGTTCAAAAATAGAATGAGGGTTAGCAGCACTTCCTGGAAGGAAAAAAAAAGCTACACTGCCCTGCCTAAGGTTCAAATCAAGGTTGAATAACAGTAATTACATTCTGGTAGTACTTAACAGTCTGCTAATGTCAAGAGAAAAATTAAAAAACCCCCAATCCTACCTTCATCCGACAGAACAGTGCACTCTTCTCTAGAAAATTTACAGAAGTGTGTGTAGTGATAACTCTATTATAATTTTGTGCATTCCCCTTCGTAGTGCATGGCTTGAATGGTTTACCAGCCTTGCCCGTCGGTTTCAGGCTCCATCACTTTTGTTTGTGTTCATGGAAAAAAACTGTTGATGGGGGTGGCGGATACTTTTTTGTTTTTTGTTTTAATCACCTGTTTTACAGAGCAATTCTTCTTGTTCCTATCTGACACAGTCAAGAAAATACAGCCAGAGGCAAGGGCATCAACCACCTTTTTGAAGGTCTCTGGTAAACTATTATTTATATGACTTCAGAGAGTCTGCTTCATATTTTAAAGGGCAGTATTACCAAGCTGAGAAACTTAGGAAAATACATACATCCATTAACCTTAACTGCTTCCCTGATGTGGGGATGAAAAGGCTCACTGAAATGCAGCAGAGTGCTGCAGGTGAGCACACTCTGTCAAGCCACACGGTGTTTCTCTGCCCATATTGCTTTACTTTGGATGTGGTTCCTCTTCCAAAACCAAGGAGTCATAAATGGTTAAGATGCTGCCCAATAACTACCCCATATGATGTTATTTATATAATGAACATTATTATATATATGAAAATGAATATATCGAATCATAGAATCATTTGGGTTGGAAGGGACCTTAAAGGTCATCCAGTTCCAACCTCCCTGCCCTGGGCAGGGACACCTCCCACCCGACCAGGTTGACCAAAGCCTCATCCAGCCTGGCCTTGAACCCCTCCAGGGATGGGGCATCCATGACTTCCCTGGGCAACCTGTTCCAGTGCCTCACCACCTTCACTGGAAAGGATTTCTTCCTAATATCTAATCTAAATCTCCCCTCTTCCAATTTAAACCCGTTGCCCCTTGTCCTGTCACTGCGCTTCCTCGAAAACAGTCCCTCCCCAGCTCTTCTGTAGCCCCTTCAGATACTGGAAGGCTGCTATGAGGTCTCCCCAGAGCCTTCTCTTCTTCAGGCTGAGCAACCCCAGCTCTCTCAGCCTGTCATAACATATATGATGTTATTTATATAATTTATATAATTTGCCTTCAGGTGTCAAGGTAACATTTTCAAAAAGGTAACATTTTCAAAAATTCTTACAGCTTTATCTGCCTCACTTTTTAAGTCTCCACATTGACTTGTTGTGCTAATGGAATGTCGTCTGTAGTAGCCAAAGATTCCCCTCCGTGATAAAAGTGTCAGCTGTCAGGAACAAACAGGACATGTCAAGGCAAGGATGACTCCACAACATGCCCTTCGTCTGGTATCTGTTCTTCCATAACCTGTGCCACTGCCCTCCGCAGACGGCAGGATGACGCGCCAGGTGGGTCTAACCCAATGTGGGACCCCCTGTTCTAAGTTACATTCACAGGTCTCTGCCTGAGGATCGGTCGGCAGATAGGTATGGAATAAATAGGTTGAAGGCAGCAGCAGTGGGAATTTCTGGTAGAATTCACCTTTGTCTTTCCTCAAGATAATTGTTAAAAGAAGCCCTGGTGCAAAAATTTATCGGGAACAAAGCCCCGCTTTCCCTCATTTTTACTTAGTGGAATTAGAGCCTGATTTTGTAGCCTGACATCTTTCCACATCCTTTTCATAATTGCTACCACCAATCCTATTTAGAGGCCAGATTCTAGTGCCTAGGAAGTTAAACAATATGTGTACTGAGGAATTTCAACTGAATGCAGCCTTTGCTTTTTGCAACGTGCAAAAGAATGGGTGGTTAACAACATTCTGAAGCCATTTGTTACTCAAAGCGAGCAGAAATAGTAACTCACTCAGGTAATGTAGCTAGCTAATCTAATTAAATTTGCCCTCAGCCCAACATCTGTCTTCATAATGATCTCAGTGCTGTTAGGCACCAACTGCATCATGCCTTTATGCTCAAATTAATGCTGATAACCAGCGGATGAAATTTGTAATGCTGATGATAAAATATCCAGATTTCATCATCTTCATATCTACTGAAATAAAGGTATATAATCTTCTATCCATTCCACCTGCTATTATTTAAAAATTACATATGTCAGATCTGCACTGTGCAATCTCTCCTGTTATATCCAGCCTATTCTGTGTTCATAGATGAGAAATATATAATAAGTATATTCTAATTTCACTGAAATTATTGAAGTGGTAAAATTCACCTGATCTTGTGAAATTTACAACTTCCCATATTTTATTTCTAAATCTCATTAACACAGTAGCTATACTTTCTGTGATCTGCTCTCAGGTTAGTACCTATTGTCCATATACAGGGCCTTTTATTGCATTTAAAAACTTTAAAATGTTAAAAATTTTCAGTGCACAATTCCTTTTTAGCCCTGCTAACACTGTCACTACCTAGCGTGTAGTGATTTTCAGTGAGTAAAATTTCTGAGACTGTTTTCGATGAGAGCAGAAAATAGGATTTTCTTATAAACAATTGACATATTTCAGCCTTTGTCAGGCAGCTGGTTATAGTAATAGAGGTTGTTTTCCACGGTTGAGTCACTATATAGAATTTATACTTTTTTCCCCAAAATTTACCTGCAATTCCGTTTCCACAGTTCCATCCTAATTCTTTCCAGTCTGGTCTCACTCTATGCAGTGTGAGATGTGTTTTCATATCAATTTTGATCATCAATTCTACCTAACTAGGTCTGCCAGCTAGTGGCCATGGACTTCTACCACACTTAATGTGGAATAATATAGTTTAGAAGACACTCCTGCTCTAAACTCCCTTTGTCTTGTATTGTTTTCATTGAAGAGAGAGGAATGTAGGCTGTCGAAGAGGCAATAATAAATGCTGCAGACAGATGTTGTACATTCCATTAAAACTCTTTTCTCCAAGGCCTTTAGTTCCTCCTCTATCAAATATTCAGAGTTAGAAATGTATTCTCAACCTCTTTGACCCGGCAGTTATCTCCAACATAATAAACGGGTGGTTTTTTTTCTCCTTCAGCCTTGTAGTTCCTTGTAGCCTGTGACTAAGCTGTCTCGTCCATCACTGCAGTGACATCTTTAGGGAGTTGTGTGAGGTTCCTGCTCAACCTTCATGTGGCAAGAAGAATGTACAGGGTCTGGTTAGGTGTTCTCTTTTCCTGAGAAAAGACAAATCAGTGTGAAGAGAAGTGAAGCTAAGGTACAAATCATAGAATCATAGAATCGTAGAATCATTTGGGTTGGAAGGGACCTTAAAGATCACTGAGTTCCAACCCCCCTGCCCTGAGCAGGGACACCTCCACTAGAGCAGGTTGCTCAAAGCCCCATCCAGCTTGGCCTTGAACACCTAGCAATAATTATCACTCCACACATACATATCAGAGCACAAACATTTTAAATTCCATTTAAAGGATTTCCTTTATGTTCCCTGGTAAAGGAAGTGTTTGCAAATCAACAAAGTCACACTTGGTGTATATAGTGTGTAAACTGTTATACTGCAGTGCATATTAATAGATGCAAAAGAAGACTGTGAATGAAAGCTACATATTCTGCCAAAAGCCAATAAATGCCTTTTTTTTTCACAAAGCTGATATGAATATAAGTGTACATACTTGCTTGTATTTTGAATACAGAAGTAAAATTTAAAACATGCATCCACATCTAATCTATCACCCACCTTTACACACAGGGAGTGTATATACATTGGCTGGATATTAGCTGGATCAGACTTCAATTACTAAATAGGAGTGTTTCAATATAGTCACCCCACACAACTTGTCAAGATAAACTCAGGTCAAGAACGTATTTTGCATTGGAAATACAACTTTGACAGTCAAAGTACTAAGACTTCCTTATTTGCCATACTCTAATTTATTCCGAGTAACTTTGCGAATTCAGATTCCAAGTCTCTCCACGTTAATGGCAGGTTTCAGAGCGAGTAAGACTTGTTTATGGATCTCTATCACTTGTTACAAGAACTGGCTTGTGTATGGTGAAGGGCAACTGCCAAGGTTCAGATTCTGTTACTGATTCTGGGGACTTCCTCTTGAACCTGGTCAAAATGAATTCCTGTTTTTCAACAATTTTCTAGGCTACAAACCCAAGAACAGCAGCTTTCTTTTTTAAAACGGTTCAGTGAACCCAAATTAACTAATGGCCATAAGCTGTTGAGCTTCTTTAGTGGAAGCCACTACAGGAGCTACAGTGTGACATTGTATTTCACAAACTATGAAATCAGTACAGTAGCCTGGTAGGTCTCATTTATATTCTAACAAAGTATTTGTAACATATTAAAACATTTTAGCCTTTTCAGAGCAGCAGACCAGCTGCGTATGAAAAGCATCATGTCCTTGCATGTATAAAGATGGAAGTATAGACTGGTGTAGGGTTTGTGTAAAATAATACACGGTTTACTCTCTTTTCAACGAGAAGCCCCCAGTGCCCCTTTTAAAAAATGTGCTGACTGCCAAAGGAATTATTGTGGCACAGAACTTACACAGAACAAAGCAATTTTCACATGTTAAAACTCCGCTGGCAGTTCTATTAAAAATAGGAGAATCTGAAAGCATTTTGGCAGCTGAATTTGCTGAGCCATAAAAACTCAAGGGAATTTCGAAGAAATGGAAGTACTTAATGAAGCATGCGTCTCTAAAAGCTCTACTTGTGTGGCTTTTTTTTTGAAGAGGGCAGTTGGCAGTAGACAAGCAGGGTTAATAATGAAATCCGAGTGTGAGGATGCCATTGTATGTTTTGGATCTGAAGGCCAAAATGAATGTAATTGCACATTAAAAGATTCGCAGGGGCAGCCATCATCTCAGTAACGGGTCTGCTTCTAGCAGTTTAAGGTGCAATTAAAACCAAATGCATCCCTCAGACAGGAATCAAAAATAACTAGCAACGTGCGTTCGCTGTTCTTAAAGTGAACTGTTGGTTAATTAAATGTTTGACCAACGGAAAATGTCATATATTGTGACCTGAAGTTTGTTACGCTGAGTCCTGGCAGTTCTCTGGAAGGAGCGTGTGTCAGAGGCTGTGCCCACCACCGGTGTTGCCAATCATAATGCCAGGCTGCAAGTGATAAAAGGAATCACAGCAGCCACTATCCTAACTTTTTCCTAAATGAAGAGGAAAAATACTACTGAAACCGGTGTTACGATGACAGTGGAGCCGAAATGTGTGCTCTGAATATGCGGAGGTTAAGGCTAATTCTTAGGTAAATGGAGTTCAGCATTTAAAAAATACGTGTGGTTTTTGTATGTTTGAAATGCAACAGGAAACTTTCACGGCCCTGAATACAGAATCCAGGAATTGTCAGAGTTGGAAGGGACCTCTAGAGATCCTCCAGTCCAACTCCCCTGCCAAAGCAGGGCTGCCCAGAGCA
>JAOTQQ010000012.1:54962311-54982545 GCA_026546715.1 Gallinago undulata
GCAGGGCTGCCCAGAGCACATCACTCAGGGCTGCATCCAGGTGGGGCTTGAAGATCTCCAGAGAAGGGGACTCCACAACCTCTCTCAGCAGCCTCTGCCAGGGCTCTGCCACCCTCACCACAAAGAAGTTCTTCCTCAGATTGGAGTGGAACTTCCTGTGTTCCAGCTTGTGCCCGTTGCCCCTTGTCCTGTCTCTGGAAATCACTGAAAAGAGTCTGGCTCCACCCTCTCTCAACCCACCCTTTAGATCCTTGTCAGCATGAATAAAGTCTCCCCTCAGGCTTCACTTCTCCAGGCTAAAGAGTCCCAGCTCTCTCAGCCTTTCTTCATAAGGGAGATGCTCCAATCCCTTAATCATCTTCGTTGCCCTTCGCTGGACTCACTCCAGTAGTTCCCAGTCCCTCTTGAACTGGGGAGCCCAGAACTGGAGGCAGTATTCGAGTTGTGGCCTCCCCAGTGCAGAGCAGAGGGGGAGAATGACCTCCCTCCACCTGCTGGCCTCCATTCTCTGGTAATTCTTAGCATTCTGTTTGCCTTTTTTGGCTGCTTTTCAACACTACGCTGTTACTTACAGAAAGGTTTCCAAGAGTACTTTCCTGCAAGAGAAGAGCTGGTTTCTTGCCCTTTATTGGATAGTCATGGAGCTGTTTTTTATTGAGAAGCATTTTATCACTTGAATAACTTCTCCCACTTGCAAAATAAGTTATCCCATTCTAAAGTAAGCAAATTCTACACATGATTTTCCAGGATATCCTCCTGGCAGCATGTTGAAATTAGTTCTCTTGCAGAGAAATAACAAATCACTTTTTAGAGTTTAATATGAAAGGAGAAATGGGCCATTCAGCCATAAACAGGAGAAGTCAGTTATAGCTAGACTTGTGTCATTTGAAACTTCAGGAGAACAGTGGTTCAGACATTTCACTGAGAAGGTGGACTTCACTGATAAAGAGGTTTCATAAGTTCCCAACAGAAGGCACCACCAGGATCCCACTGTTTCCTTTTAAATAGTTCCACTGTATTGTCACATAAATCCATTAGTGATTGTGTAACACTCTCCTGTATTCATTTGTTCATTAAACAGGAAGGTGACATGAGAAATCGGTGAGAAAACCTTTTGGGCAGAAGGAATGTTACTGTCCTCTAAAACAGAAGAATTTATCAACATTAATATTGGCCTCAAAGTTTTTGGTTAAAGAGGCCACTGATAAATAGTAGGAAACGATTTCCCAGCAGAACTCTGCAGAACTGAATGAAAGAGCATGAAATTGAACCAGAGGTGTTGCCATCTGTGTCCTGGTCTTGGTTCCCATAATCCCATCCGAATCGGCTGGGATCTGATCAGCGTCCTTCCCTCAAAGGAGAAGATAATCCTTCAGGATGAGAGAAATGAGGCATCCCCAGGAGCTATGCTGCATTGTCCTCTGCCTCACCAGCCTCGTGAGGTCGGAGCTGGGTGGGTGAATGTGAGTACACTGAGAGCTTGCCTGCCCAGCTTCACCCCACGCACGGTCACTTGCAGGTAGGAGGCTTTTCTCCACACCTGAGTCTATCTGAGGATCAGTCGTTTGCCTCCTCCTCCTCTGGAGCTGCAGATGGTATCACAGCCTGCCCGTTCAGGTTTCCTACTGCCTCCTCGGTCTGTCTGAGCTAATCAGCCTCCGGGACAGAAGTTATTTGAGGTTACTTCTCTGTACAGGGTCTTGTATATAATACGGTTCTGAGATGTCACTCAAAGACCCCCCACCACATTATGCTTTCTTTTACAGCGAAAAAAAGAAGGAATTTTTAAGGAGCTAGTTTAATTTTCCCTATGTACAGCATTTAGCATGATTTCACTTGCTTAAGGTAATTATAGGTATGGTGCATATTTGGCTTCTTACTTCTTTTGAAAGGCTAGAATTTAATGCAAAGATAGAAACGGGCTATGTTTATGTATGATGGGGATTTAACGCAGAAATCTTTAATACATTTTTGCCTTTTTTAAGTTCTACAGCTAACTCTCAAACCTTCCATTGCATTGTCTTTTCCTAAACCTAGCAACTGTTGCAAAGGGGCTGTGGTAAGTGGAAATGTTCGTAATTAAGCAGTGATGTGGTCTTGGGTACTCATACTATCTCTGTTAACTCTGTTCTGTGTGATGTGCTCTAATGTCATAGTCTCAATATTTTTCAAAGCAGATACTAGTCAGGTGAACTCTTTCTTTCTTCATTGAAGGATAGAAAGAAGAGACCTTAATTTTTTTTGCGTGTGAAGCTGTTCTTATTGCTATGCACAAAAAATGACTACGCCTTACGGTGAGAGAGATCTTGGGGGACTAGATTTATATACGCCTCGCAAAAGTTAACCATATTTGCAGTGTATCAAGATGTAAATCTTTCTGTGTGAAAAATGGCAGGGGAGGGAGGAGCATGTGCAGGTGGCAGAGAGTTTAAAATATACCAAAGCCCTTATCAGAGCATCTTCAAATGAGAAAAAAAGGTTATTTTGGATCTACTGATTTGTTGAAGGCAAATGAAACCAGTTAGGCTTATGCAACAAGGTTGCCCCTTATACCTGTAGAAGTTTCTATTTCGATCTCTTTCAGTGAAATACAAATGAGGATATGTGAAAACAGTATACACCAGGAGCTGAGAAGGAGAGAAATCTGACACTTTCAGAGTGAGTCCAGGAGTGTTTGCAGAGTCAGTCTCTGGAAGGTGCTGGGTGCTGGGTACCTGGACTAAAGAGGCCAATTAGATCCTGGGTGCCTGTGTGCTTTCTGTCCATTGTCCGCATCGTTTTGTGGCACAGAATCATCTTTTGTGAACTTTTTTGCACCCTGATGTTGGCAACCCAGACTCGATCAGCCCGTATCTGGGAAATGGGATGCTCCCAGATTTACCAAGGTGTAGCAGGCATGAGATTCTCTGGTTCTCTCCAGATGCTTCTGTTGTGCCAGCAGCAGACCAAAAAGGGATACAGAGCTTATAGCAGACTCTACCTGTCACCACAGTCTGTGAGAAGAGCTGGGTGTTTGGTGTCATGGGTTTTGATCATCCCTCTCTTCCTCCAGGCTCCAGCTCAGGCAGGGGAAGTGTGAGGGTTTGCTGGTTAAATGGCATGACAGAGGAGGCCCTGTTAAGAGTGCTGCATTGGCACACCTCAGACAACAAGGGAGTGGAGTCATTTTAAAAGCTTAATTTGAACACTCCGCCCCCCCAGCCCCCCCTGGACACCTTCCTGGAGAACCCCACAGGACCAGGGTACAGTGGCAGCAGCACCAGAACAGCCAGTGGGCATCCTGTGGCTCATCAGCCTCTTCATCGTGGTAGATGGAAGTAAAATCCATGTCTATGAATTAGGTTATGGTCCTGAATTTTATTAGAACAGTGCATTTGGGAATTAATGTGAGATCCTTTGACACCATGTACGTTTCAAGATTTTCTTGTGAATATTGGGCTGTAGGAAGTTTCCAGATCATGGCAGAAATTAAAATGTATTAGGATATAAGAGTAGCAAATTGTGACAGCCTAAGAAGAGGTCAGAACGAGGCACTGACATTTTAAAGCATATGTTCACATATCTTGAATGTTTCTTCTGAGTAATAAAACTGAGGTACTTATCCCTGCTGGCTGCTAATGATCTTGTGGTATTTTTCGTGAGGATAGCATAATTAAGCTATGTGTCCTAACTTCAGTAACTCTTATCTGCCATTCTTATTTCCCCATGTGCCTTTCACTTTGCAGCACTGACTTCTGGTGCTTTTAGTTTCTTTATCTGTAGGGTCCTTTTCAGGTAAAATTAATCACGCATCCTGGGCTTTGCCTTACAGTCAGTACCTGACAGCACATATTACATTGTTTTCATTCAATTAAATCCTGTTGAGAGCCTTGGTGTAAACAATGTGATTTCATGTTTCACTGTTGGGTAACTCCAGGATTCTCAGACACTGGCCTTTCATGACTGTATGATACATTACTTCTAGTCTAGTAGGAATCCTGGCTCACATGAGGCCCTTACAAATTCTCTTGGATTTAGAGACCCTCAATTGAGTGCCTCTCAGGATTTAAAAGAAAGGAAATAACCTCTTTTCAAACCTACGAGGAAAATAACTACAAGTCTTAGCATATTTTAAAAATCATGTGTGAAATTATTAGTGGGAATAACCAACATGGGCAACAAGAAAGGATTCTGTAAGTACCCAGACTGCAAAAGGAAGACTAGGGAAAACGTAGGCTGAATGGGGCAGGAGAACTGGGGACAAATAACATGGAATGGGCCGAGGTATTGAATGCCTTTTTTGCCTCAGTCTTTGCCAGTAAAATTAGCCTTCAGGAATCCCGGGTGCCTCAGTCCAGAAGCAAATTCTGGAAAAAGGAAGACTTACCTTCCATGGTAATGGTACCTGATAATGCCTAATATTTTTATTTCGTGGTTTTATGACTTCTGAATTCTGGCAATCAGTTTTGTCAAAGGAACTTCTGGCTTGGTTGTGGTTTGTAGCCCACTGGGAACCATGTATTGTTCCGTCTGTGCGAACTGTCATTATCTTGTAAACCACACTCAGTTTTTCACTGCAATTGGTAGCATTTTGTCCTGTTCCACCATAATTTAGGGACAGCTTATTTGTATAGCACGGCTATTTATGATATATATTGCTTAGAAATAATTTATCTTTGTAGCTGAGCAAATTGCAGTATAATTCCACTGCTCTTGCATAGACCTTTCTCCTGTTTGTAGCTGTGAATTCTGAGCTCCAATCTCTCCAGTATAAATAATGCATTAGTTCACAATTTAAATGTGACCTATCTTTGCAAAACTGGTGACTCACTATAAAGATCTTGCGGAGCAGCTTACAAAACTTCAAGCAGGTTTGGGTGGCTGATTTATCTCTTTTGATCCGTAAAGTGTTGTGAAGGTTTGGCTTTTATGTGTTTGACAGTGCTGTGAGGACCCAAAACTGCGAAGAATCTCGTGGTGTAATGAAAGTAAGGGGCTCACGAGAGAATCAGACCAACTCGGGCACTGCTGGATTATCGTACTCTGAAATCAGGAGCGTAGCGCTGTAGTTACAAGATAGGTGTTTTCCTTGGTGGAAAAAATGGATTGACACAGCTCATTTGCACTTCTGCAGCTCTGGTGGCCTTGATTCTTGCAGTTCATAAAGTATCAAGCATCAAACCCAATTGCTGAAATAAACCGTGGTTTAAACTAACCATGTAAACAGGTAGAATTAAAGCCGTTGCAGGGGCAAAGGGAAGGGGCTACACATCTCTTCAACTTTTTGTGTTTGTTACCAGACAGTGTCCATAAGGTCACCCTAATTCTCTACTGTCACTTGACAGGGATTTTGCACACAAGGAAAAGGTAGCCACATCCGTGGCATCCGACTGGTACCACTTAAGAGCCTCAAATGAGACAGGCAGTCTCTTCCTCCAGCAACACTTTCTGGTGCAAAGGAGAAACATGTCCCTCTGTCTTTCCCCCCAACAGCAGAGCGTAAAAGAAGGAAAGTTAAAGAAAGGAGCAAGAAGACCTGTGAAGGAAGAAATAGATTTAGGGTAAATGCTACATCTTTTGGAAGATATCCAGACCTTTATTTTTAGCATAATGTAAATCAAATGAATCCAGAGCATGGAGGTATATACTTAAGTGCTTTCCAGGGACCTGCACGCTGCCCCCACGAGCCCTCATGAAGAAGCAAAAGGCATTCTGTGGGATCCCACACATTCTTCCCACACGTTCACACTTCAAGTTTATAGCTCTACATTTCTGTAGGGAAGTGACAGCTACAGAGTGATGTTTCCACATAATATTATTTCTAATTGCATCTAATTGCATGCAGCTCTTGAACTTTGTGTCTGTGCAATAGCTGTATACAGCTGGAGTTTTATCAAAGTCTAAATAATATAAAATTTCGTCTCACAGAGCAGCTAAAAACAGTATTTTTTAGCATTTTTTCTGAAATAAATATATTTATTATATAAGAGATATTAGTAAAATATCTCTTCAAAGGTATCAAGGAGCCTAGTCACAGTATAACTCACTGTTGAAAGTATATACAGTAATACTCCTCATCAAAGGCATATGTCTCTAGAAAACTTACATTTTCTCCATTTTCTAAGAATTCCCATGCCTTTTTAAAAAAAAATTGTAATAAAACATTAAGTATTAAACTTTTTACATCATTAAAATCGGTAAAAGTATTTTGTTCCAAGTTTTCTAGGCCTGCTAACAATTTCAGCCTGGGCCTGTTACCATTAAGTACTGCTGCAAACCTGACATTTGCTTTAAGGGCAACACTACCAGCTTGATTTTGGGGTTGTTATTCTATCGGTTTAACTTCAAAATGTTCTTTCATTTGTATAATATGAATCAGTTCAGCTTAGTTGTGCACTGGCCTTAAGACCTGGAGCTCTGCACGTGTGTCTGGCAGCCGAAGTTGCTCCACTGGGATGGAATGGAGTCACACTTCAGGCTTTCATTATAGAATACTGTATAAATAAGAGATAACACTTGTTCATTTGTCACACAGCTTGGAGAAACACGTGGTCTATTTAAAGTATTAAGATAGGAACCAATATTCACAAATAAATGGTTAAGGCTTTTAAGACTGTCTTGATTTTTAAAGGAAAAAGTCAAAGACGAGCAAGCTCTTATAAGTATTAGAATAAGTTAATTGTCAGTACCACTAATAGTATTTTGAAAATGTGATTCACATTTTAAGTATTGTTTGGAAAGTTTGATGTGCTATCTGATAGACTGGAACAGAAAGCCACACAAGTTACCACTTTCACACTTGTTCCACTGTTCATTGCTCGGTATTTTTTGTTTTGAAGTATTAGAGAAATAGTAATCTCCAGTTATTAAATATTAGTTTATTGTATTTTTGAACTAAAGCTTTAAACTTATCGTCCATTGTAGCCAGGCTCAGTTAAAGTATGATGAATTCTTCTTAAGTGGGTTTGATGTGGGTTGGTCAAGTCCCTGATTTCTAAGGTGGAGAGCCATCCACCAAAATTGGGGTTTATGAAAGTCTAAGGATTAGCATATCTTGACTGATCGCCATTTTTAAATATCGTTTATTTCATAATTTTATCCTAAAAAATGTAAAGAATGGCTGTACTGTGCCACGGGATGAAATAGCTCAGTGTGACCTTGATTTCCGTATTGAACACTGGAAAGCAAATAAAAATATCTTCCCATGAAACACTTAAATGTGCTACAGTGATCATGAAAGAAAATACGGAGTATTTTTTCCAAACTTGGAACATTTCCTTTTGATAATGGACAATTTTCTGAATTATCTCCATAGAAAGCTTTCCTTATTTGCCTTTTCAGCTTTCTTTTGCAGAGCTGGCTGTAGGTCCTTGTTCATCAAAGCCAGAAACCGTGGGCACCTACCAGGGAAGCTGTCTCAGAAATCTCCTTTCAGTGAAGACTTATTCAATGACTGTGGATTTCACAAGAGACTTTCAAAGCTTTATTGGCTTATTTCTGTTGGACAAATTCACTTAAATAACAAAACCCTAGTTTAATTTCAACGGGTCAGATTTCTAAATGCTGAGTCATAGGGTTTGCTTTGTCCTTGATCCAGAAACACTTTTTGTGGCTGCAGCAGAACATTAGTACTCAGGCTGCATCCTAAGCATTAGCACTCTAAGACTTAATCCACCTGTAGACTTATCCCTTCAGTGCAAGAACGTGAGTAAATTATGCATATCTGAGGACACCCTGTAAATACAAACATTCAATGAGATTTTTTATGATATTATTCAGGATTCTTTTTTTTTTTTTTTTCTGATATGAATATTCCTAGCAGTGAGAGAAGTGTGTCTGATGGTAATAACACACCTGGAGCAATATACCAAGTTGGCTAGAAACAATGCTAGTATTTTTAATATTCATGAGAACTTCAACTAGGAGAGCAGGAGAAAACAGGACTTTTTCAGAATCTGGGGAATGGGAACAAGAGCAGTACATTTGGTAATCAGGACTTAAAATCAAGTCAGGTCAGGAGAAAAAAAAGGAAAGAATGTGAGGCACATTTTCACATGAGACTGGAAGCATGGAGTCAAAATATTTTAGGAAAAGTAAAGGGGGGAAGAAAGGCTTATCTATGCATGTCTGTAGTGCCAGAGCAGAGGGTATTGCAATGGAGACCTTTTGTCACAGCTTGCCATATTTATCATGTTGTACCTAGGGCTCAGCACAGGCATGAGGGAACATCTGGGATACCCTGTCTCAGCATTGCCTGCCCCACGTAAATGTGAGCAGATCACTCAGGAAAGAGGGAAGAGCTACAATGCTCTTGGCATCATCAACATTCAGCGAGAAGAGACTTGACCGCAGGAAGATCCCATTTCAGCATTTCTTTCCAATCCCTTGTATAACAGGGAGATGAAGCAGAATTGTCCTAGATTGCTGACATGTTTTCACCGAGCTAAAGTTAGGGGGTGAGCACTACCTAGATAGACTAAAATTATAGGAGGGAAAAAAGGTGTTTGGTGTTTGTAAGTAAAGCCGTTAATGAAATGGACAGCCTATCTGTTTAAGGATACTAAACCGAAACAGTTATCCATTCTGCTTAATGTGTGTTTTATAGTGAACAAAAGACTGGGGAAGACTCTTCTACTGAAAAGCAAATAACCAGCCATCACCTGAAGGATTTAATAAGGCTTTCTTCTCTGCAAGGTCCACATTTTGTATATAATGATCTTTTTTACTTATCATTCATCTTGGATTATTTTAGTAATACATACCATTAGCTACTTTAATCTTACATTACATTAATCTTCATAGAATCATAGAATTGTCTAGGTTGGAGGGGACCTTTAAGATCATCTAGTCCAACCCACCTGCCCTGGGCAGGGACACCTTCCACCAGACCAGGTTGCTCAAAGCCCCATCAAGCCTGGCCTTGACATTTCTCTTTATATTGCTTCCCTCTTTACACAGTGAGTGTTCTGTACTCTTATACAGAGCTATCCTCTTAGAATTCCTCTTCAAGAAAACACCAGATTTCAGTTAATACTCAATAGACTTATTAGGTCTACCATTTAGGTGCAGCCTCTGAATGACTTTTGAGAAACCACTTTATTGAAGTTAGTGCATTGACCATCTTTTTCAGTCTTACCCGAAGATGCATGCACAGTGTGAAGGATGGCACTTGACACTAGTAGTTCATCTCTTTCCTCTCCTGCTTGGAGTCTGTGTTGTTTCCTTACAGTCTTGCTTTGAGCAGCACTCCAATTTCTGTTTTTCTAACAGTTTGGTTCCCCCAACAGTGCTCACACTTGTGATTAAACATTTTATTTTCTCCTATTTTTTTTTTCTCTCACAGTTTTGCCTCCTATACACACTTTCTCTCTGTATCCGATTTTCTTTCTTTTCCTATTAACTTTTCCTAGCATTGATGGACCCGGTGGTGCACAACCAGTTTAGATTGCTCCCATATCAGATCTACTGACTTTCAGGTTACCTTCCTATTCCTAGTTCAGCTATCAAAGCTGCACAGGTTCCTTCAGCAATTTTCTTGCATACTGGCCCACTCAACTGCTCCAACCCACTGCTCCCTCAGGAAAATATTTGGAACTGTATTTTCAATTTTAAATAGAGAGTATTTAAATAGAGAGTATTTAAATAGAGAGGTGTTATTACTTGGCTTAGTAGAGTGTCAACCGTATAGTATATTTTAACTTACATTTCAAAACGAAAAATTATTTTAAACACACTCTTCATTTGGAACATGTCAAATGAAACATTTGAAGAATTTCAACATCTTTTCAACATTTGTTTGAGTTGAGATGTTAATCAAAACTGGCCCTTTCCTCTGGACAGTCCGTTTCAAGGAAGTGTCAAAAATTTCATGACAAACTGTCTGGAAAGCAGAAGCAAAATATAGTGTAGGGATTTTTCCTTCTTTTCCTCTTCTATTTAAAATAAAACCTCTAAAACTATCTACCAGCCTGCCCTTACCCTCCTGGAATACTAAGTGGTGAACCAGTTGCCTGAGCTGTTTCGGAACCAGAGCTGGCAGGATGCTACTATTTGTTTCCTTTCTGGTGCATGCTTTGTGTGCTGAATTTCTAGAGTAAATTTTTGTAACTGAAAAATAAACCCTTGAGAAATCAAAGCTTATAATGAACTGAAATACTGACAGAGCCTGAACTATGGTGCCCAGACTGCAGTGCTTGAAAAGCAGAAAAATAGAATCAAGAGCCTTTAAACTACCCTAAATTATAGTCTATCAAGTTTTCTATAGGGCAATGACAAGACTATTTAAGTAGAATAATAGATTCCCAGCAATGAGCTATTTGTAATTAAAATTAAGCCTACCAGGATCATGTCATTACAATTTTTACAGTTAAGTACATGTATTAAACTGGTTTTATCCTCATTGTCACATTTTCCTTAAAAGCAGTTTTGCTCTTAATATGAATTGTTTTCTTGAAAGTGCTGCCCATTTTCAGAAGCTTGAAATTGTTCTAATTCTTGGAAAAAGCCTGTGTGTGTGTGTGTCTGTTCAGACGTATTGACTGTAGGTGTGTGATCACACATGCACGTATGTGTGTGTACTCACAGCTATTGATTCCTCCAACAGTAAGCCCTCTGCCTTCAAAAGAGTTCATTGCACATGTTTTAGGTAATAAATGAGTTGTTTATTACTTACTGTACATATCTGTTTTCAGCAAATTGAAAACGAATTGAATAATAGGTTGTGAGTAGAGCATTGTATTACTATATTTATCACAGAGCTATGACTGCACTGCAGCAGAGCTGCTAATTCATTGGCACATCCTTGCTTTTGATGTCTTTAAAGGAGAGTACAACACTCATTATATTGCAATTTATAAAAATGTTTTAGGGCTTCTATAAAATAATACTGATGTGCACTAAGGACACACAAAGGACAGGGGGATAAGTCAGTTGAACCTGTATGCTTCATATTTTATCCATGGTATTTTAGCTGAGCGCATTGCTGTTCGTGGTAGACAGCAGAATCATCACAATACAGGAGTAAAAGCAGATCGTGTAGATTTTAGCAAGTGATATAAATATGCCCCGTGTTGATTTGGAGGAGAATAGTGTAGTGCAAAAAGATAACTCATTTCTGTGTTACTATTTATTGTTGTCGTTGTTCCTGATGACTGCAATGATAAGAAGGAGGAAATTCCACTGTGATAACATCCTGGGTGAATATAAATTAAAATCCTTTTTCTGATCCAAAAATCTCACGAGCTAAAAAGATGGGAAATGTGAACAGAGAAAGGGGAAAGGGTTACAAGTGAATATGCACATTACATTGCCTCTAATGAATAACAAAACACCCATCATTAATGTTTGTGGTTGTGTGGGTCAGCTCAGGGAGAATAGTCCATGAGAAATAAAGAAACCATGTGTGAATGCCATCTGCATCTGATTCATTCACGGCCGATCCAAGGCAAAATTCAGAACCTGGTCTGCACGTCCTTGCTGGTACTTTGGAAACCAGGAGTCTGCCAGGCTGTCAGGCAAGAAGAGCATGCTGACCTCAGCTGTTCCTCTGTGGTACAGTGGGGTAACTAGAAGTCTTGGTAGGTTTCTTTTTGCTCTACTGAGAAATAAGGAAGATTTGAGTTTCTCTCAGAGGCAAGAGAAATTAGCGTCCTTGACTTATGTGTTCTGCTAGGGATTTAATAATGAAACTGGCATTTATACCAGTTGTCATTAATAAATGTCTGAGAAACATTAGCTTCCATTTCACATTTGCTTCATTGCATAGACTATGGGGTTTGCTTTACTGCCGAGACGACTTATGTTTTTTGTTTCAAAGGGGAAAAACCTTCACTGTTTAGGCAGAAAGTGTTTTCTACTGTGCTTACAGAGCAGACTCCTCCAGTCATATGGTTACTGGAGACATCCATTGGAATTAATGATTTATAATCTAAAATTTTCTGTCAAGACATCAGAATTTACCCTAGCTTTACCAAATCAGTGCTTGTATGATAATTGATCTCGTAGAGAAGCTTCCAGATGAGTCCGTCACAGTGAAGAAAGCAGCCAAATTTCCGACAGCAATGATGGTAAAGAGTAAAGTACAAAAAGATGGTGTTTTAGGTGAATCACAAGTCATTCATGGCAGGCAAGTAAAAAAACTACTTGCTGCTGAGCGTTTTTGACAAGTACCACCGTTTTGTAGTATCTTTAAATAAAATCATTTTGGCAGTCTGCACTTTACAAGACCAGCATCATTTTCGTAGTGCTACATCACGTATTACCTCCAAAACCTACCCCTTATGAAATACAGCTCCATCTCATCATGTCATAGCCAGACTGGTAAAATAGGATGCTGAGCCGAGACCGTACTCTGTCAATAGCTGCTGATAGCACCTTATAGCTCCATGACCACCAAGGCGATTCGTACACTATAAATTTGCAAAGCTAGGCATCTTTAATAGGTTTAATTGCTTTTTGCCTATGGTGCGTCAGGATTTTTATCACCAATTTGAAGATCAACGTGAGATAGCTGTTGTCCCAGATAAAGACACTAGGGACCAAAACATGTAATGCAGAAGGTAAGATCTGTGTGCACCAAGGGGTGGAGGAGTGTGCCCATGCCCAGTTTTGATTGACACAGCAAGGAGCTTTTAATACAAAATCATCCATCAGCTGTATGATGATCTGTATGACTGGGTAATTCTTTATGTTATGGGAAGAAACATAAAGATTTCTAATTATCATTTGCTTTATCTCCCAAAAGATAAATTTGACCGTAAACTCGTTTAAAACAAAGCTCTATAAAATTCTATATTTGCCTGGTGATTGAATGCATGATCACTCGTGTTTATTAGAGGGGAATATTGTAGTCACTGTTCCGTATTATACAGGCTTCTCACTGGTCTACGTGCTCTGATAATTATAATCTTCTGAAGAACAAGAGAAATTTTCTCCAAGTGTCTAACATGGAGTATAGAGGGAAGTTGATGTCATAAAATCTCAGGAGCCGTATTTGATTCAAGCTGTAAAATGCAGAAGCAATGAATAATTAAGAAGACACCAAAGAATCAATTTCATGGGTTGTTCTCAAGCCCGGCCAGTACGTTCTTTTTTACCTATTTGAAACAAAAAAAGAGAGGTGGTTACGTGAGTACAAAATTAATCTTGTCAGATTTTGAACAGTGCAATACTTGAAAAGGTTTAAAGGTTTCTTCAGAAACCTAGTAACAAAACCCATGAGAATCTTATGGGGATTCTCAGTGCTTAACACGTCTTCTCAAAACCCCAAGAGGGCTGAGTTGTGTCACATTGGCACAGTTACGTTAGACCAACTGCTGTTTCTTCTGCACATTTGTCTAAATAATAAACTCAAATTCAGCAGTCAAAAAACCCCTGTCACGCAGAGCAGCTCTCATCTGCTCTAGAAGTCCTTAACCTGGTTATTACCTAGGGAAAGCTCTTCACAGGGTGATGAAAAAAGTTAAACAAAAAGCCAATGGAGATAGATCATATTTAATAGTTGGCCTTTCATAACAGTTTATTCTTTCGTTTTGATCCATTTAAGAGACTTAAGATAGTATTGAAGATAGATGTAGGTGTTCTTGTTTACACCAGCTGAAGACCTGGTCCCGAGTTTGCTGAGTTTGCATTGTGCAACAAATTGTGCAACAAAAATTGTCCTTTCATTCCAGCCTGATTTGTTTATTTATGAATTTGTGGGTTTATTCTCTGTAAGATTATCACACCATAGTGGTTTACAGCTCGAGGACTGGATGTAGCCCATGGGCCATTTCCACCTGGTTTATCTTGTTGTTCCTCCCCAGAGGAGATGGAGAATAGCTGAACAAGTGCTGCCCAATACACCATTGCCCTCTGCCACGGCTCCACACAGGGCCGGTCTCCTCGTAACGGGAAACAATTCCTAGGAACTGAAAGAAAGGATACCAGGGCTGGGAAATCACTCCTTAACTTCTGCGGTAGGTTCACTCTCCCCTGCTTTGCTGGCGCAGAAGTGGTTTGGGTTGGACAAAATTTGGGTTGGACAGAAGTAGGCGTTCAGCCATCAGCCACCCTAGATCCTAGGCTATGCATAACAGGTGCAGGAGGCTGAAAAAAATAGGTTATTCAGCTCCTGCAATTGCTAAAGTGGAACCAGCATAATTTCATTTTAAGGAGCTAATTTATGAAGTGCTCTGAAAATTAAAAGTACTGGAAAAGAAGGGAATAATAAGTTTCCACATTGCCATATAAGAAATAAAAAACCGCAAGAGGATTACTTAACCCAGATGAGTTAACTGCAGTGTGTTTCTTTAAGCATTAGTCCTTCATTAATCATTCTAATGCAAACAGCTTGGAATAGCACCTCCTTGGTCTGAAGATAACACTGAAAAACTGCTTGCCAGCCTTTTCGAGGAGAATATGCCCTAAAGGAATTTTGCTTAACCAAATGTCATTGCATATTTTAATATTGATATGCTCTTTGTAAATCACAGCCTTTAAAAGTGCCAAGCATTTTGTTTTGATCTCATGACAGAACAAGTTTGATAACGTCCACCAAAGAAACATGAAGGCCTTGTGGTAGAGTGAGTGATAAAGAAAGGCTGAGTCCTGCTTGGTTCGGGAAGGGTTGTTTAGCTCTTGCCAGGGTTGTTTAGTTCTGCCATTGTTAATTAAATGCATCTGTGCACAATTAGGTTCGAAGTCAGCAGCAAATGAAACTAGTTTGGGAATTACTGTGAATCTGAATTAATTTTACAGTCCTTCCCATCTGCCCTTCGTGTCGCCTTGCATATGAGATCCACCGCCTGTCGCTGAACAGCTCAAAGTCACTTTAAACACTTGTTACATTGAAAGAAATTAGAAGGAATCTTAAAGGTCAGATCAGCTGTTTTTACTTTTATTTAGGGGACTCTGAAAATCAGGGACTCTCTATGGAATGGGTAGTTTTAGTCTGATGCTGGAACAGTGGGACTCTGCCGTAGCAATGTGTCCTTAATTGGCTTTTCTTATTGTTAGTGCTGCTTTCACTAGGAGGAGCAGAATGAGTTCTGTGCTCATTAAAGAGCAATATCTCTGTAAGCAGATGCATATGTTTAGAATATTTTTGTGATTTTGTTACTAATTTACGCTAGGTCTTTTAAGTAAGCTACATATATTTAGTGATTCAGACTACCACCTGGAAACGTTATTTATTGCTTTTATAACTTATTTTCCTTTCCTTGTATGTTGTTTTATACATACATATATATATTTATAATCCGTCGTGGTCGGCTTGAGCAGTCAGGAAACCCTGTGCAGTAAAAAAAAAAAAGGTTACATTTTAAACATATTTTAATAGTTTTTGTGTGGATGTAAATGAAGGTAGGTACTGAGAGAACATTGTGCTCAACAAGGATAGCAGTATCTGTTTTGAAGGAACTTTCCAAGAAATGGTAATACAGGATTTTAGAGAGAAGCTTGGAGGTGATAAAATGGGCAACTACTGGAAAAATACCGTAAGACCCTTCAGAACAAACTAATGATGGTTAGTTTGAGGCAGAGAAATGAACAAAAAAGCAAAGCAAAAACAATTTGGGAGAGAAATGAGAGTTGAGATGTGAGCAGGAGCAAGGTTAGGTAGGGATTTGATGAGGAGAAGGAAAAGATTGAAATTCCTGTTAAGAGTAATTCAAAGCAGCCTATAAGGTTTTGTTCTGCTCTACAGAAATGCTCCCGCTGTCATTATCACTAGTGTTTGAGTTCTTTTCACTTCAGTAGTGGGCAGTACGTGTCAAGTATCTCCTGTAGTTTGTTCCTTCCTTTTCACCTCTCAGGTGGAGGAGTAATTGCAGAGGTGAATGTTTTGTTCTGGTGGTGTTTCATGGCTTGGTTGTTTCGAATTTATATAGAGAGGGAGTTAGTTCTCTAAAAAGTCTGAGATGGTGACCAAATCCTGTTGACTTAGAGAGGTGAAATAGTGCAATCCCAACACTAAGAAAATAGTCACCCAATGAGAAATTAAGAGATTGAAGGAAATGCTTTTTGTTACTTATGGGATATGAAAATACCTGGATTAGAAAGGAGTCTGGAGAGGTCTCCGAGACCATTCTCCTGCCTGCAGGCAGGACCAAACATACTTAAGTCATTCCCAATATATGTTCTTTTGACTTGTTCTTAAAATACCTTTTACCACTAATGAACCACTTATTGCTTCTTTGTCCATTCCCTGGGGAGATTTATAACAGTTTTCAACCTTCCTGTTTCCAACAACGTTTTGTACAGTTGAAAATCAGCCATTGCTCATTTCTGCTGAACGTGGCGTGAGCGTTTCTTCACGGGTCTTTCACATCACTCTCCTGCTCATGCTTACATTATGAGTTCCCTTTTCTTTTTCTTCTTTTTTTTTTTTTAATGTTTTTCTTGTTGGCAATAGTACAGTGAGTTGACTTGTTCTCTCTTGGACAGTCTAGGGGTGGGGAGAAGCTTAGTGGTTTGCTAGATATTTGTATACAGCATCTCTGAGGAAATGTTAAATCTTCAGGCAATGTTTAACCTTCGGTTCATGGACAGACCATTTGTATTCCTTGTGCAGAGCATATCTGGGCACAGAGCAAGATAAAAATATAACATACAGTTTTCCCTCATCCTGCTGGATGATCAGAGTTGCATTCTGTAAATTATAAAATGTAGATAGTAGGTTAAAACAGATTTGTTGTAAATAACTTTAACCAGAGTTGACTTTAAAGAGGCCAGTTTTCCGCATAGTGGTTTGGAGCAATCCCATACCTACTTTTAATAAGGAGGGCATTGTTGAACATAAGCTGGAAAGGAATGGAATGGCACAGGTTTTATTTAGGAATGGAAATTTGGTCTATTTCTTTGGTCTGTGTTGTGGAGAACTGGAACACTTCCCCCCCCACCCCCCCAACTATTCTAGACATACAGTTACAATACTAAAAGTCTCCGAGTCAGCTCCTACCACAGCTGAAATCAAGGCAAAAATATCTATAGCAGTTATTACAGAGAAATATTAGCAATATTCCTCAGATTAAATATTGTTGATGAATCAGCAAATAACAAAGAAATGAAGGAACAGCAATTACTTAGGACGATAACAGAGTAGCAAGAATACACCCAAACTAATTAGATAATAATTGGGAAGACACTCCTGTTTCATAAAAAATCAAACCAACCCCCCCTAAAAAGCCTGGTTTTGTATATCTAGGTGACAGAGTTAGCCTCATGTTATCTAAAATGGAATGAGAGAGATCAGATCACTAGACGCTTATTAATCTGACGTTAGTAATCTTACTAAGCTTTTGAAGAAATGAAGGAGAGAGTAATTAGAAGAAGGTGGAAGTAAATGGAAGGTGGAGTAAAATGCAGCAGAAGGTTATCAACAGTCCATTGTTCGGGATTAACCTCATCTCCTCTGATAAAGTACAGTAGTTTCTTCTCAAACAGGAGGAATGCAATAGATCTCATTTATCAGATGATCACAATACACTGTGATGATGGAAATTATTAGCTAAACCAGAGAAGATGAGGTTTGAGAGAGTAATTGCAAAGTGAAGTGGCAGATGGAATTGCCTCACAGGTCACAGTGATGGGTGAACAGCTGGCTGGGAGATTAGAGCTGCTCGGACCCCAGTGCCAGAGCTGATCCTGTTTAATGCTTTGACCTTGGCTCAAAATTAGGAATACCTTAATGCAATGTGCTGATGGTACGTATTCAGCCTAGAAAAACAAGCAAGAAGATTTGGATGACACCATGGAAGTTGTGGTACAGAGTAATGCTGTTGACAACAACAACAAGAATTTCTGTATAAAGAGGGAGCCAGTTAGTTGGAAGTGATTGAAGACAAGAAGGATGGGAAAGTACTGAAGGTATTTGATGTATTGAGCAATCTCAAGATGACTTTGAGCCGCTATTCTGAGGTAGTCGGGGAAAATGCTATATATCAAGCAAAATAATTTTCAGTAGAGAAATACAAAAATGTTGATCGATTCTGGAATCACAAGACATTTGTAAGATCTCCTCCAGAACACTCATTAGATCACAGGTGCGACTGGGAACAGAGCTATCAGGGAGAACAACAATACAAAATTATTTTCCAACAGGAGACTTAGATTCATAAAAATAGCAGCTGAGAGAAATCATGATTGCTCTCTACAAAGTCATCAGATGTAAATCCTGAAGAGGAACCGAAGTTAAGACACAGATGAATGATAGCAAATAAAATAGCAAACAAAACAGTATTTGTAAACTCTTTATGGATTATTTTTGGGGTGGAACTTAAAATAAAGTGTATCACACTAGAAGGAATGAAGTTATAGGCCTATCTTTCAGAAGGAGCCATAGAGCAAGAAAGTTCCCGACGTGGAGTCAGCGTGATTTTGAAAGCAGCAGTACTTAAAACAGAGGTGTCCTCAGTGGGAAAGGACACAACCTGGGGACTTGGAACTTCCACTTCTCTGTTTTGTAGCAGGGTCAAACCTCAGAGCCTGGTTCTGGAGGGAAGTGCAGTTTTGAAGTTGGGTTTTTTGTTTGTTTTTCTTTTTTTTTTAATGTAATGGAACCTTATTCCTAAAAGGAGACTAAGGAATGGGGTTGCCTAGAAACATCGTCTTTTAATATAAATGAACTGCAAGTAGAGCATGTGTTTGTTTGGAGTGTGTATGTTTTGTGTATATACTAAACGATAAGCATAAAGTGAGTAAACGATATGATTGCATATACTTAAGTAGTTTTAAAAATGCAGTTTTCCTAGCAAGATGGATATGAAAATACATAGGCAAGGTGCCTTCTCTCTTAGCAGTCATTGTACTTAACCATCACTCTGTGGCAAGAAAAGTCTTTGAAAGATAATGGAGTTTACAGTTAGAAACTGTATTTCTCTTGATATCTGTGGGTAAGCTTTGTCCAAAAAGAGGACACATGAGCAGCAGATTATGTTACAGTTTGCTAATGGATTTAATAGAAAAGAAATCTTAGAATTCTATCTCATAAAATAAACTAACAGAAAATGGAGGGCAAAGGGAGGGCTTAAGGAAATGATCCTATCGTCTGATTTGAACCCCAGTTAGTACTAATACTAAAATATTGTTTGCTCCTCATTTCTAATCACATCATATTAAGAACAGGGAAAAGCAGATGAGTAAAAAAGAGATTTAGCAGATGCAGACTAGATGAGTCCAGCCACTGTACTAGAAGTATAAAGAGTTTGCTGAATATTTGGGTTTTATGACTTAATATGCTCCATTAAATGATACAGATAAATATCGGTTTTTCATATTTCCCTAGATTAAGTCATTTACCTCAGTTATATAGTGAAGAATGCAGTATCTTTACTAGTTATGGTACAATAAAAGTAAGTTATACTGCACTAAAATGTGAAAATAGTTGCTGGCATTACATATGAGAATTCATAGAAATAGCTGGCAAAATTTACATAGAAAAATGTTCAGTTTGGTCATCGGAAAAATACTTCTGAGGTAGTGTGTGTTCAAATGTAAATTAAGAAGAAAATACATCAAAAGCAGTTATTTCGAAAGGCTGGGAAAAAATACAAAGCTGTATTCAGATTTAGGAACTTTTGTAGATGTTTATATTCTTGAATAAAAGTTACTTTTATGAGAATATTTTTGAAACATCACTACTGGCTGCTTTCCCTTCTCTTGTACCCACCAGCTATGGATTCATATAAATTGTTAAGCATTTGGGTGTTTAGAAACGTACTGTTATATGCTCTTGTTTTCTCCTGTGATTTGAGAAGACAACAGAAAGCCATCAGCTGTTAGCCGAGTAGCAATCATCAGCTCTGGCCTGCCACATTTACAGGACTAAATGAATTCACTTAAACCCTGTTGAAAACATAATTTATTGCACTGTGATAATTGCCTCAGGTAGTTTCACTGTATCTCACTGTGACAACGAAATTTTAAATGCTTGCTTTTTTGCTCCAGAAGAAGCTCAAAGCATTTCTTTGAGCGCTATTTTTAACCAAGCCAGTATTTTCTGATCTCTTGACAAAGAAAGAATGGGCGGCCTTGAATGCTACAGGCCCAGAGAGGATGGAAGTCATCTCTATTGTGTATGTCCTGAGCTACTTGCACTGGCATGCAAAAAACCAGAAATCTTGTGTAAATGCGAGTATACAACGTTCACGTCTGGAGCCCTCAATAGAAGAAGGACATGGACCTTATGGAGCGGGTCCAGAAGAGGGCCACAAAAATGCTCAGGGGGTTGGAGCCCCTCTGCTCCGAGGACAGGCTGAGGGAGCTGGGGTTGTTCAGCC
>JAOTQQ010000012.1:55032304-55052372 GCA_026546715.1 Gallinago undulata
GGCACAAACTTGAACATAAGAAGTTCCACCTAAACATGAGGAGGAACTTCTTTCCTGTGAGGGTGGCAGAGCCCTGGGAGAGGCTGCCCAGGGAGGTGGTGGAGTCGTCTTCTCTGGAGACATTAAAACCCACCTGAACACATTCCTGTGGGACCTGCTCTGGGAGGACCTGTTTTGGCAGGGGTTGGACTAGATGGTCTCCAGAGGTGTCTTCCAATCCCATAGTTTTCTGTGATTCTCTGATTATGTATGAGTAACCGATGGAGACCGAAGTGCAGGTCTAGGTCAAGTGTGCCTAAGTGCATCTCAGAAATATTGATTTAGTATATATAATTTCTGCATAATGAAACCTGTGTTAAATTTTTTTAATTGGTAGTGTTATATTTCTGAGAGTTATCAGAGCAAATGGGACAGCTGTCAATGAAAAGGAAAGTAATACTAGACCTAGTAAAAAGCATTTTCATTTTCATGTATGCCACCCTCTTCTCCAAATTCTGTGATCTCTCTGCATGGTCTGATTTCTTTATTGAGGCATAGAAAACGTATGGAGGAGAAACGGGTTTACGTAAATAAACATTTTGCTGCTTTTCCTGCTATGAATTCTATGGGTGCTGATGCTAGAGAGACTTTTCCGAAAGCAGGCATCTGTTGGAGATCTGCTAGCTGGATCTGCTAGAGGCAGCTGGTACAACGTTGGGTTTCTCGGTGTTGTGTCTACCCAGCACTGTCTTGGAGGTGTACGGCGTTTGGGGTGCTGCATTCTGCAAGGGTAGCTGGACTTCCTGAAAATGCTCATTTGTATTTCCTTAAAAGAACCTCGTGTATAAAAGCACTCCTGTCCACGCAGGTGGAAGCAGTGTCCCCTTCAAAGAGTTTGGATTTTTTTATTGATGGTTACATAGGTCCTGAGATGAGAGGAAAAAAAGAGAAGGTCACATCCTGTGGTTATGAGCAAGTAAAAAATTTCGCATTCAAGAGTTTCTGGAGGTTGAAAATCTCCGGTTGATCTAGCATGATCTTTATTCCTCATCCTTATAGTACTTTCAATTTTTTTCATTAAAGGAATTATACTGTGACCTTTACTACTCATAAGGATGTTTTTTCGCAGGACCTTTTGCTGTAATTCAGCGTTGCAGATGATGCAATGCTCTCTTCGACATTAGGTTTAGATTGAGATGGGATTAGAACACAACGTTCAGGAATGGAAAAACTTTTAAACGGACTTTGTTATTAAAGTTGCTGACTTTAATGAGATCTGATTGGCTTTTTCTTTTCTCTTAATGTCACTCTGTGTCACATTTCAAACCGCAGGTGTGCTAAAAAGCTTTGTAGAGAATGTGTTTGAAAATAATGCGTGGCTGGTTTATGATGAATGAAAACACTAAAGCTCTGTGATGTACTGTGGAATTTTAAGTCATGCTTCATTTGAGAGATTAGAAATAAAGACATTCAGGACGTCACAATTCTTCTGTCAGTCACAACATAACTAAAGTTCACTCTATTCTGTGCCAACTAATGGCAGTGTGTTTTGAATTTTCTATTGAACAAGTGCTGAAATGTCAAAAACCCAAGAAACATGATGTTTCAGTGAACTACATCTGACAGGGGTGTTTGTTATTTGGTGGGGCGATGCCTCAAGAACAGGCGGCAATCTTCAGGCGGGATTCCTAAGTTGAAACGCAGCTGATGATTCAGAATCATGATGAAATGATTGCAAACCATCGAGTGCGTGCATTAAAACTTTGAACTGTAACTTTTACAATCTGGAGACGCATTTTGAAAGCAAAATGAGAAAGAATATTGGTTAGGAATGCAATTACTCAGATTTTCCCAGTGTTCAGGTGCAAATAGCCAAAAAAAGCTGGTATCAAAAGGAAGCTAGGTTCTTGAAAACAAAATGGGTTACCAAATGAAAACATGTCTTTCTTACTTCTTCACATCGGTCTTTTCAGGAGGTTGCCTAACTTTCAGTTTATTGATGCAATAAATAGAGAGGCTACTTTAGCACCCTATTTTCCTTTTCCTGTCTGTCCAAGGAGAGGAGTTGGCAGGACAGGAGAGAGGAGAGTGGAGGATGTTGTTCTTGAGAGAATTAAGCTGGATCAGTGAACAGTATGTCAAAGATTCAAGCACTCAAAAGCTTCTGGAAGAAAAAGAAGTTTGTGTCGTGCTAACAGCTGAGACCTGCATTAATCTTCTTTCTGCCTCTTCAGGAGAGGAGAAATGAGAACTGACCTGACTTTTCAGCCAAGGTAGCTCAGGAAGTGGTTCCTTGAGGTTCAGGCTAACATCGTGAAATCTTTGAAGACCACTTTTCTTCAAGATACCCTTTAAAATATTTGTTTTAAAATGTGGTGCTTTTTTCAGTGATTCTTGGAAGCCCTGTTTACGATTACATAGCATTGTAAAAGAAAAAAATCAGGCAGTAGGTGGTTTCTTGTAGGTGCACGTGCTCCCATGATACGCTAAATGAACTGAAAGACACTTTAAGGGACACTTTTGGTCTGTCCAACTGCATGATGTTGGTGGACTGGTGGACCTTTGAGATCATCAAGTCCAACCCAAAAAACCCAACCAAACCAAAAAAACCCACCCCACGAACAAACAAAATCCAACAATCTCGGGCACTAGAACATGCCCCCAAGTGCCACGTCTACACGTTTCTTAAATACCTCCAGGGATGGTGACTCCACCACCTCCCTGGGCAGGCTGGTCCAGTGCCTGACCACCCTCTCAGGAAAGTCATTCTTCCCAATATCTAATCTAAACCTCCCCCACCCCAACTTCAGACCATTCCCTCTGCTCCTCTCATGATTCCCTTGGGAAAAGAGGCAAACCCCCACCTCTCTACACCCTCCTTTCAGAGAGCTGTAGAGGGCAAGGAGGTCTCCCCTCAGCCTCCTCTTCTCCAAACTAAACATGCCCAGTTCCCTCAGCCTCTCTTCGTATGACATGTTGTCCAGACCCCTTACCAGCTTGGTGGCTCTCCTCCGGACATGCTCCAGCCCCTCAATGTCCTTCTTGTGGTGAGGGGCCCAGAACTGAACTCAGCCCTGGAGGTGAGGCCTCACCAGAGGTGAGGTGACACGAGGCCACTCCTCAGAATGTGGAATCCATTGTCTATTCTTCAGTTATTGAACTGTAAAAAAAAAAAAAAAAACCAAAAAACCCCAGCCCTTGCCCATACTGTGTTCATTGTACTGAAAACAACCATACTGTTAATTCTTTCATGTCTTTTGGTTTTGACTTTAATGTTCCTTAATCTAAACCGAACTGTAATTGCCGTCTGTTAGACCAGGCACTTAAATGATCTGAGTCCTCCTTCGTATGGCTGGACTGTGTCTTGTTATTTATGGCTTCTTTCAGTATATGTTAATTTTTAATCTCTTGTTTTTATTAACATCCATATGAGGTCATACATTTCTACACTAGGGGCCATATCTGATTTAAGATTTTCAGTCCAGGCACTGTTTTTCGGCATAAGGATACTTTAGGTTGCTGCATGTTTTTTTTTTCTTTAAAGGTGTGAGTGATCTGTATTCTGTTTCTTGAGATATTCTTGGCATTAGCCTTTTACGTGTGACGGTGTGGAACGGTTCGAAATCATGTCTAGTAGCCCAGAGAAGTCATCCTCTGCTTCCCACTTCAGTAATGTCCCTTCAGGCTTCTAACAGGTTGTGTTGAAACAGCCAGTTCGTTATTGCTTCTCTGATAACAGTTGGTTCCCTGAAAACATTACGTTGGTCACTTTTCCCACTGTATTTTGAAAGCATCTCATTTATGTATTTATTTAAAATATAAGCTTATGCCATTCAGTATCGCAGGACCTTCACGAAATAAGTAGAGTTTTCTTCTTGCTGAGGCTACACAAATGCATGGGGAAGCGTGCAGTGTCATTGTCTCAGAAGACAATGTAAGTAAAAAGGAAAATACCCAGTCAGTAGTTGGTAATTAAATTTGAAGATTCATTATTATCTTGATGAAGAAACAATGAAAGGAATGGTAGGAGGAGAAAATTACTGCAGGATTGAATTACACCTTGGGCTTGATCCTATTCCCCACGTAAATAGATTAAGAAACGTACTGACTTTGATTTCAATAGAATTCACTCCATAAGAACACTCTTCATTCACTCTTTTTTTTTTTTTCCTTCTGAATATTGGATTTTTCTGATCTAAGCCCCATTTTCTACATTAGTAAGATGAGAGCAATAGAATTCATATCACCAGAGTAACTTTACTGCAATATTGACATTTGCAAATCTCAGGCGAGATTGTCAAAACACTTATTAGCTTCACTCGAACCTACATTTCTCAGCTTTATAAACCAGCTGTAGCTCCTTAGAAGTCTGTAGCAGAATTACTTTCAAATTGCTATATGTAGTTTATGTAGTTTTAAACTTTTATATATGTACACATATAGAGAGATACTAAAAAAAAAAAGTGGAAGGATGGAGAAGAGGGTATTGTCTACTGTAATTTCTTTCTACATCAATTGCACACATCAGATCTTGTGAATACAACATTGCTGCAAAAAATGCTTGGTTTAATCACGATGCTAATGCCTGTTGTGGTACCATCCCACACAATTCGACAGAAATTGAAATACCAACCATGTTCTCATGAGAAAATAAAATTTGAGATCTCATAATATGAGATGATTACGATTGTAATTTTTATCCTCGCTAGAAGGCAGTCCACTTCGAAACGAGCTGTCTTGTGTAGTTTCTTGAGTGATTTGTAGTGCAGCATATTGTAGAGCACATTGCAGTAATCTAATTTGAAGTGACAAATGCACTGATGGTGGTAAAAAACATGATGCCTAGTAAAGAGCTGTCTCCAGGCTGGCATATGCGAAGGAAACACATTCCTAAATGTTGATGCAATACAGTTGTCAAATAGTAGTTAGAAATCCAAAAGGGCCCACGGGCATCAATTCTGAACAACAAATGCGGAGCACCCAGCAGCAGATGGAGATGGGGATAATTTTTATTACATCTTGAAATGACTTCCCTCTGTCTTTGTCATAGGTATTGCCTTACGTTTCTGTTCACTGAGCTTTCAGCTAACTATCCCATCCTTCTGTGTTTCCTGAACACTGAGTATGCACTGCTGGTTTCAAGAAGACCCAGATGAGAGGTAGAACAGTGTAGAACTGCTCGTCAGCACAGACCACTTATCCCCAATCGTCTTCCTACAAGATCATGCCAAGTGTGTGTGCCAAACAGGAAGAGAGTTGGGATAAAGCTATTGTCTACTGGCAACATTTTGGGTAAATAGTAATTAGCTGCTGTTGTGTTAGTGATCAAGAAGACAGCTGTCTAGAAGAAATGCCATCAGCTTGAGGGTTAAAGTTCCTAGCACGTCCTAGCATGTCCATTTGATATGGCTGATGGACAAAGCACGCCATGGCTAGTGGTGTGGACTTGCAGTCTTTCCTTTTGGGCTTGTAAATAATGACAGTCACCAAAGGAACAGGAATTATTTGATATGCTCAGGTTTTCTCAAAGCCGTCTTCTCTGAGGCTTTACCCAGGAATCGAGGTGTGGTTGAGTATGATGAAAGTAGTCATACCAGCTGACATTTATCAAGGCTGTCAGCGCCACCATGAAAGCATGTCCATCAAAAAAGCTACTGATCTATTTCATCAGGGAGAGAATGATCTTTTTCAGAGAAATAAAAATGTTTTCTGATTTCTTGGAAATGTCAAATAAAATAATGTCTTAAGAACATAAGTCCATTAATGCCAAAAAAAAGTAAAACTCTAATTGTGATAACTGTAACTGTAAAGTAAAAGGGAAAAAAAAGATGAATAGCTGTGGAATACATACTGGACTTATTTCCAGTTAATTATCATTACCAAAGATTACTTGAGTTGCTCATCAGAAGCAGGTTTTCTTGCTTGAGTCAGCACCAAACAGATGAACAAGGTAAATTCAGTAACTGAGCATTTGGAAAATCATCAGTGACATCATGTTAAATACTATCACCACCATCATAAAATATGTTAAATATCCCTTGTATTAATGTTTGATTTGATCACATGAGTAGCTGGTGATCAAGGAAATTTAAAAATTCTTTTCACTTTTTATTAGTGAATCATTACTACTCGCTATTAATGATTATTAGTCAAACATTTTGCTTTTTATTAGGGAAAAGCAACTAGTGAGTGGGCAGGACTGTAGATAAGTCATTGCCATTTAAAGTTTTTTTCAGCAAAGTAAATTATGTCACTTCAGTTTCCTTTTGATGAAAGAGATTGTCTTTTCCCTTATTTTAGAAAAAAAAAAATTCATTCTTAAATTAATGAACCTAATCTTATTACAGTATCTATCTGTGGGGAGAGGAAGGGCTTCACCATAGAGAGATGTATACACTAAATTACAAGGAGCCTATTATCTCTATAATTGTATCAAATGTCTTAGCAGTTTGGATCTAATTAGATTGTTCTTAGTGAAAACCGTTACGAAGAATCTATCATTACTCGTTTTCTGCATTCTGTTCCAAAAATGTTAGGCTCCTCCTTCACTGCTAAAAAGAAAACAATGAAAGAACCACTTTTTCATATCTGTTTTCCTGTAAAATGGGAACACTCTATGTAACATTAAGAAAGAGCTAAGAAGAAGTGAATTTGAATAAGGAAATGGTCATCTGGGAGAGCCTTCTCTTCCTAATGAGTTGGTAATTAGCAGGTGTTGGAGCCCTCTCCTCCAGTGGGAAAGCTGGTATCAACCCAGTGATTGCAGGTGGGAGCTCTTATGCTTCCGTGCTCTGGGAAAGATCCAGTCTCTGCCACTGAAGGCAAAAGTCACTTTTTCTTAAATTTGGACAGCTGGAGGGGCAGAGAGAGGACAGAGTGGGACACGGGTGTTGTGTTCAACGCATACATTACTTTTTTGGTTTGCCTTGCTACAAAAACAGCTTATTGCAAATTTACTTTCAATTCTCTTCTCCACTTAAAACTAGGATTCAAAACCATTGTCTGTAAGGAGAATATCATGGATCCATCCCAAATCTCTAGCACTCATTCAGTGACAGAATTCCTTTTCCGAGACTTCACAAGGAACTCGTTCTCTTACAATGGGGCTAAGAAGGGTTTGGGGGATTTTTTTAAGTGATCTTTTTAAAAACCAGTCTTTCTAAGAATAAATAATAACGGAATAATGCAGACCACTCCAACTTTCAAAATATCTGAAATTAATGATAAGTTTCAAATTCAAGGCCAGGCCTAGCACTCACATTGGCTGATTGGACTACACATTGGGGCAGCCTTAATGGGATATTTTGGGATATTTTGACCAGCCTCAAACAGAACAGCACACACTGGGCAAAGGTGCATCATCACAGCCCCCAGGAAATGACAACTTTCCCATGCAATATTACAACCCCCCCCTTATTTTCTCTGCTTTACTTTAAATTTCTCTTACACCCTTTTCTATAATATTATTGCATTTTTGTAATTTAAAACATACTTAGATTTCCTTTAAACGTTAGCTTTTAACTTCCTGTTAATATGTCTGCAATAAAGAAATATTAGGAGAATACTGTAAGTATCCTTAAATTATTCCTATCTACTCTCAACATGAAATCATTCAAATACAGTTTTTAATTTGAATAACAAAGGTCATAAGCCCGTAGAATGTTTTGTGACCCACCCCCTCTGAGCCACCAACTGTCTCTAAACACTTGGGGTTAGAAACAGCCATACGTTATGCATTCTAAAAATAATTGCTGGTGTATTAGGGGAGACTCATACTAATATTGTGGTGACTGTAACTGCCAGGAATATATATGAAATTAAACTTAACTAGGACAGATTTTTCACTTTGTGTACCTTAAATGAGATTTCTGTGTACTGTTGATATAAAGTGGGGGGTAGCTTTCCTTGCAGATTTTAATACTATCAGTACCACATTCTGCTATTAGCTACATGGGAATAATTCCATAAATGGTGATGATACAGGTATTTGAGACAGTATGAGTTAATCTGTGTTACCTTTGCTGTAAGGGGAGCTGGCTGCAAGCAGGTTACTGGTGCAGTCTTTCTGAAGAATGGTCTCAACTAGCAAGTAGATTCTGAGAAACTGAAGCCAGACATGAGGAAGTTGGCATTATTTTCAAGCTATAAATGTCTGGTTTCCGTGGGATTTCCATGGGAAGTAGTATCACATGAACAAAGAGTGAAGACTAGAAGGGAAAACAGAGTTTGTAATCGGCATGCTGTACACGAGGTTCCTGCCTGGCAGCTCTCTTTTTCAGCCTTTCCAGATGAGCAGTACAACTGTGTGAGACCCAGCTCTGGGTTTGGAGGGGAGATGGATTTTTGTCTGTGTCCATGTTGTTTTCCCAGCTGAGTAAAGGCTCTGTCGTTCCAGACTGTCTCAGGCTGTGCCTCGTGGCAGGGCTTTTTCCTTAAATCAGAAAAACGCGTGAAGAGCGTGAAATCCCCCGTGCAGACACGGACCTTCCTTCCTCTACACCAGCCACAGCTTTTCCTCCACGTGCTCCCTGCCCCTGGCCTGCGGGCACGCATCTCTCAGCTTCCAGGTTTTGGACAAGCCAAGGAATTGCCAGCCTGCAATTCTTCTTGCATATCTCTCCTGTGTGTGTCTGACATAACCGACCCCAGGCTGGGCAGAGGAGTGCCCTGTGCGTGGGGTCATCTGTTCCTCACTCTCCTCAGGTGCTCTCCTGTCCTTTGAGCCTCTCTACCAACAAGTTGGTTGCCGGCGAAATGGGAGCTAGACTTTTCTCCCAGTAAGTGGCCAGGTATACCCTAGTCAGTCAGTCTCCCATCATCTTCTAGACAGTGGGAAGACAGAGACTGAGGTGCTTTTCTAGAAACGGTTATTGGCTTCATGGACCTATATGTATATTTATAAATAGATACATTACAAGGTGCAACCAACTTTTATCTGTCAGTAGTACTCGCGCTTTGACAGAAGGATCTTTCAGGGGTTCAGAGAATAGGTCTGACTGACATAAAGGCAACCTAGCTCCATCCAGGAGTGTGTTTCTGCCTTCTTTCATACACATGTACCACAGTAAAGCCTGAAACTCCCTCGCCAGGAGGGGAAGACTCAGGGCTGCGTTGGCCAGAGTCCAGTATTCACAAGGAACACCCTTTACAGATGTGGATGCCTAATGACACTCCTGTGGCTTCCCCATGGCTAGTCCAAGCATCTGCTGGCTCAGAAGTCCAAGAAGAGGTTCTCACTGGCCGGGTCCATGCCTTACTAACACCTTAGAGCTCTTACTTGTACACTGTTTTCTGCCAAGAATGAGACATCGCTGTCAGGGAGTGTATAGATTATCTCCATCCTGTTTTGAAAATGAAGCTGCAGTAAACTTCCATCCCAAGCTCTCAGCAGCACTGTTTGTATTCTCTGTATAACTTGACAGGTGACAATTATAATTTTTTACTCTGTACTTGTACAGGGAGTGGGATTAAAGCAACACAGAAATAAGAATTCCTCTTTCTCTTTTCCCCTACCTTTTTTAAATTTATTTCGTTTTCTTGGTCCAAGAATAGCATTGTTTCTGATACACAGCTTTGGACTGAAGATATGAACGTTAAAATAATTACCACCTTGCATCACCTGCTGAATTTCATCTCATTTGGCTAGTGATGCATACTCCCTGTGGAGGATCCGTCTGCTTTGCTTACCTTATCTCCAGACATTTGATTAGAGAGACTTACCCCATATCAGTTACAAACACATGGGCCCACATGACTCTGTGTCATCCAAAATCGCCTGATGCTATGCAGGGAAAATTAAGAGTGGGAAATAAGTCAGAGTGTAGAGTCCTGGAGATAAGAATAATCATGGCATGGAAAGATGACTTTACTCTGGGTCGCACCCAAAGCTCGGCAGCGTAGGTAAGCACATTTCTGTCAACATTTCTTCAACTTAGTGAATACGTACACTTTGGAGTGTGCTTCAGTTTGTCAAAAGTATTTTCATGGAGTTAAGATACTGAAGCCACAAGTTTTGGAATGGCTCAGAGCTCTGCATGAACAGATATGAGATTTACATAGATGAACTGAAAACATACTCCTCCGTACCGTGTTTTACAGGTTTTACTGCCGTAAGGAGCGTCTGCCAGGTGAATTAGCATTCTCTGAAACTGCCAGATGATCTCCCTGGGGAATCTGGTGTTGTGATAAATACAGCCAAGTGAGCAGCGTGGCGTGTTGTCGTTCCTGTCGCTGGAAGGACGGCTGTGGTCGGTGGTGATGCTCCACAGGAGCAGCTCAACTGGCTGGGGCAAAGGCTCCTCTAGGAAACAGGGCTCTTGTGCAAGGTGGCACCGGTTCCAGGGGCCAGAATTGATTCTTACAGACTTTTTTTTCAATTTCTGCATTTCCCGTTCCAAGTCCAAGACGCTTTTCTTTGACTTAGCCCCTGGTAGTAGAAGTATATAAAACCACAGAAAGAAAATTTAAAAGATAAAGAGAAAAACAACTTATAATGCCAAAGAACTATACATGATAAATATTAGTGACATAACCTGATGCACTTCTAGGAAACTTTGTTGCAATATGATAATCTATACCAAAAAAAAGATAATTTTCTGGGGTTTATTACCTGTCAGTCTTCTGCAATAACACAGAGGAGGACTGACCCATTTCAGTCCTCAGCTATTTGAGATGGACACTATGAGTACCCAGTATCAGCTGAGACAGTAGTTTTTTACACTGGGAGCTAGTCAACTTGAATTTAAAAGTTCTTCACCTAAATGACAGAGTAGCTTTCTTACAGGAAGGCCGTATCACTGAAATTGGCCAAATTATTTTTATTTATTCTAATTCTTATGCCTTTCTTTAAACCTTATGTCTTTCTCACGTCCTTTTTATTTTTTTGTTTTGGTTCTGTGGAATGTCCCTCTAAGAAAAAGCAATAGTTGGTCCATAACAGGAAATTTGTTGTGCCTTTTCCTTTATTTCCTTTCTAAACTACCTTCCAACAAGAGGAGCGTGTTGTTTCATTATTATCATACCTCGTCTTAAACCCTCTCTGGTACCTCCTGACAAGTGGCAGTGACACTTCCCGGGACTCGCTGTGGCGTGGGTCCAGGCAGTCCAAAGTGAGCGGAGCCTGGTGCAGGCTGGGTGTCCCACACTTGTTGCACGTGCACTAGTGGGTGGGAAGAGCTGAGATTCAGCCAGTGCAGCTGTATTTCTTGTCACCCGAAGGAGGTTGTCCTTCCCCCTTCCTTTTGGCTTTCTGCAACGAAACGGAAGCTTTTCTATTTCCATCGTCTCCTACTCCTGTTATTTTTTTACGCTGATCCCAGTGTAACCACAATCGATGGGGCCACACGGTGCTGCTGTTGTAAATTACAAGTCTCAGTAAGCAGTGATTTTGGAACACAGCTTGGGTGAAGATGTGGAAAACTTGATAAATCGCAGTGTTGTCATTATTCATCACCAAATGATGCGACCCCATCCCAATGCGGTGCGTCCCCGTTGTTGGAGCCCTGCGAAGCAGCACAGCTCTCCAGCCCACGGGGACTTCCCACGCACGGGGAGTTTTCCTTACACAGAAACCTTGAATCTTCAGCGCGCCAGCCTTGTGTCCTTCTGACCCATTTCTGACCAAAGCTAATCTTTCTTAGCCCCATACTTAGTTACCTTGTTGTTCAAGGAAGCCTCATCGGTTGTTCAAGGGAGTCTCCCCTCGCAGCGAGGTCATCAAAAGTATGAAGGCAATCAGGGGATCTTCCTTTCATCACTTCATAGTTGCTGGAACTGTGCTGTCTCCTCATGATTTCTCATGCGCAGCGACCTTCTTCCCCACTGCCCCCTCCAAAAAGAGCTTGCGGAACGTTTTTATCTTTTTATTTTAATGCATTTTCTGCTGTCTGTCTCTCACCGATTGTCGTCTTGTCCTTTTCCCCTCTCTTTCAGAGGACAAAGTATGGACAACTGTGTATCACGATCTGCAAATGCAGACTTCTGTGGGAGGCAACAGCCTGGAAAAGTTACCGGTGCTGCAGCTCAACTACAGTGCAACCATGGACCAGATTTCGGCCATTACCAGCAGCGCTGAGTACTGCGAGCAGTTCATCTCTTACTCCTGCAAGATGTCCCGGCTGCTGAACACCCCAGGTAGGCTGAGAATGGGATACCAGTTCAATACGCTGTTAAAGAGCTTTATCTGAACAATTCAAGAGGTATTGCTTTGAGACCAGTCTATTCAGTGAACGTACAGGTTTGTCTGCCTTCATTAACTTTCACAAAGGGGTAAATAATTGAAAAAATACAGAAGGAATTCTTCTCTTCAGAAATGTTGCCTCTTTGCTTACTACTAAAATGAATTTTGTTGCGCCACAATACGGTGTTTTCTCCGCTCAGATCTGTTGCTCCTTAACGCAGGAGGCTTTTTGGTAAACAGGGTCACTTTTAAAGTTTAATCAAGAGAGACGTTGAAAAATTGCTTTGAACTTCAATCTGGTTTTCTGCTTGTCAGTTTTCATATGCCGTAGTCAGCAAGGGCACTGGCTGGATGAGGGTTGGAATTTTCCCGCTAATAACTCCGAAAGGGTTTCTTCAACATGGAGTATTTGTGGGTGATCAGATGCCTTACACCTCGTAGCGACTGGCACTGTCACTTAGTGTGCCTGCCTGAGAAACAGGAGATGCCATCGCCTACGAGTAGATTGATTTGAAGTTTCTTGTTTTGCTGCGTAGCTTTGCGGGAAGAGAACAAAGTCCTGCTGTGTCTGCGTCTCCTCAACAAGCCTTACCCAGAACTGATAAATGCAAAAGTGTTTGTTGTTTCAGGATTAGTAAAACAGCACATAAAGAAGGAATTCAGTTTTAGAAACTGTTTAAATGCTCTTATAGTGTATGATAGCATTAATGTTAAATAACTCTTTAATGCTACTTAATGAAGACTGGGTTATAAATGGAAATATACCACCTATTGTTGTGATTGTGAAATTAGTTCATTGCTGTAGGAGCAATTAAAATACATTTCAGGTGAAACTAATGGCTGGAGGCTTACAGTGCTGTACTTTAAGCTGCTTTCCCTCATTAATTTATTTTGGTATATTTTCTTATGGTGCTATAGATACATATTCTTTTGGCAGGCATGTGCATCTTATCCCCATTTCCATAAGCATCCCGTTAGTTAATAGATACTTTAGTGCTTGATACTCCTCTCCCTCCTCCCTGCTGTTCTTGAACTATTTCTAATGCGTGGTTTGTCTCTGTTGCCATCATTTTGCTTAATTTAGCATAGCACGGAGGCTCTGCAAAATGGAAAAGAATTTCTTCTTTCTTTGGGCCTTAACGTATAGGATCCTGAATCATGTTCATAACTCTGAGTACTGTGATTCTGCTGATGGATGCAAGCTCCCTGCTTCCATACGCTTCAGAAAAGTAGTGTATGGCTGTGTCTTTGGGCAGGGTCTTAGAATTTACCTGGGGATGTGAGCTGGAGATAACGGGCACAGAAAGCACATAGTTTACACAGCGTACAGTGTTAGAGGCTCTGTTTTTAATTGGGCAAGACTATTATTTCAGGATGAAATTGTACTTGTTAGCATATGTTATAATAAAAGAAATACATACTGCAATTGCAGATGTTTACCCTGGCTTCCAGACTGAAAAGAAAAATTAAGCAGCACACTAAATCTTACTAAAATTCCTTCAAGGAATAACTAATTCCAGACATATGCATTCTTAAGCATTTCTTCAGAAATGTTTGGATGTATTCTGCAGACACCTCTTTCTTCATGTTTCCACCTTTGATATGGAAAAATAAATTCTTTATAAGTCTTTATAAGCCTTTTTTTTTTTTTTTCAGTCTGGAAAGTGAGTTTCCAGGGCTACTCTGTGAGGTGGTTGGGTTTTTTTCCTGTAAGTGAGAGAAAGAACCAAGGAAGGCAGCTCATTCTACCCAAGCCAGAAGCAGAGATTTCCCACTGCAACACCTGGACTGGTGTATACACAGCGCAGCAGGGATTTGTGTCTCACTGGGGAAGAGGGCAATACATTTTCTTTCTATGCCATGTGTCCTTGGCTTCCATCTGTGGCTTCTAAGCCGAGGAACTAATTTTTCATACCTTTCTCTGGGCTTTGTTTTTTTTTGGTTTGGGGTTTTGTTACTTTTTTTTGGAGGAGTGCCCTATTTGCTAAATACACAACGACACCCTATTCATCTCTCAGCACAGCCCCCAGTGACCACGAGGATTCTTCCACCACAGAGCTTTCTCTATAAATCATTGCAGCATGGTGCCCACACAAAGAAAGAAACAGACAAACAAAAACCACCACGTTTTTGTATTCCTCAGGAAGCTCAATCCTGGTTGTACCGACGCCAGCAGCAAAACCTTTATGGATTTCTTGAAATCATGGTAGTTTTTGTGGCCTTAACCACAGGTGGTCTTCTGAGTCAGAACTTTTCCTTCTCCCCACCCAGCTGTTGAAGTAACCACTTAGAATAGACTAGTCCCTTTGTTGTAAATTAAAGAGAAAAGTGAGAAGACTGCAGCCACCAAGCTCTTTCACCTTCTGGCCTCTGGCGCCTCACATCGCCTTCAACAGGATTCCTTGTCAGGGAGGAATTGCTCAGTTATACTCGAAAAATATTTGAGCAATTCCCAAGCAAAGCTCTTTTATTGATCTATTAATGGTAATAATTAGCCACGGTAATGAAATGGTAATAGTAATAAAAGCCATCAGTGAACTAGAGCTCTTGCTGCTGTTAGTTATGCGTGTCCTGAAAAGGTAGCCGGGGTATAAACGATTGCAGTGGTCTATGTTCTGCTGCTAATAATACCTTCAATAGTTTGGGGGGTTTGTGCAGTGAAAACTGCACCAAAAGGCTGCATTTGAGGCAAGCCTTCCTTAGTGTCGTGGGGGGGGCGTTTTTTTGGCTGCAGGCACATGGTCAAAGAACTCTCATAGCCCCGTGCTTTGAGAGCGGCAGGTGAAAAGCAGTCCGTGTCAACTAAGAATTCTCATTCTTCTGTTACCAGTTTTAGGCTTTGGTTCCTCGTTCCTCCAGGCCCATCGCTTGTTTTTTCTTGATCGTGGGCTGTTATCCAAGCGGAATAACATGTATATCCCGGAGAACAGATTCAAATCATTGCCAGCAGTAGGGATTGAGAGTGAATTTACAGGTCACAACGCCACTGCCTTCCTGCTTAGTCTGAGTGAAGCCAGTAATAAGATGTTCTATGTAAATTAAATCATAAGTGACTTCTGAAAACATTCCCGAAAGCAGCAGTCTCATGAGACTAGAGGATAATTCAGGTTGGAGGGGGTTGCAGAAGGTTATCTGCTCCAATTTTCTACCCAAAGCTCGATAAACAGCCCTTGTCTGTGTAAGTGAAGACTATTGAAATGAGGTTTTCCTTTCTTATTGCTTTGGGTTGGTTTGTTGATTTTTTTTTTAAAAACTTGCACCCCAATATGTTATAAATTATACACAGACACAGGGGTCTGTTTCAAAGCCTTAACAAAAGACCATCAGAAAAAAAAAAAAAAACAAACATTTAGTCAAGATAGCTTGGTGACTTTCTTAAGAAAGTGCAAAACCAAACAGCTCTGCTGAAAATACACCGTATTATCTCAATATCCAATAAACCACTGCGCGTTTCTGGGGAGGCAGTTTTCAAGCCGGGAGCCTGCCGTTGCTCAGAGTCTGTATGTCAATTAACTGCATACTGAGGAGGTCTGTGTTCACTTTCTGACTCTTCATACAGATTTCCTTCATGAGCTTAACAATTTATTTATTTTTTTCTTTTTTTTTTTTTTTCAATTCTGTCAACATGAGGTTGGTGCTTCAATCAGAAGTCTATATTGTCTGTTTAGATAATCGTTTCTTGGAACAGGAGTTCCTTTGTGAATATGTGATTATTAACATGACAGAGGCTTGGTCTTAGCAATTTGAGTAACTAGTACTGTTCATATAGGAATGAAATTATAAGCCCATGGGCCATAATTGCAACTTAATTACAGTGTACATGTCTATGGAAATTTGAAAAAAACCAACCCCACTGGACTTTTCTATTTGTTTTGCTCTTTTAAATTTATGTTTCTCGCATCCTCTTTTCTTCTTGTTTCCTTGGAAACTTCCATTTTGAGAAAATAATGATATGTTTAGCACAGAGGCCATGCAGAAAGCTAGCTGTTTTCTGAGTTCTTGATGCCCATACACTCTCCAGCTGTTGTTGGAGGTGACAGGACATTTCCCTCATTTGCAAACAGCAACTTGGAGATAGAAGAAAATTATTCTGTGCCTCAAAAGGAACAGAAGGGAGGTAACAAGAGGGAAAGCAGCAAAGCAAGATATAGAATCAGTTTGCTTTTATAGGGAGAAGCTTCCCTTATTCCCTCCAATAAGCAAGGTGATATACAACACAGCAATTGTAGTGCCAGTAGTAAATAAGATTTATGGGTAAACTGAGATAAAAACAAAGTTCAAAATTTTAATATGATATTTTTCCTAAGTACCCATCCAAATTGGAACTCAAGATCTAAACTTCCACATCTCTAAATGTTAAATGATCTAGAATTCTCATTGCAGATTTAATTCCTGCTTAAAAAGAGTTTTTCAGAAACAGTCTGAGAGAAGACTGGGATTTCTGCAGTATTTCCTGAAGCGGTGAATGTCACCTGCTCCAAAGCTTGATCTGGGCTCCAGCGTTCAGTTCTGAACGTTCTTTCAGAAACCGTGCCCGTAAGCTTTCACGGATCTCGGCCAGCCTTAAGAAATTTGATTGACCCCTTCTTCTCTGTCACTGTTCTAGACAAGCTGATTTCTACTTCTGGTACCAGAGCTCCACTCTGACCTCCGTGCTCGTGTCCTAGAAGTGGAAACCAACAGCTTTTGGAGACTTCTTTTTCCCTTAGTCATTGTCACGTTGCTATAGAACTGAAGCAGATTAATTCACAGGTTAAATGTTTCTCATGAAATACATATGGGTCATCCTAGGTAAATATCAGGCAGGTAATGGTTAGTTAAGAAGTCATTTTTTCCAGTCTGTTATTAATACACCCTGTTCTCTTGTATTTGCTTCGCTCTGCACCTTTGCTTATCTCTTAGCAATTTCTTTGAGGTTTTTAAATACTGTGATCTCTTGGTTTCACTTTATCTTCATAATACTTTTACCTGGTGAACTGATTTTTCCAATTTTCCAAGTTATCTTTGCTGATGTGTAGGAATTAGGCTTAATCTAGGTTCACTATGTGTAAAAGGCTACATGGTGGTTTGGGGTTTCTTAGAAATAATAGTATCTGAGGAGAGCTTTGTGAATATTAGAAGTCCTCCCCGGACAGTGTGACTGCAGTGCTGCGAGCCCTGATTTCTTTACTGTGCCTTTTTTAGAGAAAGCTATGCATTTGAGTTTTAATTTTGCAGTTATACCAGCCCATCCTGGTTTCATGGATGAGATACTACTGCTTCATTTCTCGAGGTGGTGACTTGTACCGCTTATCTGAAGGTTATAGTTAGGCTTTCCTAAATTCTAACCTGAGCTTTCCCAGCTGAGAGCCTGGGGTGTTGAGCTGCCCCTTCTATATTAGGTTTTACCTTTGGAAAGCCTTTCTGCTTCTCAGGACCCTCTTTAAACAGTCTTTACTTAGTGTTTGTTTACTTTGGAAGTACTGGAACTGCTTTGTAAGAACTACTTTTTGTTAAAGATATTATCAGGTCCCATCATCCATGCTTTTCATAGTGAGGCCATCAGAGAAGCCCATGGAACACAGCAGAATGCCTATGGATTTGGGAGTGGATGTGGTGTGATTACTAACACGTGTGACTGTCAGAAGCATACATCTCATTCCAGGACTGTGTTTGAGCATGGTTTTTTGCTGCTCTTTTTATGTATGTATGCCTGATGCTCCTTATCAAATCAGTCTATTAAAAGGTTTTTCTGAATTGTCTCTGTAAGGGAGGACCTGAAATAAATTCCCCTTTGGAATGATTCTGCATACATTTTCCCTGCTTTTTCTCATTTTCTTTATAATTCCTTCTTTCCATAAATCCCCTTCAATGATTTCATTCTGCATAGATTTGCTAATGTTAAGCCAGTGTCTGGCTTAGGCTGAGCATGTATGGGGACAGAGTTTTACTAAAGGTTAAAGGGAGTATGCAAAAAGTACAGCATATTTTAAAATCAGGTTTGTGCAATGTCATTGCCATTATAAACTGGGGGAGGAGAGTGCATTATCCCCTTGAACTTTTGTGCCTTTATGTGTATGAGCCATACGTAACTGTAGATTTCCTCGTGGAAATCTATATACATGTAGGGATTTATAGAGAAGGGGGTGGCTTCTAGGTAAAAATTGCTTCTTCTTAGAAGGAATTACTTCAACAACATCCTTTTCCAATGTATCTTTTGAAATATTTTGGTATGTGAGATTTTCTTAATGTGAGAAGATGAAAAAAACCTAAATTAGTCCCTGATTTTCTGTAAGGTAAATGTATTTTACTGAAAATGCATATGGAGAGTAACTTCTATTTTCACAGCATTTGTGCTGCCAGAAAAAAATTTCTCATGATCACTTCCTTAGATTCTTGAAATAAGGAGTGGGAAAAATATTTCACTTTATTAATAGAAATAGGAATAAAAAATTAATAACCATGTTTTCTGCATAAATGGATCTGTAGATTTAAGAAAAAAGGAAAGGTTGCTTACCACATCTACTGGTGGAAATTAAACTTTGAAACTGGGCATCTGCTGGCCAGGGCAATGATGCAGGCAGAGCCTCTGACAGGATGTAGAAGACTGAAATGCAGTCCAGGGTTTCAGAAGCAACAGGTAAAAGTTTGGCATCAAGTACCATCTTAGCTGCTAACCTGTGATGGGTTTCAGAAAGCAGGGGCTGGTTAGTACATACTGCTGTCTCAGTAATCTGCTTTCTGCTAACGTTAGTCCATCTCAAAAGTTCTTTTTACATTTTTTCTCTTCCCCTTTACTCATTGCTCTTTGATGTTCTCTTGTGTCTCTACCTCTGATATTTGTAACACATTCCAATTTCATATACGCTTTTGTAAAATCTTAATAGTATTTACAGTAGTGTAACTCTTGAATGACACAGAAGTAGTAGATCAAAGCTTCTTTTCTTTTTAATCATCTGTCCCCTATGGCATGGACTGTGTTTTCATCAATTTTTGCAAAGCACTGTGTCAAGTATCAAGAATGTTTGGAAGAGATACTGAACCAATCTCTTTTCTGGAAAATCTGAAATTGCAAGCAGACGAAAAACACTGTCAGACCTATAAAATAATTCCTCTGTGATGATACTCTGCACCACTATGCAATTTTTCACCCACAAATCTAAAAATATCTTAACAAGATCTCCAGAAGTTAGGGAACTAGAAGTTATGAGAGTTTTGTTTTGGTTTTTGTTTGTTTGGGGTGTTTTGGTTTTGTTTAAAGATTTCTGCTCAAAATGTGTTTGAATGTATCAGACCTAAGGAGCTGAGGGGATTGCTGGCCACAACATGAAGATCAGTGCAGATCCACCTTTCCCAGAGCTGGCTTGATCGCACTGAACCAGAAAAAATCTTGCCTCTTGCTGTGGTTAGTGCTGCACCTCGATCCGTGGCCTGATGGCCAACGCTCCTCTTCACAGCCATGTTCAAGTGCAAGAAATCTGTACCACCAGCAAGATAAAAAACCCAAAGAAGGGTAATGAGTGGAAACTGTGAGCGTCTGCTAAAGGCCAGATTAGGTCTTCCCTCTGATGATGTTGAGGTTTTACCCACAGAACTTCTTGCTAACACACACTGGGCTCATTAGTAAAGAGGAGCAACTGAATAGTCACATGTACTTTAATGAGAAGTGCATGGGTAGTTGATGTGTGTTTGCATGCTACAACCCAGCATCAATGTCTCGTTGGCTTTGGACACCTCCAGGGATGGTGCCTCAACCCCTTCCCTGGGCAGCCCATTCCAAGGCCTGATAACCCTTTCCATGGAAACATTTTTCCTAATCTCCAACCTGAACCTCCCCTGGAGCATCTTGAGGCTGTTTCCTCTTGTCCCATCGCCTGGGACTTGGGAGAAGAGACTGACCCCCCCTGGCTACACCCTCCTTTCAGGGAGTTG
>JAOTQQ010000012.1:55052472-55064606 GCA_026546715.1 Gallinago undulata
CTATTTTTGTCAGTTAGGTTGACGGTTGGACAAGATGATCTTTAAGGTCCCTTCCAACCTAGAAGATTCTGTGATTCAACCACAGCCCCTTCACCCATTCCTGCAGTGCGTTTAGGCAATACTTCTAAAAAACCTGGGGAGTCGGGGCATTTTTATGATTGTTAGTTGCAGGGATACAGGCTTCACGTTATCGCGTGGTGGGCTGTGTAGAAAGAGAGTTTAAAAGCTCCTGCTGTGGCACTGCCCCCTGGCCCTGCCTGGGTCGCTGCGTGGCCGGGAGCCAGGACTGCTTTTGTGCAGACAGCATCCAACGAGGGAGAGGGGGTTTGTATCCTCTTCCCCGGCCATATGTGAGTTTGTCACAGTCTGATCATAGGGATCTAGGGCTGTTAGAGCTCAGCATATGACGAAACCCCTAGCATTTTCTTGATATGCTACTTTAAGCACTGTATTTGATTCTAAATAGGCTTTCAAGAGCCTACCTGGCTAAAAATGCACATGAGGAAGAGTGATAAAGCCACATTCATTCCCCTTTCCCTCCTTTCCCGAAAGAAACCCTTTTCTTAAGTTGAAATACTCTCTAGGCTCTGCGTTCGGTTTCAGGGGAAAACACTTGAGACCCAGGGAAAAAGCTGAAGTCATATTGGTGTCTGTCTGAAAACATGTAATGTGGAGGAAAGAGACCGAGCATGAGGATGAGGAGGAGCTGTTCAGAAGCTGAGTCCCAGGAAAGCCAGGTTTTGGTGTGATCTAATTTTAGCTTTAAAAGCCCACATGTTAAAATAGTTTAATTACAGACTTTGAAATAGAACATCAAGTAGGACATGGTGCCACTGCCCTTGCTTTTACTCTAAAACCTGTCGCCTGGGACCTCTTACAATATCCCTAATTTCTGAGCAGCCAGAAAACCTGTGCCATTAACAAGAAATAAATTAGGTGCCCACAAAGCAGTTCCTTACTAACAGCTCCCCGTGGAGTGAGACAGTAATTTTACCTTCCTGGATCAGTGTAAAGCAAGGTATCACTGTGTCGTTTAGTGCAACAGATAGAGAAACTTCGTACCATGAAAAATAATAGGTGTTTCCCAAAACATTTGACCATTTTCATTGCTAGAGGATATTAGAAGTTAGGCTTAGGAAGTCAGCCATATCTGCAGAAAATCATCTTCCACATCATTTCCTCTCTCAGTTTTATTTCTGCATCCTAATCCTAGGAACCCGGGCCTGTTCCAGGATTAAATCCTTCTCTTCAGCTGATTCTTAATAAAATTTTGGGTGACTGTAGCCACTGTGCCTGTCTAGCAGATCTAGTGATTTATTTCTTTGCCAACTTGTCACCAACTGGGCATTTAAGACAAACACTTAGTCAAGCTCTAATCATTCATATATCTCAAATGCATATTCTGATAGTATAGGATTGGAAACTTTGTAGATGCATGAAATTGTTAGCTCTGAGCAACAAAGAAAATCTTTCTTATAAATAATGTATGTTTAATTTGACAAGGTTCTTTCATTCTGAGAAAATCTTCTGCCATTCTCTAATCTTGTTGCTCTGATGGGTCCCATCAAATGTCCAGAAGAGCAGCTAGATGGCACTGAAAATAAGCAAGGCTTTTAATAATTCTTCCTACAAAAATGACCTCATGGAAATTTAATGTGTGTACAGTATATTGGAAGATAAATTCTACATCAGCATGTAGGTTTCAAAAGGGACAAGGCTATTAAATAGCACATCAGAAATAGTGCAAGATGAAAAGTTACAGTTTGATCACACAGTCTTCCTTGAAAAGTAAGGTAGAAATGGATAAAGGTTAGATGGGGAAGAAAGGTAGAGGTGAATGGAAAGAGAAAGGTTAAATCAAAAGAGAACATGTTAGAACAAAACAAGTCTTTAAAAATAAGATCGTAAAAGTGCTCACCATGTGCAGACAGGAAGGGGAAAAAAAAATGGGGGGGGGGGAAGTGAAGAAATAATTCATCAGTAGATCACAGAGCAGGAAACCAGCTGCTAATATAGAAGTAGAAGTGATCATTTTATCCAGCAAGGAAATGGTAACAGCTATAATTAAAAAAAGAAAATTGAAAAATAAAAAAGAATGGGATAGAGGTTTGACATTTGATCCAGTGGGAGGTAGAAAACTGCAATGGATAATGACTTTGGTTTCAGATGCATGTCTGTGGTCTCCTTGTCAGAGGGCAGACATAGAAAAGTTAGCTAGCTAGAGACAAAGGACTACGGCTAAAGAAGTCCATCTTAATTAGGAGTGCATTTCGTACATGGGAATAAGAAGCCTCATCTTTTCTCCCTATGCAAAATACCAGTTTGCAGTTAAGAGAGGGTGAAGGGTATGAAACGGGCAGCTCCTGTGCCCCCCAGCTCAGCTGGCAATGCTCAGTAAGTGAGCTGGTGCCTGTGTGACAGCAGTAAATTATTGCTGCATGAAAGCCAGATACGGCACTCGAAACACTCGTTACGTTCATGTTGGGAGCCAAAGGGAACCCATCTCATACATGGAGGCAAGGGTCTGTTGTTAGCACAATTAATGTTTTAATAATCTAACGGAACAAATTAACTAATGTAAAAAAGCTTCACTGATAAAAGAGTTGAAATTGTCATCTAAGAAAACTTCTTACTGTCTACCCCGTTTCTCCCATTGAATCTTTCAATGGTCCTCTGGATCCTAAGGTTGGTACTCTAGTAGGCAGACTCACGATGGGCACCAGCACCCCAAGTCCTTCTCTAGATAAAGTACGATGGTCACGGTGAGGATTTCTTCCTCATCAGTCTTGGGACTTGTCTTCTCATCACAGTCTGCTTCTGTGTCATCAGTCTACAGATAAAGGTCAAAAATTATACAACTGCCTCTTCCATCCTCAGTTAAACCAAAGGGCTACAGCTTGTTTTGCAGGGACTACAGGGGTCTCTCAGCCCTTCACTGTCCATGGAATTCACTGATCTCCAGTCCCTCCAGGCCAGGCACCAATCTGGTGGCCTCTGGCAACTGTTAACCAAGGTACAACGAGCTCAGGCAAAACCAGCCAAGTCCTGAGAGCCTGTTCTGTCAGGTGGCACAAAGCCTGTGTCTGGGCAACATGGGGCAAAGCAAGGGAGAAAAAACATACTTTGGAGCATATTTCTGCCTTTGTAATACTTCAGACAAAAGGACCTACCTTTGAATAAGGCTATTGCATTAGCGAAACTCTAAGATGCTTTAGAAGCCAAGGTGAAATGAATATTATCAGCAGTGAGAAGCAACATTTGTGGTTTAATTCCTGTAAGAGGTTACTGTGCAGGTTGCCCTTGTATGTATGTGCTGTGGTGTTCTTTGTCAACAGCTTTCTTTCTAATATTCATTTTTGTTAAAATATTTTCAGATTGTATTCTGTTCCATTTCTTGTGTGTTAGATTCTGCTATATCTCAGCTTAGTGCCACGCTGTTCAAGTAGCCCTGTTTTCCTTCAGGAAAGATACGTTTGGTGAAATGATTTTGTGGTCTGATTTTCCAAAAAAGTGACAAATGAATGAGTCAATAATAGATGAATAGTAATCAACGGACAATTCTGTGAGTAGTGGAATTAATGGCTAGGATTGTGTCATATATTATTAGTCTTTTATAGGTCTGCCTCCTCACCACATTTCCCGTGATAAATCTAATCATCTAGAGGCAAGCATGACACTATTACTATGCTGCCAAGCATCTACTCATAGGTAAGGTGCTTGAAATCCAGTAGAAGACATAATGGCCCGTTACTTTTTTTCACCAATACGGGCATAAGTTTGTATCTCTCTTCTGCTCGTGTTTCACACAACTTGCAGTACCTTAGCTATCAGGGAGACTTGAGCCCTCTTCATGATTGCCTGCTGATGGGTTCCAAATTTTTAGTGTTGATAAAGAGAAATCAACCAAATCATGCAGAGAGAATGAGGTTCTGCTAGTCATGGCTATTTCCATATAAAGCTGCTTTAAAAATCATCTAGATTTGTGAAACGTTTCTTCTGTATCAATCACAGGATTAGATACTGGCCCTTCTAAGACTTCTAATAGCAAATTATAGAGAGAAATATAGAGTCTCACTAGAGAGAAAAGTGAGACTGAGTGCAGTGAAAAACAACAGAGCTACAAGTGAAAAGAACAGTATGGTACGTATTAAACAATTTGAAACCGGAAGATAGAGAGAAGGAAGAATTATAACCACTTGATTAAAAGATTTGAACGTGTTTTCTACTACTGGAAAAAGACTAGCCTTTAAAAAAGAAAAAATGAGTTCATCAGTGGTTCAACTGTGCTTATAGAGTGGAAGCACTGCAATCATATTTTGCATCTGACAGTAATTTCAGTAGTAGTCACAATAATATTTTGGAGCCGAACTTGATAAAGGTGAAGCAATGAGCTAATGGCATGTGTCGTATGTAGTGATTTTATTATTCATTCTCCGAGGTTTATTGCTCTTTCAGGAGCACTTCCTTCATGGCAGAGTTTTGTCATAAAATTATTTGAGAAGAGTCTGCAGTCAGTTACATTTGGATCTCCTGAAAGATTATTTCAAACTAATGCTGGTGTAAGTGTTGAGCAGAATCTGGGTCATTTTACCCACATCTCAGCACCCTTCTGAGTTGAACGTCAGAACAATAAAATCTTTGCAGTTACTGAAACATAAAGTACCAGAAGACAATTCAGTTATGTGCAATATATGTTGATATATTCAAATATCCATTGATCACAGCATTGCAAGAGTCCATTTTTGATTGGACATGCTAGACTAATCAGTAAAAATGCCAGATGGAGTTGCTGAATTGTAAAAGGGGAAAAGAGCGTAATAGACTCTGTATATATTTTAGGAAGCAAGACAATAAAAAGTTAGCAAAGTTTTACAAAACAAGGGAAGTTCATCCACTCAGTTTTAAATAATTTATAGCTATAAATGAAGCAAATAATTTCTATTTCTTCTAAATACCAGAGAAAGAAGAATATCTTCATGCCAGCAGAAAGTCTGTAGACATTCCAAATAATATAATTTTGCATGTTGTGAGAACAGCGTGCACTAACTTCTTCCTCAAAAAGAATTTGCATATTCAATGAGCAATATTTTGAGTTTTCTATTTTGATTGCCTTTCACTCAAAAAGAACTCCAAAGCCTTTGTAGCTGTTGTGTGTTCAGGCGAAGAAATAAATGCATCACACAATTTTCTAAGGACTTACCTCTCATTTTGGCCCAGCATTGTGTCTACTTTTGCAGCCTTTCTCTGGCAGAACAGGAACTCATAATGAACAATTAAGGTATTGTGATGGTGAAATTGAGCCCTCTGCCCTGAGAGTAAGTGTGGCTTATCCAGAAGAGGGTTTGAGTAAGACTAAGAGCAAGGGATAAGACTTGTGATTGTCCTTTGTGAAACGTGAACTTCATCCATAGTGGTTTAGGGACAAAGAATGGGCCAAAATACATCTATGAGAACTATATTACCACCTATTCAAGGATCTAAACGCAAACTCACCTTTAAAATAGGGTGTAAGGGCTGGAGTGGTGTGCCCGCTCCCAACGCCCCCAGTGAGTGTAGGAAAACGCATTCTCCAAAGCATTCAACACTGCCCACAAACCACGTGATACAGTGGTTTCCTCCATTAAAATGTAATTAAGAATTCTGAACACTGGAGCTAGTTGGATGGTTGTTTTTTCACATTTTCAGCGGTCAAGTTTTGGGACTAGAACCTATGATCCATTTCTGCTATTTCTTAGTTATTCTTTCATCTCCAGCATTTCATATTTCAAATTGTCGTGTAAGCCCTTGTTTTTTCTCTCTCTTTGATATTATCTTGGGTTTTGGTTTGTTTCAATCTTTATAACACTGTATTAATTTTCATAATGTTTTGTTGTGGGCAAGGTAATGTGGATTTAATTCTTTTACCCAGTTCCTGTGTAATCTCTCTATGGCATGGTCACTGATTATTTAGAGAGTTTTTTATCCTGAGGCAGAGCTAGCTGCATGGTCCTGTCTTTCTGACCATCATAATTTATTTTTAATATACATTTTAAAATCTAAAATTGTAGTAGATTTTGTTCTGTTAAGACCTAAACAGTTCAATGGCCTTATAAATGATTCATTTTAAAAACATTGAGAAGAAAAACTTCAGGAAAGAGATTATCTTAAACGGTGCCATGTTCAGAAATGAAATAATTAAAGCTGGTAGTTAAGTAGTAAGAGAAGAATGTAGTCTCGGAATTTCTGAATAAAGAATATGTCTGAATGGTCTATCTTTAATGAAATAAAATACAGAGCTCTGGAAATAATGTGCTAAGAATACAGAAATGAAACAAACAGCAAATGATATTCGTCTGTGCTATGTCATTCAGTAATTACAAAGCATTAGGGATCAGTAGCAGGGAATTTATAAGCAAAAGTTTGCAGCAAGCAGTGTTGCAACATTCCAAGGAAATCAATGATGTCAGTTCTGATGTTACGATAGGACTTGCCCATAGTTTGGGTTGATCACCTGGTCCGGTCACGCTTGTTGTACCTTTTGTAGACGGAAACTGCCCAAACCTAAATAAGATGCTAGAAATGTAATAGAATTTCCATGCAGTGTTTAGGACATGCGTAATGCATTCATTGAAAACTGGTCTGATTTTTTTCTGAATTCTAAATATGACTCTTGAAAATTTGATTGGGGGGGGGCGGTTGGAGTGGGGATGGGTGCATTGGTCAGGCAGCCTCTAATTCTCACTGCTGAATAGTAGTGCCATTAGAAAAATGTTTCTGATGAGCGTTGGGTTTGCTGAGTGGCCAGGGGTAGCTGGGCTGGGGAAGGAGGATGATGTACACATACATAAGTACAGCCCCTGAGGTTGTTCTTATAACTGTCATTGGCTCAGATACTCATATGAAATCAGGCATTTCTAATAAAATAGACCACACGTAATGAAGTGAAATAAATCAGAAATGTGCATGTACTAAAAATATAACCATCTACATATGTAGCTAAATATATGTATACATGGTGTATATATATGTATTTTTAGATATATATGCCTGCCTACCTACAGATATCTACGTATTGGAATCCATTGAGCTAGCAGCAATCCATTTTGTATTCTTGTTTTGTCTGCTTTGTGTCAGAACATGGTAATTCTCCATACATAAATTTTAGAAGACATCGGGAGTTTCTTTTGTTATTAAATTAATTCATTTTTGTTTGGATTCCTTCCTCATCTTGTAAGGTTTCCTAAATAAACAAGCAGAGAGCTGTGCCAATTTGGGACTCTCTCATTTTTGTGCACCACCTTTCTCCTCTTTACTTTTCATCTCTTTCTGACAAAAAAAAACCCAAGCCTTTACTATACAGGGGAAAAAAAAAAAAAAGAGGTGAAAGTGAGATAAGGCAGACAAAAGGTAGTAGGAAAAAAGAAGATATTTAGACGTTAGATGCAGAATTCAAAAGGAAAATAAAAGAAACACTTTTTGACAAAGGTTTGAAGGAACGTTCAGTCTTATCAGAAAAATTCTTAGCTGTCAGTTTATTTAGTTATTGGTGATAACTATAATAACAGCAGCTTTTGTGAATTCTGAAGTGTAGTGACCAAAGCACGGAGTTAGGGCAGTAATTGTCCAGCAACTATTAATCGAACAGGTATCCATATGTTAATTATCATTCAAGATACTATCTTTTTAGTAGTTAAGTATTCAAATGCATGTTTTCATGTTTCACTCATGTCCCTTAATTACAAATTTCATTTCCTACTATTTTTTGCAAGTAACAATGCTTTAGCTGTTATTTTTTGCTAATTTACTGGACTTCAGGTGTACAGAAAGATATATATCTATGCACCTTTATTCTGCATTGTAGCACAGAGAAGAAAATATTGTCTCCTCCAAAGAGCTTGATCTTTTGCTATCACCTATCTTGAATGCTTCAGTGGTGCAGAGATTTGTTCAGTCTGGTGGAACTCATCAGATGTCAGAAACACCCCATAATTCATTGTGTAGATATTTGTGTCATCTCCCTTGAAGCATGGAGGGAACTAGTGCCTCATCTGAAACGTCTCGAAATTCCATTTGCAGAAAACCCATTGTGAATGGCTGGCTGTAGGGATTGCAGAGAAAAATAATTCTGAGCCCTGATATAAAAGATGTAAGTTGCCTGTGTGTGTTCCCCCAAAAGAAAATCATTATTTTTCCTGTGATGTTTTCTCCCCACAATGGCAAGTATTGGTTCCATTACTCACTAATTAAAGTGACAGCATTCATTTTGGGACCACCTCTGCACCAAAAGTAAATCCTATATTGAAAGATTAAGGCAAAGAGCAAATCTTTTTACTGCTTGTTACAGGTCTTTAAGAAAATGCTGCATCACAACAATCTGAGGATTTCTTTCCAAAATATTAGCTCACAAAAACAAAATGTAAAGTTGTAATATTATAGTATATAATTACAGCTTGACATCTCACAAGATAGAGGTAATATGCCACAGCATCTTCTTAGAACAGTGTTGGCTTAACACTGTTCTAAGTGTCCTCTCACTCTTTTTATTGTGTTGTAAGTCAAAAGTTTCAATAAACACCTGGCATGCTTCTGGAACTACAGACATGACCTTTAAATATACTTTGCGTCTTAGATCATTTGTCAAACCTGCTGGTTTGCCATAGTTGATGCTGCTGTCTGTTTCTGATCAAGGACTAGAGTTTTGGAAACTTGGCAAAAAGTATGTCTGTGGCTGTTTCACAGTCATTAATATCAGATCTGTGCAGTACTGGATGAGCCAGAAATGTATATTAGATCTAATTCAGGCATGTGAACATCACAGAATATGTGATGATTTTTTGGAGAAGACTAGAATAAAGGTAAGACTTTCATACACTTATGCTGGTGTGGTCCTGCCCCTGCAGGACCCCAGCTGTACCTTAGCTGGCGCAAAGTTAGCGTTGCGTGGACAAACGATACTGGGTGTAGCATAAAGGCTGCCGATACGAAGTTAATCCATCATTTTCTTCAGAACAAATCTGCAGAGTGTGTTTGTAGCAAATCAGTACCTTTTCCATCACACGTTTGCACTATTTCTGATCTGGTACTAGAAGTCTTAAAGCTAGTCTTACTGCATGATAGATCAGAGCAGTTTATATATATATATATATACACTATATATATAATCCATTGATTATATATAAAATGGCAAATAAAGTTCTTCTTGATTAGTTTCCTTTCCAGCTTATTCATAATCATTGTCTCTTCATGCCTTATCACAAGGGTAGCTCACAGAGTGTATTCTGATCCATACACAGCTCCAAATATCTCAAGGAGAGTGTGTGATTCACAGCTGGAGAAGCACTGAGCTACACTGCTGGAGTAGTGGCTTATTTCTTGGCAATAACTGAAAAATTCTGCATTATGATGCAAAACTACTTTTTACAGCTTCGCTCCATGCCCATCCTCCAGTCTGTTTCTCTTTCTGAAATAAATATGTCCAGTCTGAAGCCAGGATTCCCTGTTAGTAGTTCGTTCAGGTCATCCATCAATAAAGCAGAGGCACGGCTGCCAGTTCTGTTAGGTCAGATAGTACAACAGCCCTATTTTTCCTGAGATTGGCAGATTTTAAGGCATGAAAAAGAGACAGCAGCTAGGGGCATGGTCATTGTTGATAAGACACAGGTGAGCACAGTAAGTCATAGATAAAATATACATTCGATACAGAACACACAATCACTTTTATAAATAAATTACTCCTTAACAGGCTCGCAGCTTGCAGATGCTTTTGGACCTCACCCAGTAAGTCCACACTATACTGTTGGGTTTAGTGTTTCTTTCTGGCCATCAATACAGTTTTTTCCCCAATTTCTCACTAAAGTTTGATCACTGTCTGCAAACTAGTAGTGAATTGTGCACAGTCAGTCCAAAATATTAAAACTTCTTTCAAAGTCCATCCTGGTTTGTGGTGGAATGGGACATGTTGAAGCCTAACTACAATGTAAATGGCAACTCTGCAGATACAATTGGAAGTGCATCTAGCTCAGGTGGGTCAAGAAATATCAATCTTGGTACTATTTAGCACAAATTGAGCATATTTCTAAAAATATTTCCTTTAATATCAAGGGGAAATAGATTATAAGTTCAAGTGAATGCTAGATGACTTTATTTGTATAGTATGAATATTTGAAAAAAAAAAAAAAACCACTCAGTTACTGTATAGCCCGTAAAGGCTTTTAAAAATAATTATAGTGACCTTTTCTTAGACTTTTAGTGCAGATGGAAAGTTAAAAGCTAGACACCAATAGCTGCATCAGAACTCATATTAATGGAAAAACTTCAAATCATTAATAATAACATTAGTCAACCAAGATTTTTGTATAAGTCACTGCTTTGTATGAAAAACATACTGCAAAAAGGCACTCACAAGGTAACTTTGAAAGTTACATGTACATTCTATTATAATCAGATTTATAGGATTAATTCTACTAAACAGAATGTGGCAGTAATCACAAGTAAAATGGAAGAAAAGTTTGCCTGTGAAAACCTAGGAAACTTAAAACCACCAAAGAATCTTTTAGATCACTTGTGAATACCTGAAATCAAAAAAAAAAAAAATCTCATATCAGTCTGTCTTGCCTGAAAGACATCCGGCTTTTGGTCTACGAGGTGAGTTGAAGACTGTCAATATGCTAGACAGAATGGCTGTCACTCAGAGGAAGTCTTTCATGCTAGAGAAATGGGTTGGCAGGATCCTTACGTAGGTTAACAATCCAGTTTTGGGCTCCACATCCGAAGAAAGACATTAACAAACTGGAGCAAGTCCAACAGTAGGGTCATAAAAATTATTTGGAAAGTGGGGAAGATAACGTTGAAGCAGAGGCAGAGAAGGCTGGGCTTGTTTAGCCTGTTCAGCTGGGCTGGAGAGGAGAAGGCTAAGGGAGGGGATCTAATGGCTCTCTTCTGTTACGTAAGGGGTGTTTTTAGAGAAGGCAAGGGGCAGACGTTTCTCAAAGGTGGGCAATGTAAGACTAGGAGGCAGTGGGCATGAACTACAGTCAAGGGAATTCCAGATGATCATAGGAAAAAAAAAAAAAAATATTTCACTTTGAGAGTAGTTAGCCACTGCAGCCATCTGCCTGGGAAGCCTGTGGGAGCCCAGTCTCTTGAGATATTCAGGTCTGTGTGTGCCCTGCTCTAAGTTTGACGTTAGCACCGCTTTGAGCAGCTGTTTGGAGTAAACGAACAAGCGTGTCCCATCCACTCTAAACTCTTCTGTTTGTTTGGGACTAATGAAGGAAGCAAATTTTGAGCAGGAGTTGATGGGTAGTCCCATCTCCTCCTTAGCAGGCTGAGGAGATGGCCTTGTGCAGCTGTAGGGTTCGTCAGTGCTGTGTGGTGTTGGAGCATGTGTGTTCACTGGCCAGTGATAAAATCATGGTAGTGAAATACAAGAAGAAAAGGAGCTTCTGAGGCACAACTCCAGTAATGTGTCACAGCACGAAAATAGCAGCCCTAAGATCCACCTCCAAAAGCAATTGAGTATCTTAGGGCTCTTTGCAGAGAAACGATGGGGTATCCATCTTATAAATTACAAAGCAGGTGCAAGTGGAAAATCAATCATGTAGTACTTCACTAAAGGTCCCAAGTATTTTTCAAGGGTAGTCAGTATCGGTTGTTTTGTTTGCAAAGTAGATTATAAAGCCAAAAGGGATTTTTACAATCATTTAATTTGACCTCCCATTTAAAACATGAATAGGGTTTTCTGTTTATATAGAGCATATGTTTTAGAAGAGATCTCATTTTTCACTATACAAATTTTTAGTAGTAGAGAATCTAACACAACTCTCAGCAAATTGTGCCAGAGGTTAATGAACTTCACTGAACTTTATTTTGAGCTTGAAATTGCCTGGCTTCGTCTTCCACCGGCGGGTTGATTTTATGCTTTGCCTGCTTCTGTGAGAAATTTAATAACAACTTCTGAAATGTCTGCTCTCCCTCTGGGTATTTAGGGAATGTAACCAAGGTTGCTTTTTAGTGTTTTACTCCAGGGTTACAAAGTCTTACACCAAAGGTGGTGTCCAGAGCTGGTGGGGCCTGGTGGGGGCCTGGTGGGGCCTGGTGGCTGCGGGAGAGGCCTCCTGTGGTAACCAGGGCTTGGCAGGACGGCCCGTTTGCAA
>JAOTQQ010000012.1:55076519-55091234 GCA_026546715.1 Gallinago undulata
GGCAGAGCCCTGGCAGAGGCTGCCCAGAGAGGTGGTGGAGTCTCCATCTCTGGAGACATTCCAAACCTGCCTGGACAAGTTCCTGTGGGACCTGCTCTGGGTGGATCTGCTTTGGCAGAGGTTGGACTAGATGATCTCCAGAGGTCTCTTCCAACCCCATGTGATTCTGTCTGCCGCACCCATGGTAGCCAGCTAATGGGGGCTGTCTAAGAGCCCCTCTAGTGTGAGCCCCAGCACAATATGCTGGGCAATTACAGGTGGTTGGTGGTGTCCAGGGGGGCAGTGCTGGAAATATGGGTTGTGGGGGTGGCTAGCAGAATATGTGCTGAATACAAACCCCCTAAAATCATATGTTCCCTCCTTGACCTTTCTGCAAATTTAATCATGTATATTGGTATCTTCCTAAATTCATTTGTGTTCCTAAGCCTGCGGGTAGGTCTTTTCTTCAGAATGGAGAAGCACGTGTCCAAGTGGGGCCAGATGCCTAGCTAGTGTATATGCACACTGAAAGCAATAGAAGTGAAAAATGGTGACAAAACCACCAGAATGCATTCTGGGTTTAAAACTGTATGCCATTTGTCATTTAAAAGAATTAAAACATATGCTCTGTTTGTGTCCGTCGTATTGGTCTATGACCCCCATCGCTGTAGTCTGTAACGCTGCTGTCACTTTCATCTGCCTTCATCATTTCTACCTGATTCTGAATTTTTAATTTTCTTTTTGGCAATTCTATGTAATTCATTTTCTTCTGGTGCTTTAATTAGCAGTTTTGCTTCTTGGAGATGTGCTTGCTGACTGAATCGTGCGATCCTTGAGAGGAAGGGTGTAAACAAAGAATTTTTATTAACAGTCAAAACTACAGCGTTTCCACTGCAGTATAAAAACTAAGTTCAAACATGAAAAAATTCAATATAAAAAATTCAGTATAAAAAAAATACAATAGGCGTTTCAATTATCATTAATGCTGCAGTTGGATCCTGTATCAGTAGAAGTGATTCCATCATTCACTGTGGAAAGATAATGTTTACCCTTAACGGGCTTATTAAAGAAACTTTTGGAAGCCGGGGTCACATACTCTCATATCTGATGGGTTGTGTTGCAGGTTGGAAATGCTGCCACGGCATTCACACGGCCCAGGCTTCTAACTCACAGCATTTAGTTCCACCATAATTGAGTCACAGAAGCTAAGATGACCAACTTAGAGTCTAGAATCAAGTCACGCTATCACCCTACCCTTTGCTTAGCACTAGAGCAGCATAGGAACATCTAATAAAAGCCTGCAGCTGCCACAAATTTGTCACATTGCTGTGTTTTCAATAGTGTTATTTTATATAACGTTGAACAATTCAAAAGCATTGAACAAAGCAAGTGTTTTCGGAGAGCTGTGGCTTTTTGGGTTTTTGGTGTTTTTTAACATGTGTGCAGGTAATTGGTTGCTCTCTCCATCTCTGGAATTTGAATTTATTTAGAGTTCCATGTGAATCAATTTCAGCATATGTCTGGGATAAGTAGATTTCAGGTCTAGATGATCAAATCTAATTGTGAAATGGCTATTTTTAGAATTATGGACATTATTTTTTTTTTGGAGATGTATAAGTGAGACGCACAAACAGGAAATTATGAAAAGTAGAATATCCATTATGTAGGATTTTCTTATAAAATTTATTAATAAGTGAATTCCGTGCAAATAGCTTCATTTGATTTACTGAGAAAATACCAGTGTCAGATGAGATGAGGGAAAAAGACTTTTTAAAGAAACATGTTTATAGTCTGAGTTCAATCATGTTTTCTAAATGTGAAAAATCACATTGAGATTGATTGAGTTATTCAAATGGGTTTGAAGTTAAGCTCATATTTAACTGTCTTGCTGAACTGGAGGAGTAAAAGGAAGCTTTCCACTAAGGGCATTTTTCAAATTAGAAATTAAAGTGTGGCAAGGATATTTATATATGTACACATTGGAGGCTTAGTTAGTCAAAGAGCAATAGAAACAAAATTAAAACAGTATATGAAAATATCAAGTTACAGACCCAATGCCAAGAAATTTGATTATATCAAAGTTCAGATCACCTTTGCTAAAGTACTGAATAAAAAAAATATATGCAGTTTTAAAAAATGGTTAAGATGCTTTTGGAATTTGATAATATCTCTTTATGCTTTGCTTTGGACCAGCTGGAGAGAGCATGATGAACATGTTTGTTTTCCAGAGAAGACAGATTAATTTCCAATTAAAAGCTGTTATTAAAAAAAAAAAAAGAGAGAGAGAAAATGAATGCATCTTTCTGTGCAACATTTGTGGTCAAATATTGAATAATCCATCTGATAGCTTACTATATGAATTTGAAATTAATTGAAAATAATTATGGAACCTGCTCACGTATTTTCATTATATAAACTGAGAACAATTTAAAAGCTAAACAAAGAGCATACAAGATAAAAAATATTTAATTAATTTCAATCACTATAAGTTGCATGAATACAGAAAAGAAAATGTGCTTTGTTTATCTGGCAAGGTCCTTTGAATTTCTCAATAATAATGAATGCATTTGTTTGCCAGCAATGTGGGATGGCTGTCCAGTTGTGTGTTGTTAACATCTGCATATTAAACAACTGAACCCAAGTAATGCATCATAACACAGTAATTAGAGTTCTACCTCTTGGATGTATGATAATCTTGCATTTTTATTCCTTGCAGAAGGGAATCCATACACCTGGTGGGTCGGAAAAGCCAATGAGAAGCACTACTACTGGGGCGGATCAGGACCTGGCATCCAGAAGTGTGCCTGCGGCATCGAACGCAACTGTACCGATCCCAAGTACTACTGCAACTGTGATGCTGATTATAAGCAATGGTGAGTGGGTTACAAGATGGTAGGATGAGAAGGGCCAGAATCTCTTAACTTTTACAGTACTGCCGTTATTTTGAGAGCTAAAATTGCAAAGTTAAGTCTAATAGGAAAAGCCAGGATTTTGGCTGTCCGTGCAACTTTGTCTCCATCGTATTGAGTTGTATTACAATACAGTATTTACATTCTTTCTCTGCAACTTTATTTTTCCCTCAGAATTTCTTCTCTTTTTGCCTGTGGAATTGAGAGAGATGAATTGAAATCACTCATTTAGTGACTCCAATGCTCATGATCCATCTTTCATGAGAATAATGTGTTAAGAACTAGGTTTAAAGAGTATTATAGAATGAGGCTTTGTATTTCAGAGGAAACAATTGCACTTTCCATGAGATAATTAAATATTCATTGGCCTGTGGGTTGAGAATACAAACCTATAGCCCGTTTGGGATGAGACAGTGAGAACTGGTTCGAGCTTCTTCTCTAATAAATAGTTATTGATTCACCCCCAGTGGAACAATTTTAGCAGAGGGACTGAGGAAGTCCTGCCACGGAGTGTTTTGCAGCCTGGTAACAGGGGCAGTCTGCTGTGAGGTAATTGATGTGGGTTTAAATCCCTTCAGGCAGAAAAGAGAATTAAACCTGCATCTCTGATATTCCCTATAAGCACTCTAACAATGAACCTACTGCGTGAAGCTCATAATCATTTTGTGTGAGACCCTCTCTGTGCTCTTAGAACGCTTTGTTTATAAAGCTTCAACCATTTGTGTCTCTTATCACGACAGGCAGCGTTATATTTTATATGGTATGCATTGTTCAGTGACCAATTGAACCATACTTTAATGAACACTTTTCCCATTAATAGCAACCTGTTGGTAATTGAATCAATACTAGCTCATTTTGTGTTAATTGAGAAATTCATAGAACTATTAATGAATATAGAGCTACGGAACTCTAATGGTATGTCACAGATTTAAAAAAAAAAAAAAAAGAGTAGGGAGTATCTCAGAACTGGAGAATCACAGAATAGTTGAAGTTGGAAGAGACCTCAGAGTTCACCTTGTTTGAACTCCCTGCTCAAGCAGGGCCACCTTGAGACAGTTGTCCAGGACCATGTCTGGACGGCTTTTGAATATATCCAAGGATGGAGGCTCTGTAGCTTCCCTGGGCAACCTATGCCAGTGCTTGGTCACCCTTGTAGTAAGGAAATGTTTCCTGGTTCTCAGAGAGAACTTCCTGCATTTCAGTTTGTGCCCACTGCCTCTGGTCCTGGTCCTGGGCATGCCAGACAAAGCCTGGCTCTGTCCTCTTAACATCTCTCCCTTCAGGTTTTCATACACATTAATGAGATCACCCTCAACCTTCTCTTCTTCCAGGCTGAACAGTCCTAGCTCTTTCAGCTTCTCTTCATAGGAGACATGCTGCAGTCCCTCCATCATCTTAGTGGCTTTTTTTTTTTGGACTGTCTCCAGTAATTCCATCTCTGTCCTGTACTGGGGAGCCCAGAACTGGACACAGTACTCCAGGTGTGGAGTAGAGAGGAAGGAACACTTTCCTTGACCTGTGGGCAATATTTTGGCTAATGTAGCCCTGGATACCATTACCCCTCTTGGCCTCAAGGGTATATCACGGGCTCATGTTCAACTTGGCATTCACCAGGACCCCCAGGGCCTTTCCTGCCAAGTCGCTTCCCAGCTGGTTGGCACCCAGCGTGTGCCAGTGCCTGGGGTTTTTATTCCCCAGGTGCAAGACTTCACACTTTTTCCTGTTAAACTTCGTGATATTTCTGCGAGCCCGTTTCTCCAGTTTGCCAAGGTCCCTCTGGGTGGCACATGACCCTCTGGCGTATCATCAAACTCCTCCCAGTTTAGTGTCGTCTGCAAGATTGAAGTACGAAAAATACAAAATGAAGTAAATAAAGGAAATCTTCCAGGTCCTGCAAAATTGTTAGATGGTGCGGGGCGTGCTACAGAACATCACACAGAGAGAAAAGTCAGTATTAGAGACAGAGGAATCGGACATGGTGCAAAACTTCAGAGCTAGAGTTATAGAGAGAGTTAAGAAAATGAAGTCAGAGGACTCTTGCCTCAAACACGGGCAGTCGAGCAGTGGGGCAGGAAGGTGGTAGGTTTGGTTCTGTGACAAAACGATAACCATAAAAGGAAGATATTGTAATAATGATTACGATAATGGCAGAATTAGGAGCACTTATGGTTTTCATTGCTTGAGGCACTGGATGTGTATCCATGAATAATAGTCTGTGTACCATATGTTGACTGTTTTCTTTTATGCTGAGGGAAATGCATGAGGGAAATAACATTGACTTTTGATATCTTCTTGTGGCTTCTCTAAGAGTCACAGATGATAATTTAATAAGCAGCATTCACTCCATAATCTTTTTCTGTAACCTCTGTGCCACCTACCTGCACTGGGATCATATGGAATCTTCTAATAAATAGATTAATATAATTACTGGATTTTTTTAAATCTAAAATAAATAGAAGTGCAAGTAGAATATTGTCCACAATTTTTCTTGTAAAAGTTACAAATTGTGTTAGAAATGAAGATAGGGATTGCAGTTCGATGAAGAATCTCATAGCAAAGGCAAGAGAATGCTTCCCTGGAGAACTGGATTCTAACTCTGTCTCTGGAATTACATTGCCATGGCTAGTTTCATAAGTCATTTCTTCCCAGAGCAATCATTAGTTTTATCCTAATTTTCTGGGTACCTAACTGGAAACCCAGAGGTCCAGTTTGTGGAAATACCGAATGTTCACAGGTGCAACTGGAATAAGTGATGGCTCTCCCTGAATGTATTTAACGTTGTGCTCCAGATCAAAAAAAAACAATCAAACAAAAAAAACCCCAAACCAAACCAAACCAAACAATGCTTGTAGGCATCTCAGATTGACCACTAAAAATGGATGTGTGCTTTTAACCTTAAGGTCTTTCAGCATTAACACCCAATCTGTAGAACGGAGATGATGCCAAATACTCACCTCACAGAGGGATTGCAAAGACAGGTAGATTTATGTCGCAATCATCTGCTCTAGTAATGAGTACTACAGAAAATCCAATGAGAAAATGCAGTCTTTATAGAAAGAGTTGAAATGCACATTAAATATAAAATGGGGTCCACATACTGGTGCATGAGAGCAAATTAGGACAGTGTTTTACTAAATGAATATTTTAAGCCTCCTGTGCTGAATAATGCTGGAGCCCTCTGGAAAAAATAATAATCAGTGACTAGTCAAGGACTATATCGTGGTGCTAGGTACAGGGGCAAATTGAAGTGCAAATTAAAGCTCTTTAAGCAGCCTGAAATATGTGGTTTTCCTAAATTTTGTATTTGATTTGATATTTTTTTACCAACTAATTTTTTGTAACTAGAGAAGTTAATTATGGACTCAATTACAATGTAATTTTTCCCCTGGACTAGCTTACCCCATAGGCTTGATATACCTTAAATCTGGATGTTTCTTCTCTTGAAACTTTTAAAGATGACTGAGCAACTTTACACCTTGTCTGAATAAAATACAAAAGAGCATTTTGTAAGTTTAGCACATGCCTAATGTCTTGGTTATCAGGTCTGGATAGTAGATAAGCCAAATGGTAGATACTGGCAGGGAATAGATGGGGAATTCAAATTTATATGTATTTGCACATATCATCTAAAAATGAACCTGATTCTTAAGAGAGGCCTCTGTTGTTCCTGCAATGTAAATATTAAGTAATCTTTTTTGTCATGATAAAGAAATAAAAACACAGGTGGAAGATCTTGACTCAGAACAATCCTATCAAAATGAAACTTAGTTTCCAATTTTCCATTATTTGTGTCCAAAACGAAATTAATTCAGAGGTAAGTGGATCAGATAAAAAAAAAAAAAGTTAGTTTTGCTTGCAAGCAAAGGTCATTTATTGAAGAGTCTGTGGTTGATGTTCAAAGTCTCAGTCTTAAGAGAATAAACTCTACTGAGGTTGCTGTTATTAGCAGAAAGAAATTCTCTGGGTTGCTGTTAAACAAAATCTTCAAATGAATAATTTTAGTAAAATATAAGGGGTTTTTGAATTTTGACTATTATCTTTTTTGAATAAAAATTTTATTGATATTACTATTTATACAGTTCCTTAAAAAATGGCTGGCATTGTAGAGACAGACAATCTGTACCAATTAAGTAGCAAATGTAAAGATTGGTAGACATGAAGTATAGTATGTACTAATTCCCATCAAAATCACTGATATTTCGGTTTCTGACTCCCTCAGGCACTTTTGAAAAGTCCCTCTGTCCTTCAGCCGTGTGCACTCTCAGTAACAGAGCTGCTGATGCAGAGAGAACTGGCTGCTTACGTGACACTGGCTTCTCCCATCCTTCTCTAGAAGCTGCTAAGAATGTCTTTGGATATTTTTTTTACTGTTACTTTCTCATCTAGGCAGCAACAGGAGTTTCCACAGAGGTGTTAGGTGATCAGAAGTGACTAAGTTATACATCCGCTGTGAAAAAAACCCAACAAAGCCCGAAACCAAAGTAAGAACTTAGTTTGGCTCTACTTGATTGCATTTTTGGTGCAATTTATTTACTATTTGTAGGATTATGAAGAGAAATCATCAAGAAGTAAAAGGGATTAAATGTGGGTATACCTAAAAGAACTTGAAGGACTACAGAAGTTGCAGTGAGGAACATGCATGACTGTAAACATCCTATATGTATATATGAAAAATTTCCCATTTCACTTGACAGATTGGCTGCATACAAAAATCAAGTATTTATATAATGTAGCCATAGGTTTAAGCAGTACGTGGCAAAACAGATATTTTGGCTAAAATAGAGGCCTGTATTTAACAAGAAAACGTACTGGTTTGTATTACATGAAACCAGAAAAGAAAAAAAAAAGAATAGAAAATTATCTAGTAAGGTTTGTGATGTCCTGCTGTTTCACCTGACATCCAATAAAGACAATGAACCTCAATTTCCTAGAAATGGAAGAAATTTTGTAGAATTAGGCCTCACCATCTTAAAAGCTGTAATTTAATGTTTTTGCAGAACTTAGAGGCCATCCTTGAAATGACAGGCCAGAAAACACATTTAATAATTTTGTGTTGTAACTGTGTGCAGTAATTACATCTGTTCAGTAAAAGCTGAAGTACCAAAACTTATTTTTTTACTTATGCTTAAGGAATAAAATAGTTCTAAGGGAGAAGGGGAGGCAGCTCAACTGACAACTTGCATTACTTGATAGGGTTGTTTTTCTTTCACTGGTAGAAATCCAGACAGCCTTTCCTAGGTTTTTAGGGTTACCTTTCAGAGTTCCTCTGTACGTTGACATTGTCACCTAGTGTTAAGATAATTCCAGTCAATCAAAATTTAGCACTATGACAGTATGTAATGGCACAGAATAAAAATCTGCATGAAGAGGAACACTGAAGACAGAAAGTCAAGCATTCAAACCTTAGAAAATGTTAGATTTAATCCAGCTGGTGGTACTTTTTTTTTTTTTTTTTTCTGAATGATTGATAGATTTGAGCTGAAACTTTCAGCAGCAGAAAAGCAGATAGCCAGAAGCCAGGAAGTTCATTCCCACTAGTTATAGTTTGGCCATTAAATCTACTCTAGTAGGGAAAAGGGTCAAGTGACTGGGTGTTAATGGGCTGCTGCCTCTTCTGCATTTCTCAGCTGGGCTTGTCAGCTGTGTTTGGTATGCAATAGTGAAACGGACTTTGCGAGCCAAAAAATTCCACAAAAAATGTGGAATCTTCCTGCTAAATGAATTCTGTCCTCTTTTTGTATAACGTATTCTATGTTTTCTTTTGTAGAAACTAGATGTACCTTGTGTTGTCCACTATGCATTCCTCTTTTCGGCTTCTCCCACCAGAGAAGCCTAAATGCTTGTGTTACTCATAACAACAGATTAAGAGTTTGGGAGATGGAAGTGATAAAGTGGAGAGATGAACTCCATCCAGCACTTGGCCATGCTACGGATATGCTAAATAGCACCTTTCAAATTGTCATTTATTTGTGCCCCGGTACCACCACAGAACTCCAGGCAGAGGCCAGGAGTTGTTGTCTACAGTCTACAAACATGAAAGGGCTGTTTTTTTCCTCACTGTTTCTATTCTCATAAATACAAACATAAGACTAACGTGAGTAATTGAAAAGTTAGTTTGAGGGCAGATGCATCTCTTGCACACAAAAAAATATTTAGGCTACTGATTTTAGTACTTTATGTTTGAAGGACAGCAGCTGCTGGCCTGGAGTTGTCCCTGAGGTTTGTGTTGTATTGCTAATGCATAGCCCACAGCTGGCAGCTCTAGTCCAGGATCTGGGCAAACCTGGAGTCACCCAGTTGGCTCTTTCTCCTTTAAAGGTGTTCCATGCAAGTACTGACAGGGGCTGTATGTACGTACATTATGGAAGCTGACAGATTTGCAGCCTGAACTAATACAGGTTGAGGGCATTAGGAGTTAAGGAATTCAACGAATCATTAAACTTGCAAACAATACTCCTGTTTTCTCTCTTTTCCCTCCTGTATCATTCACCTTTGGGAACTGGATTGTGGCCTTGTTTATAAAAAGCTGACCTTTAGCTGTCATCCCACACATTGATATTAAAGAAAGTGTTTCCTTTAATCTTTGTGGCTCACGGCAGTGACCAAACAGCTGAGGAACTGTGTCTTAGCTTTCTTCAAAATTGAAGACACAAGAAAACATGGGCATTGATGTGACATGACATAACCGTTTGGCAGTATGCTTTATCTTTTATTTTGCAGGTACTATGATTTTTCATCCATCAGGCAATATAAAACTAGGATAGCTGAGGATGAGGAAAGAGGAATCTGTACTTCTTCATGCATCACTATCGTTGATGCATGAAGTTCCCTTGCTGCATAGGGAAAAATGGTTGAGCTTTAGCAACCTGCTAAGGATGAAGACAATTCCCACTTGCCTTCAGGTTCCTTCATTATTCAGCGCTAGCAGTAATCAATGAACTTAAAGGGGAGAATGATGACAAGATGTTATCCCTGTTTATTAATTTGTTCTGTATATCCCTGTGAGACAAAATGTGGCTGTTCATCCTCTTGCCAACCCCACTTCTGGTGTTGCTGTCCAGGTTTTCCTGTGTTCAGCTGTGCTCAGTTCCAGCCAGGCACAGCCAGCTGATCTCATCCAGATCTTTTGGAGTTAAGGAATGATTGAATAAAAAAAAAAAAAAAAAATCAGAATTAGGTATCTGTAATCATTACTTTCTGGCATATTCTTGCTATTGTTAGAAACATCCCATCATTTTGGGAGTATTCTAACAAATTTATGAAGCTTATGAATTAGAGGTGAAAATGCAGATAAGATTTTTTTTTTGTACCATACAGATGATTTAAAATATAACTCCCAGCATATTTGTTTCTTTCTGTTATTAAACTTTGTGATTAATGTGTGAATGACACATCAGGTGACCAAGAACAGAAATGTCTGCTATGTCTTGCCTAGAATCACACAGAAATTTTAGTCTGAGTGAAAAGCTTATGGTTTTAACTTTAAAGGAGGTGACCTTACTGTTGCAGCTTGTCAGGTAAGGGCAGAGTGCTCTGAGCTTTCTGAGCAGAATTCTCTGAGCTCTGAGCAGAACTTTCAGCTGTCGGTTATTTTCTCCTCCTCCTGCTTTTATTTGTGTTCTGACTTAAAGAGTAATGACTCTGCCCTCAGCGCAGTGCTATGAAGATGAAATCACCCCTGTGCTGACCAGCCCAATGTATTTCACTCAGTGCCTGACACTGCTTAGCTCTTAAGAGAGCGCTTTTCTTTTCTTCTTGAATTGTAGGACTCCCTTGACTTGTTTTTCTGAATCAATGCAATTCTTTGTAGAAGACATCTGAAATCTGTGACAACCTGTGTTAATTGGGTAGATGAAGACTGCGGTGCGTGCAGTTATTACTATTAGCAGTCCCATTTTAGCTGAAGCAGTCACAGGGGAGTCCATCAAGCTGAAAGTATTAAGCCTCCGGTGTAAACAAAAGATATATCAGTTTCAATTGTTCTTTGGTGTTCCAGGATATATAGGTACAAGGGGGGAAGTCATCATACGCGGGGGAGTAGGAGGGAGGGGTTGTCCCCAGGTCCCAGACTCGATGGGGATATTTTCTTCAGAGCCACTGATCAAAATATCCTGTCAGTTCATCACCCAGGTATTAGCAAAGCTGCAGTTTTTAGAGGACACATCATTCAAGGTTGCCTGCACCGTCTGGGATAAACAGAGCAATCCAGTAGCCTCTCAAAAAGTCTGCAAGTTGAGCAATAAAGGCGGTGGTTCTAATACCAAGAGAAAAGTTGTTGATACATTTTTGCCTAGCAGAGGATGTAACAAAACAATAGAGGAAAAAAAAACAAAAAAACCCAAACCTCTCAGTAAATTGGAAAAAAGAATGGTACCTGGAAACACTTCCTTCTCTGTCTGGCAGCTGGTTTTCTTTCTTAGATAAATACCAGTTTTCTGCTGGGTTATGAGGTGGCTCACTTTCTGCACATAAGTGGTCTGAACATGGTGCAGTTTTTTGTAAAATTCAGGATGTTTGTCCCCAGCTCTATGGCAGTTTTGCTTTTGCCTTCTGCAAAACGTGATGCAATATATATTCTAAGGAACCAAAATGTAGGCAAAACACGATTTTGTTCTTGCTTCCATTGTCATGGCAGTAGTTCAGCTTCCGTTGCTAAATAAGTGTGTGGTTTTTCAATGTCAACGCTTCTCTTGTATTTTACTACTTACAATATTTATGCTGAATCAGTCTTTTAACTGATTTTTATATGGAGCGCTTATTTGTAGGTGTCAAGCGTGACAATGTGTGAATGAAATAGTTCAAGTTTGCAGGGGGAAAAGGATATTCTGCTGATTATGTCTCTCGTTGTATCTTTGGTTTAGTTGTATAACGAAGAAAATCACGTGTTGGGTGTTTAGCCCCCCAACTCAGCCTTTGTGCAGGAATGTGTAGGATAGCATCTTCACAAAGACTATTATGACCTGAGTTTTATAAAAGTCCTTTTACACAGCTGGTTTTGTGGAGATTTGTCATCTGACCTTCATATAAAAGGAATTTATCGCATTCTTGGAAGAATGGTCCAAGGCTTTTCATTCTGGGTGTGCAGAATGGCAGGAAGTCAGAGATGGCTGAGAAGACAAAACTCTCTTTCTAATGTCCCCTCACAAGAGTAGAATTTCCCAAAAATAAAAGAAAAGGTGAGCAACTGAGCTGTTGTAGTCAGAATCCAGTAATGAGGGAAGGAAGGTAGCCTCAAAATCTATGAAAAGGGAGTTGAAAATATACAGACATAATTGTTAATATGAGGCATCTTTGTAAACTCCCCTATGAAGAGAATTCAAAAAAGGTGTATATTCAACTCTATTTTATAATAGAAAACAAGAAAAGGAAATGAGAAAAATGAAGATCCAGTATGATTTAATTAGGGGATAGGTGAAAAGTGGAAGAACTGAAGAGGAAAAAATGTGGGACTTGTGAGAAAGTGGAAGAGCAGGAGCAAGACATTGAGGATTATCATGTGTGGGAACTCAGTCACAGGGAGATCAGTCTTTGGCAGCAACTCATCCTAAAATGCCTGTTACTTCTGATACTTAACTCATACAATTGGCATTAGCTTGATAGTTTCTATATGTCATTGCATCATATTATGTACCCATACATAATGGGTACATTATGATGCATAATCATAATGCATGCTCATAAAAAGCAGCCAGATGGAATCAGATGATTTAGTATCATAAGTACTGACTTTCCTTGTGGTCATGAAAGACCAAATATAGTAATAGGTCATTGCTCCTCACTAGAATCTTGGGCTAGATTGCATTAAAAGAAAATAATTAATAACTGTCAGTATAAGTAATGTGACTCTCATAGGCTTGCTTCAGAGGAGAAAAGGTGTAGTGACAACACATCATAAAATAAATCTTTGTTATAAAAGTAATATATTAAGAATAATGTTTATTAGCACAGTCTCACTTTCAGGTTTCATCCACTAGCATCTCTATTTCAGAAGTATGCAAACAATATTGTACAGAAACTTGTTCTTTGCTTGTATTTTTGAATATTTGCCATATTTGAATATTTCTGCTTCTTTTCTATAAAAGTATATTAAAATTATTTTTATTACTTACCTTAAAACAAACTGTGTTAGTGGCTTCAGTCAAAGAAATATCAATAGCATATTCTGGTTTTTGTGGTTTTCTACTCCTGAAATCACAAAGATGCCAATATCAGCTCCAAATGTTTTGATAATTAGAGGAGTTTAAGTGAAGAGCTTACTTCACAAATAGACTGCAACTTGATAAAAACATTTTTTAGATACTTTGATAGCTCTTGCTAGCTGTGATCAGCAATACTTGCGCAACTGGCTTATATTTGGAAAGACCAAAGATAAATCATAGGTGTTCAAAAGAAAATATGAGCTACTGGCTAATAATGCTCCCGTTAGCATTATTTCAGTTTTTCTGCTATGGTCAATCAAGGCAGTAGTGTGAGAGTCATGGCCCTGTAGGACTCAGAAGTCTCCTTTGTCTAGTTACAGACACATGCAGAAGTTAACAGATGTGGCAATACCACTTTTTCTCAATAACTTATCCATTTTTCTCAATAACTGAGGCAGCGCCTACACTTTTTCATCATGGTAGGAGGAAGATCATATTGCCAAATGGAGAGAGACTTGTTTCACCAGGTGGAAATACAATACTCTGAAAACTCCTAAAGTACTTTAAATCAAATATATATTTGAAATGTCTATAATGAACCTTACTAAACACCATACTGGGAGTGTTTACATAAAGAAAGCTGTATTTTGAAATGATCTCTAATAATATAGTCTATATGGATTTGGAAGAAAACCAGCTTTATTCAAAGGACAGTATATTCAAAACATTAGGAAATGGGTTTGATTACTCATAACTGACAACAGAAATGCAGTATTAGTACAGAGAATGGACAACGTGTTTTGCCATGACTGGGAATTTTATGGAGAGGCAGGCTCCAGGGCTGAAGATTTTGAGGGAGATTTTATTAGCACTGCTGCATGCTGTTACTTCTTTAGAAAAGGGATCGCCACTAACACTGCAAAGAATTAAAACTGACACTTCATCATAATTTTGTCTTTCTTGGGGAAGTGCATCAATTTTTTTAACCTATGATGTCATATACATCTCCATCTATCTGGACACTTTATATAGCTGTAGTTGCTAAGGCAGATATTCTTGTCATCTTTACCAAGGAATATCCTCAATTTTTTCTTGCCAAAAAGACCTCAAAGATCTGCTTGGACAGTAAGGCCTGTCAGCTTCACAAACTACACTTTTTTTTTTGGTAGGCTCTTAAATGAGGACCAGCATTTATTTTACTAGGTATTTGTAAGGGTATTGGAATGAATAATGATTAGAAACATTTTCTACTGTCATGCAAGATTTCCTGGAAAACAAGGTGGCTGATCACGTCCCAAGGATTCTCAACACAAAAACCTGTAAATATTGCATAATAGAACTGCCAGAATATGTACTGACTTTTACTTTAATTGCAGCTCCCTAGAAAGGACCGAATCTCAAGCAAGTTTCATGGAGGTACTAAATCATCTAATCTTTTGGGTTTTTAAAATGTTTTCTTCTTCAGTCAACAAAGTGAACACAAAACAGAAATGGGGGAATGGAGTCAATTGCAAGTCTTGTCACAGCATAAACTGAATGAGGACAATTGGAGGCCACAGCTGTAAACAAAATGGGACAGTATTTTGAAATTGCATTAAATGGATGTTTTCCATTTCAATGGACCTTGTGAGGGGTCTGGAGAACAAGTGTTATGAGGAGAAGCTGAGGGAGCTGGGGGTGTTGAGCCT
>JAOTQQ010000012.1:55098983-55126001 GCA_026546715.1 Gallinago undulata
GAGTATGTGGTTGGCCTAAGAAGGGCAGAGCCCTGGGAACAGAGTGGCTTTTGTGCTGCATAGTACGTATATTAAAAAAGTTAACTAAATTTTATCAAAACTTTCCAAATTTAGCTTTCCCTACTTTAATCCTAGCTTTTGTTTGCCCTGTTTTTAATCCTGTTAATTAGAACTTGCATATTTCCAAATAACTTGCTTCCAGATTATTGAGGCTGCTGCCAAAATTGCATTGTTCATTAAATTCTCTGTAATATTAGCTCTTCTTAGCAATTCTAATATAAATAAAATTCTTGCCAGATATTTTTGGAAGAGAAACAACACTAATACTTGGCACATCTGTACCCTTCGCGATGTTTTTTACAGACATTCATTTGCAGATACCACATGGACTGAACTGCTTTATGCTTCTCTCAGATAGATTATGGAAATGCAGGGATTACAACAGAGGCACTTGCATAGTAAAAAGCTGGATTTTGTGAGAGGTGGAAGATTGTAATACCTTTGAAATGGGAATACTTGAGAGTCTGTGTTCTTCAAACCACTGCTAACAATTAAATAATATGTGTTTAATGTTGCAATTTTAACGCAGCAGGTGTTTTATTTTTATTCTCAAAACAATTCCAAAACAATTCCAGTTCCTCAGCTGATGTAAGCATGTCTTTTAAAATTAAGTCCATTCCTACCTGTAGTATGTTCTCTGAGTTTCCCTGTGTAGGACTGGACGGATAATAAGTGATGTCTAACAAAATTGGAGTAACAGAAATCTGGTTGTATGAAATCATTATATTATATAAACAAGTTAATAGTGATTCAGAATCTTTGAATATGTCATTTGCTGATATATGCATAATGCATTTCTTTCTTACGTACCACAGAATGCTTATAAAGAGTAAGTAGATGATCATAATCAAAACAATGATAAATCTTACACTAATATCTGCTGCTTTCATTCAAAGGCACCCTGAAGCACTTTGCAGATTATTATATGTAGGAAAATAAATTAGAAATAGAAAATTACACTGAGATTTCATCAATATCTCTTGGTAATAATTGCAGGATTTGATCAGATTCATTCATCTCCCTTTTGGCTATTAATAGGAATACGACACACTCTGAATTCAATCTTTTTTCTCTTAAGGGGATTTTCTTTGGTGAGGAGAAACATCAGAGACTTTCTCCACCCTCTTAATGTGCAAAGTCTTTAAATACCGGCAGAAGCATTATCACTTGCAGGAATTGAGTGTTCCAGCTGTGATTATTTCTCAGTGTGCAGTACAAAGTCAACCATTATAATCAGTTTACAACTTTTTTGACTTTGTCAGGGCTGATTAGTATGTCCCAAGGAACTACAAGTACCTTCAAAAAGCATAATGGAGCCACTCAGTCTCTTGAGTGTATTTGTCTTTTTGGTGCCTGCATGGGCTAAAAGCTATCATTATCCCCTTTTTTGGTAAGAGCAAATGAGCTGCATGGGTTCTGCTGGAGAAGATGCTGCACTTCTCTCCATTCTTGGTCCAGTGCTCCCAGCCCTCAATAGCTTCTGTGCAGGGGAGAATGCTTTTCCTGTAATGATGAGACAAGTAAGTGATTATCAGAAAATAAGACTGTTTCTGAAAAGAACCCTAACGTTCAGTTTTATTGTCATGGTAACAGCTTTAAAGTGATGGTATCACTAAATGCATAAATAAAATATCAAAATGAGTAGAAACATGATCGGTAAAGAGGGAGAAAATTGTTACTGCTCTTTTTAATTTCCTTCAAAAGAGTGAAAGCTATTGGTGACAGGGAAAGTGCTGCCCTTTGACGTTCTTCTCTGGAGCTGAAATATGAGCTCTTTTCGTGAGAGGGGAAGGAAAGAAGAGAAATGCCAATAGTTTTCTTTTTATTGCTCTTTGAAGAATTCCGTATTTTAAGTAGATGTGTCCATCTTTAAAGCGTTCTTTGAAAGAGTAACAATCAGCAGAGAAAGCCAGCCTCAGAGGAAAATCTCAGAAAGAGTAAAGTGATGACCTACATTTATCCTCTATCAGAAGGGAGTAGGTCCCATGGCTACAGGTCTTTAGCAGAGATGGAAGAGATTAGGTCTGCATACCCGGCTTTGTTATTCACTCTTTTCTTTCTTAAAGGGAAAGTCCTTTAATCTCCTTTTTTTTTTTTTTTTAAATATCGCTAGTCTCCAAATTGATGAATACGGTGTCTTTGTACAGGGTTTTGCAATCTGGGGATGAAAAGTGGTATGCTACAAGCTGGCAGAACCTCCAGAAGCCCGTGAGGGTTACCCTTCTCTATTTTCCTTCCTTTCTGGCAGCCCCCTGTAGCGCCTGGTACAGCTGTGCCCAACCAGAGAGGGCTAATGGGCTCAGCAACACAAAGGTCCCACTGCGAAAGGCACTGCTGAAGGGGAAGAACATCCAGATGAAGGAGTCATCTAGTGTTTGAAATGCTCTAGCAAGTAAATCTTTAATTACTGCCTTCATCACAGGGAACTGAAGGGAGTTCCAATGAACTGTTGTTCAAAAATAACGTAGTTATTTTCTTAACTGCTTTAGTTGTGTTTCTTTTGAAAAGAATTTATTGCCTTCCATCTCTTCAGAAGTCCCCAGTGAGGATGATGACTGGAGACACTAGAAGAAAGCACTACTGTGCTACTGGAGCGTTACCACAGATCATGCAGATCCCTGCTCTGCTTCCACGTTGTTAGCAATCTAATGAGTCAGATCACGGAGTCATCCAAGTGAGACATGAAAAAGACTCTCAGTTTCTTGAAATCCTTACAAGTTCTCAGTCAGAGTCATACTATGCATTTCAGCCACTTTTCCAGATCCTGAATTCATCCTTCTTCTTGTGGTATTTTTGAACAAAGGAATTTATTTTAGTTGCTTGCTTTAGATACTCAATCACATGGCAAGGTAGAGCTAAAAAGAAAGAGAAAAGAAAAAAGATGAATGGATTTATTTTGCTTCCTCTCTCCTTTGTGTCAAAACGTATAGTCCTAATACTATGTATGTATAACCCATTTTTTTCCCGTGTGGATATTTTTGGACTTCCATGTATTTATGTCAAAAAAAAAGAAGCACCTGAGAGATAAGGGACCTAATTAAATTTGCTTTATTTTATATTTGGAAGAAACAGCACTCAACATGCCAGCTGGATTCAACTCCTGAAATGAAAAAGTAAAAATGTTGTAACTGTGCATAGTGATTTGGTCTAGGCATGAAGAAGGCAGCAGTGTAATCACTGCAGTTGAAATGAGGAGCTTTTAGACATGACTATAAGTTGAATTTTAGTGATCTGACTGACTAAAATAGGGTTTGAGGTGTATAATTGTGGTTAGATTCACAAGTTTAGATCTTTTTGGGCTTAAGACGTTAGCAATGACAGGACTAAGATGACAAGCCTTTTCAGATAACTAGTCTTTAATTTCTCTTTTTTAATACAATGCCAAAAATATCAAATATTGTAAAAACACTGTTTCTTTGGTATGCAGAGGTCATGCCGTTAGGATAATACCTGACAGCAAAAGGAAGGGTGAGGATTTTTTTTTCCCCTCTCAGAAGACATAGCAAGGAGATCAACTGCCAAGCATTACCCACTGGTATGGAGCTGGTCAGTCTGGAAAGCCAGGAGACCCACACAAGCCCAGCTGAGTCCAGGAGCAGCCACAGAAGGAGCTGCTGGTCTTACTGTGTTTCTGGGTGACAGCAGCTGCTACCCATCTGTTTCCCCTATTTCTCAGTCTGGTGGTGTTTGAGGCAGGTTTTTAGATGGTAACACTGCATTGCTATAATTGTTGCATACCTATTCTTTTGCTGCTTAGCTCATTGAATAACCATAGTGATCAAAGAAAAAATATTTTCATATATTTCACAATTTCTTTCTTTTCCTCTCTTTCTGTAATTCAGGAGAAAAGACACTGGGATGTTGTCATACAAAGAGCACCTACCAGTGAGTCAGATAGTGGTTGGAGATGTTGACCGGCCTGGGTCTGAAGCCAAGATATCTGTGGGTCCAGTGCGTTGTCAAGGAGATCGTAAGTTGGCTGATTTTCTTCCACTTACTCCTGGGTAGAAAGCAAAGTAAATCTGAAATTGGTAACTTTGTAAACATTCCGTGCAAATTTGGAGAAGGGGATGTCCACTCAGAGGCTTTTTTCTGTGAAACAGCGGTGTGATTTGAGAAATTTCGTTTATGAAACTGCAGATAAAATGGCTCGTGTTTGCATTTAAAATATCGATATTTGCTTTAATGGTAAACATGGTAACTTTGATTATTCAACTAAGTCTATGTAGATATAAGCAGTAATACAGATTGCACAGGAACATCTCGACGTCTGTGTTTCTGTTGAGTGCTCTTGTCAGCGTCGTTATTGTTGTTATCACTGTAAACTATGTTTATGGGTATAAATAGCAGCATGATGGCAAAACTTATCGCTGTAAACTCTGTTTACAGGTGTATAAAGTTTGACAAGATTGTTTTCAAGTGTTAACCAGATCAGATCATTTCCATGTCAAATGTTGGCAGTTTGTTGCAGTAGTCTCTGATTTGGAGGCTGAGCGCTGGTAGGAGATGTACCTCCTCCGGTTCCATCAGCAGGTGACAGAGTAAATCAGCGTAATGGATAAATTTCCACTTCACATGCAAAAAAAAAAAAAAAAAGTTGGAATGCAGCGAGGAAGATTGTATTCTTCCTACAGTCTGTTTTCAGAAAGTGAAATTTGCCACCAAAGGCAGAGCAACTGCTTAAGGCCCTTTTAAATCACACTTCAAAAACTTAAATTCTATGCACTTGGCACACGCCTTCTACTTGCCCTGTGTATTTGAAGGCCGTTCTGTTACAAGAGGTGCAGTAAGGAAAAGTCGCCTGATTTAATTTGCGATAAGTAATATTTGCATAGTCTATAAGGAATACAAACTCCGTCCTCGGGTGCTGGCAAAAAGTACCAGAAGTCAGCCCGTGAGGCTGCAGTGAGCAGCAATACTGAATGGGGGGGCACATCACGTGCAGGTTGAACGACCTGGTTCTAACCAGCATCTAAAATGGCATGACAGGGATGAGTATGGTTTGTCCTTCCTCCTCTGCCCCTTTAACAGCTATCTGCTTTCCATCTGCATGTTCCTAAGTACTTTACAAAGAAGGTCAGTACCATTAGTGCTCCACACCAGTGGAGGTGTCCCTGCCCTCCAACCTCCAGGGGGGTCGGGACTTGATGATCTTTAAGGTCCCTTCCAACTCTAACCATTCTATGATTCTGTGATTATCCCTGCCTTAAGCTAAAGTAAGGAATCCCAACTGAGAGGACATTGCGTACTCGGTGTCGTCCAGCAGGACAAATGCAAAGGGGGGTTTTCTGGGTCTCAGTCTGATGCCTCAAACCCTCGGGCCCTTGCTCAGTAGTACAACTGAAGCTGCTTAGCATCATCTTTTGCTGTTCGCGGTCTTTCTGGGTTGTGCAAATGATCCCTCTGGCTTTTGTTAATGAATCTGATGCCTAATGAGCAGAAACAAATATCATGGGATGTTTGCAAATTTTCACGTCACGTATTTGGTGCTTATTATTTGTGGTGAGTTTGCATGTGTGTGTTTTTCTAGCTATGTTTGACAAACTTTTGCATAATTGACACTTGAAACTGATGACTTAGAAATAAGGGATAGCATCTTCCTTGCACCTGTATCCCTCATATCCTGAACTGGAGTGCTGCTGGAAATACCAGTCTCTAAAGCGTGAGCCATTTCTAAATATTAGTATAAATGAAACCTCATGGGAACAGAGAGTAGCCTTTATTAGAGTGTGACTGAGTGACACAGCCATTTGGGAAACTGAACGGGTATATTCTTAACATCCTGGTTAATTGAATTTTCTGTTTGAACTTTACTGATGTGATTTGTAGTTTTTAAAAAAACTTTGCCTATGAATAAATTTGAATTTACTTCCATGGCCATATATTACTGTCAAAAAGCTGGTGTAAGTTTTCCCGCAGGAGATAATATAAACTCCAGTCCTTTGCTGTTAGTAAAAGCTCCCATTTTATTTTCCCAGTGCATTTACTAAGTGTTCTCCTTCATATTCTTTCCTGAGTGTACACAATGGCTGCTGTGCCCCAGACATGGCTTATGTCTCTCACCATGGCTTATGGAAAACAAGGTTTCTGTCCTGGGGAAAATTCCAAAGTTTCAAAATCTGCTTTTGTTCCAAAGGGAAGTAAGAACCATTTTTGGTGTGTTGCGTGCATCAAAGCCATCATTATTAATACTAAAGATGCTGAGTTTCATCACAACACAACAAGTTCAGTTGCGTGTGTTTTGTAGGTACTTATCATTGTACAATTTTTGAAGGTGGTAAATGAAATTCAGTTAGAGGTATGAAGACTTGCAGAGAAATACAGATTTTTGGTAAGAGAGAGGTAAGAGAGCCTAGCCAGTCCAATAAAAATGTACCTATTTAGAAGGATTTCTCATTGTGGCTGTAGATCCTGCCAATTCTATGACAACTTATCTCATATTTCCCTGGGGGTTGTCCATGGCATGTAGTGTATCAACCCATAGTCCAGTGATATTTTGCAGCACATGGAAGGCCATATTCTCACATCAGAATTACGGTATAATTTCCCATCCACTTCAGAGCTGCTTCTGTGCAACACCAAGAGACACGAGCGTGTCACCTAGACCCGGGCACAGCGGTACCCAAGAGCTGTAAGGGCACAGCAGAGCTGCTGGCCTTTGCAGTCCATAAGAAGAGACAGCTTAAAGCTTGCTGCCTGAGGGCAATGAGGATTAAAGAAAGCAACCTTATGTGTTGTCTCATGCAGTTCCCTTCCTCCCATACCCATCAAATTCTTAAAGAATCACTTAATCAATCGGGCCCACGACAATTAACCATTCCTACACTATTGACTGACCAAAGAAAATCTGAAAATCATTCATCTCAGTGCCATTTTTTCAACACAAACCAAGGGACATGAGGGATGTAGTACACTTATTGCAGAATATTAATGGTTCTCGTTTTGCAAAAATCACTAGATTCTTCTTTGAGAAATGCAGATTTTATTTTGGTCCTACAAATGAAAATTTCATTTTTCTGTTCCCCTGGTTAAAGGGGAACAGATTAAAGCCTGATTAAAACCTGATAAAGGCTGCTCTCAACAAGCTTGGATGGCGGCTATTGTTGGAAATAAAATCCAAAAACTTGTCCGTGCGTGATTATCCACCTTGTGTCCAGAAGTATTTTTCGTATTCAACTGCACCTCATGAAACGCTCTCTGCATCCTGAAAAGTAGTCAGCAAAAGATCTGCTCTAAAGATCTGCTTAAGCTGCCACATTCTACTAGAATGATTAAGAGTCATCTGGCGTTGTGGCAAAAATCCCATAAATCTTGCCTGGGGCCTGTCTTGTACCTTGGTTGAAATGTCCAGCATGTCTCTTTTCCATTGGCTATTTTAGTGTTCAGGAAATCTTGATAAATTTTTCATTATTTTTCTAAGTGGTGACCTACCAAGAGAACAGGCTTACCCAATTTTATGCAGAAGTGGTGCATAACAAGAATATGGATTCAGTGAGGTTTTTGGCATTATATTGCATCCAAAGATCAAGCAAGGACTTTGAGCAAATGTCAGGTCTACCCAGACCTACAGCAAAGCTGTCCTTCCCAGACACTGCTCTATGAGCGATGTACTTGGAGAATGGCAACAGCAGTCTATCAGCAGATGCTCAGGTTTGTCTAAGATGAACTGGAATTAAAAATGGAAAACAGGGAAAGTGTGTATCTCTGTAGCTTTGATATTCAACAGTCCTGAGACTGTAATGGTGGATAAGGAAACTATTCGTGTTTTTCTCAAGTGATGTGTTCTATGTGGGATTTAGGAAAAAAAGGGCCAACGTAGAACCAGTAATAATCAGCTTTCCTCTTCAAGTATCTTTGAGACACAGATTAAAATTCCTTCACAGACCTATTGTAGTTGTACAAATACTAATGCAAGAGCACCTGGACTGGGTCCTGTTGCCTTTGGCCTTGTCCAACCAGGAATAGAAAGACCTTGTTCACCTCTTTATGCCCCTCTCCTACTGTAATGGGAAGGGGCACCTCAAGCCTTCTGCCTTTAGAGAAGGACACAGATGTGTTGGGGGGGGTGGGTGGGGGGGTGGGCTGGTCTCAGCTCAGCCTCAGCTGGTAGGTCAAGGCTGCAAAAATGGATCTGGTAATTTCTTCTGAAACCTAACTGAAGAGCTTAGCATACTATCTTGGGGCTATTGCTACAGAGATTTCATCAGTAATCATATGGAATCAAAATCACTTTTGTGACTTTTGGAACCTTTTCAAGACTCTCTTTTCATTCCCCTTAGAAAAATACTGGTGTTCTCTGAGATACCACTACTATCTTGGACAACGTGCTGGTAGCACAGTGAATTGTATTACAGGTTACTGAAAGTGAAAGCTCTGTATACAATGAAATTTAACATCAAGAGTATCCTTTTCCCAAAGACTTCCAATGACTTTGATTTCAGTCTGCTCTTTATAAGCCCAGAGGGGAACAGACTGACTATTCTGCTCTAGATTCACCTTTCTCCTCGAGTCCATTTTCTTTTCCTCCAATTTCTGCTATAGTAAAGACAGAATTTAAGGGGGAGATGTTTTTTATACAGCTCAGATTTATATTTCTCCATCTCCTCTGGTATACAGTTTTTACCCCCCTCAGTAGGACTTTGATTTCTGAGCCATTAAATTTGTGTTTTACTTCTATTATCGTTAATCTTCAAAATGTGGAGGAGGAAGCACCTGCACTGACTGTGGTTCCCTCTAAGCTGAGGTTTCATGAAGTCCCGTATCGGCACTGTTCATACAGGATCTGCAGTGGCAGACAAAAAGGTATCCTTGACAGATGACAGAGATTCAGGAACAAATCAAAACACAGTTCTTAGATCAGTGCACTGATTTCGTTTGTGCATGTAAGTGTGTGATTGTGCCTGCGAGTCCTCACGGGAAAGATACCTTGAGTTCTTTTATTCGGTGATTTTAACTGTGGCTCATCATTACTCCTTTCATGAATGAGGCTTTATTTCTTTCACTTCTAAGTATCACTTTTGTCTTTCCTCTTTTACTTACTTTTAGAATGTTCCAGTAGAGTTGGCTTATTTAATCAGACAGTGGTGTGGACATGGGCAATTTTTGTGACTATGGGTTTGTATCAAAACTAGCATAAAGCTATCCAAAAGAGCCAGCCACTGCCAGGGTCAGTGCTTACAGGCTGGTATCCTTGGTAAGGTATGGGTTTGTATTCCATAAGTGCTTCTTACGTGTCACCTGTGCAGGCTTGTGACTTGGAACTGTTAGCTGTCATGAAAAATAAATTTACTGTTTCGCGTGCATCCTTAGTCCATTTTCATTACATTCCAAATTGAGGACACGTTCAACACCTTGAACTTGTTTTTCAATGGTACCACCTGAGTTTCAGAGAAGAATTGTACTGTCTTACAGTGTACATAGGCAAGGTAAACTGGAAAAAATACCCTGGCAACAAACCCACTTGAATTGATAAGAGCTCCAACTGGAATTTCAGTAGAAGTGATTTACTCCTACCATATCTCACACAACATGCTGGTAGCACAGTGAATTGTCTCACAGGTTACTGAAAGTGAAAACTCTGCATACAATGAAAATTAACATCAATGATACAAGGGGGAAAAAAAAAAAAATCAAGCCTGAGTGCTTGCAGCTGGCCTCTTCAATGGGTAGCTAGATGTGAAAAATACAAAAATGGGGGTATTGAAACTTCTGAAGGAATGTTTTCACTGGAAGCTTGTGGGATGGGATTACATATCTGAAATTTAGGCAATTCCCATTTAAGGTGTTAATTACTTCTCTGCTACTTGAGTTAGAAAATGAATGAAAATCTCTAGATTTTTATACATTTCCCTATTGTTTGTCTGTATTGCTAGATAAATCTGTATACATTTAGTTTTTATTAACTTCTAATGACTTTCCAATAAATGGTGGTAAAATCAGTAGGATAAATGCAGGGCAAAACTTGATCCATCTAAGAGTTTCACTTTTTCCCTCAGTAACTGTAGCTGCTTTTAGTAAACATTAGAATTTGTCTGCTGAAGCCCCAGCTATTACCCCAGCACGTCTTTATCTGTTGCACTGGATTGTACATAGTGAAATTCAGGTGGAATACAGATTAATCCAAAGAACATCAGGACATTGTGCTTCCTCTTTGTCACAGTCATTCCAATGCTACCAGCAAAACAGGAGAAAGAATTCAATAAAAGGTACCTGACAACTATTTCAGACTCACTGGATTTTTTCAGTGGATTTTGTTGAAGGCGCTATAATAATAATAATAATTACAATTTGGTTAGGGATCAGTCAGTTCAGTTAATCAAATTGCTGTGTTCACTCTTCATGAGAAGTTGCTTTCCTCAGAGATCCAAGAGAAAAGAATAACCTACTAGGTTGTTCTTCTGTATTTTGAACATTTGAACATAATTTATCGTTAAGTATCTGATTTAGATAAAGTTGTTTCCTGTAGCTAAGCCTATCTCTTTGTCTTCACCTTTAACCCTGTTTCATACTGTATAATTTGCTTTTATTGTTAAATATAACTTGAGTTTATTCTACTATTTGTGCAGAAATGTTTTCAACAGCCAACAGTGCTGGGATGGCCTCCCACAGTGCCATTTTATTTCTAAGAGAGCTCTTCCTCTTCCCACCTCCTGGGAAATCTCAAACCGTGGCCGGTTGTCTCACACAAGTACAGACCATTTCTGTCCATGTGAATAAAACTTTGTCTGTTCTGAAAACAGGAGCTTTAAAATCTCCATTGTTCACATGAATTTAGGGCATTTCTCTCTCTTTGCTGAAATACGCAAAGAGATTTAAAGATGGAAAGAGCATGTCCTCTTGTGGCTTATTTTATACATGTTCTCATATCCTTCTTCAGCACCAAGTTTCTCCAAGTGCTGGCTTTTTGGCTAGTAGTTTTGTCATCCTTTTTCATTTGCCACCGATTCTCAGAAGCACTATAATTACACTCAAAAATGAGTATCTGATGTCATAAATCATAACTTACTGTTACGTATGTTTTCAACAAGGTAAGCCCTACCTTAGAAGATTCATGGTGACCTATAACAAAATGAGAAGACCTGGTGTCTCTGGAATTGCAGACCAGTTTGGAATTGTTTTGAGGTTTGGGGAGAGAGGGTGGTAGGCAGCATGAGCAGCATTTGCGCATCCATGGCTGAAATTATATAAATTCCAAAAAAAAAGATTTTCTTTCTTCCTGCTAATACTTAATCTAATCATTGTAGACACTTTGCTCCTACTCCTTTGTATTTATGAAACAGGAGACATTTTGTCCTAGAAAATGGAGAGGAAATAGACTGTAAGGAAAATTGAGAGGAAATAGAGCACTGTAAGGTTCATTGAGAGCTCTTACCGGAAACCACCCTAAATTTAAGGTTTCTTTTATATAATCTCAAAAACCCAAGGAGGAGTTGGTAAGATTAATGATTTCTGTGCCCGTGGACTCATTATAAGCTGTAAACATTTCTGCCATTTTCTGAAGTTTATAAAATGGCCATAAAATTCTCTTTCAGTTCAAACTTTGCATACAAGTGTATTTATGGAATGAATAGTTGTAAAGTGACCCAGTTTTAACATAAGTCATATTGACTCATAGGTCATGTATGAATATTCTGTGATGTACCCCACTCACTGTCAGGTTTTGCTCTGTTTGCTTTCTGAAAGGAAACCCTACTCGTGAGCGCTATTCATCTCACAGAGCAGGAAGAAATACAGATCCCATAAAATTTAACCATCATCCTTGAAAGACATATCTTTTTATGTATGACTGAAGCAGTAGGAAGCCTGGAAATAGTGCAAGAGAATAAAGGAAAAGCAGAGTTAAAACTGTAATTTTGGCATATTGGGAAAACCAGTGCCCCATACAAGTTATGCCATACACAAGTCCATAATCCAAGGTAAAAAAAAAATAAAATTAAAAAAAAAAGAAAAAGAAAACATTTATATGGCACTTTTTAGAGCATACAGAAGAGACATCCTTTTCACAGCAAACATTGACTCTTGATGTAGTTTGGCCCCTTGTTTTTAATCTTTTTCAAGCTTTGCCAAGATCTGGTAGAGTCTGAGTGTTTGGTTCAGAAGAGCAAGACTTAACGCCACTTTTGCCTGTACCTGGTGGTGTATGAAAGTGTTATAGACTACACTGTCATTTAGTGTTTATTTTCATTATGAATACAATTTACATGGCTGGGGACTTTTGCTTAAGGACAAGAAATCAGTATGCTCTGAGTATCTCTTTTGAGGGGAAATACATTTAATCCTTGTCATCTTTGCCATGTATTCCCTGCCAGTTACTTTTTCAGTGCATTCTTTACTGTCTGTTAAAATGAAGGTCACATTTGTTTCACACATATATTGAATTTAGGTATGGGGAATAACACAGTTGTACAGTTTACATCTCCACACTTCCCAGGTTCATCATGAGATGTAAACCAGATGGTGGCAGAGAAGTTTTAACTTAATTTAAGATAGGAATGGACCTGCTTGCTATTAATTAATTCTCACATGCATTCAATTCTACCTAAATACGTATGTTGGTGTAAACTACAGAAGGCAGTTCTTTCAAATTTCAAAGCACTAATAAACTTTACTCTCTTTATGTATTTGCTGAAGTAATGAAAACATATGGCAATCAATGCCCATGATCAATTCTCCAACTGATTGCAAAAGAAAAAAATTGTGAAACTCCATAGGGGAGTTATGAGCTTTATGTTTCAGAGATACAGAATTCAAATGAAATTAAGAGCTAATTTTATTCAAATTCCCCTCATCATTATGATTATATTACAGGTTAGTTTTATCTTCTTTAATGCAAAAAAGAAGTATCTGAAACATTTCACATAAAGTATTGTCTCTAAATTCCTAAGGAATTTAAGCAAAGAGTCGTTAGTCTGATAGATGACATACATAGCTATTCATATTAAACTCAAATCCTGCTAAAGTTATGCTTTAATTATAATTTCAAACATTTTACCATCTACGTGATTGTAATGCATATTAGTATCTTACCACTTACTTGTAGCAAAGTAAGAAAAGCAATTGTGCAGGGTACAGAATTTGAGAATGAAAAGATGAAACAGTTCCCATGGTGGATAGAGAAGCGAAGTTGCTGGAATCCTGTCAATTACATGCACAAATTCACAGTCACCTTTAAATTTCACCCCATAAACCTGAATAATCTCAGAAATTAGGTATAAAATGGAGGAAAGTATCTATATTCATTTCTTAGGTGGAACTCTTTCTCACTTTAATACTTTTGGCCTGCATATTCCTGCAGCACTGACTGACATTTAAAGATCAGAAAGTGCAGAAAAAGGCAAAAAATGATTGAAAGTGAGGTAGAGTAAGGTCAGTCTCATTCATAGCTATGTGTAAGTTATGCAAATTCAGTCTCATTTAGATGTAGATAAGTGAGTGGCAGCAGGATGGAGGGTATCTAGCTGTATAGGAGCCCGTCTGACCTCACAGCTCCCAACACCTGGAACACAACACGAAGGACCTCGGTAGCACTAAGAAAAGCCCAACCACCACGATGGAGAAACTAATAAAGAAGCTGGGGACCCTCGATGCTCATTAAACTCGCACCGTTGATCTCCGTACTAGGGAGCCAAGTTAACTCGAATTATGCCTTAGGTTTTATAGTAGCTGAGCTTTTTCCATCCAATGGCTGAATAAAAAGGAACGTTAGATATGTATTCCATGGCCGCAGCTGCACTTCACAATGGTTTCTTAATCCTGCAGGCTCCTCTCCCAATCCTTCGACTTGTAGGGCTGAATTCTGACAGCTTCTGTCCAAAACTCTCCGATAATCGAGTCCTGTTCCATGGATATACACAGAGGATTTGCTGTGTACACCATGGATATATACACAGGATTTTCTGAAGAACGTATCCCCGTCCTTCTCTCAAAGAAGAAGATCATTCTGCATTTTTATGTCGACCTAGACATGGTCCCAAAAGAAGAGATTTGGCACCTCTTAAAAGAGGATTGCAAAACTATGCATTTTGGGCAAGGTGATTAGAAGTCTGAAGTGTGGAAAGGGAATATGACAATAGCTTGAGAGATATAGAATAGATACAGTGTGAAGAATTAACTTCTTATTTCTTTTCTTTGATCTGTTTTTTAAGATTTTCTTTCTGACCTTTGTCTTCTATGGAAAAACTTATAAACATGAGGGAAAAGGGCTAGAAAACCGTAAGAGAAATATGAAGAATTTCCTGCTTACTCCCTTTTCCACTGATGATGCCATGGAGAATTTGCACTGTTATATTTCTGGGTTTTAATATGTTGGGTTACAAGTTAAAGAAAAGCCATCAATTCAATATTTAGAAAGCAGTTTTCAGACAAAAGGCTGCAATTTCCCTTCAGTCTCCCTCCTTTCTCTGATAAAAACTTGATCTTTTGGAAAGTGCCTACTTGGTTCTTTAAGGCAAAAAAAAAAAAAAAAAAGAATAAATTTGAAAATGCTTATAATTTTATTCATGGTGTTAACTTTGAATCAGCTCAGATAGAATCAGGCGATGAGTGGAAATTTCTTTACTTCACTAAATTGTATTTTTTTTTTCCTCATTAAAGCAATTCAAGTCAGTTCTATCCAATTACTGTTAGGAGCTTACCGTAATCTGTACTTCGAAAGTCTTAGCTAAGCTTGCAAAATCATGAAGCCTCCAGCTTTACAATATTAAGCAGCAAATTCTAACATTTTTATATGCCTGTATTTCAGCTCTTATTTGTGAAGAATCATCTGCACATCTGATTTGGCCTAAGTCAGAGGAGCAATATTTTTCATGAGAACAGCTTTCAAGGAGGCAGTTATGGAAAGAGAGGCAATAGTGACTTATGGTTTCAAAATCTATTTTCAGACTTTTCTTTCACTAATCAATTTCCAACATGCACACTGTATCTATGTTTTATTATTTCCCTTGGTTTCATGAACTCCTGCAGATGGAAAACTTTTGCCTTATCACTGCTTTTGAAAACTAAGGAACTATATTAATTTAAATCAATTATTAGCCACAGAATACAGTTCATGTATCTGTGTCCCAATCATGCAACTATCATTTATTTTAGATTTGCTCTGATAAGATTAAATTTAAACCAATTTTTTGTTCTGAACTCTTATGGTATCTTCATAATTCAGATGCAGGCAGAAGTTGGCAGGACATCTTCCAGGAAAGTTAAGACGCTCCAAAAACATGGTAGAGAAGGGATTTTCCCAAGAAATACTTTAATTTCACATCCCTAGAGGAGAGAAAATTCTCAAAAACACTTGCCATACCAACAGTGAAAAACATAAGTCATCTTTCAAAACAGAACACCTTGGTTATCAAGCCCAATTCCCGTTGATGGTGGGATGTCATTGTGACTTTAAACATGTTACAAAAGAGCCTTTTCATTACTGTTTAATTAAATTTCATAAATAAATAAATTTTTAACTAAAAGAATTTTTAAAGTAGAAAAATCACAATAAATTTTTCAAAACAGTCTCTCAGTTGAGTCACATGACTTTCATGAGCAGTTTCAACAAAGTTTCATTTTCAAACTTTTAAAAGTTTCAGTGTTTTGCAAAAATGAAAAGTTTTTGTTAGGAAATTTGTAACTAAATGAAATATTTGCTCCATGGGAAATATTGCTCCAATACACGCCTTCTTTCCTTGCTTTAAACACAAAGTAATTCCTACACTGGGATAGAGACTTCTGAGCTTTTGCTTTTGTAACCCAAAAGTAAACATTTTTGCAGTAGCTTCAGTCCTGCTTAAATTATAAGGTGATTAACTGATATTCTACCCATCCGTATTCTGAAGTTTATCTCTGTGTATCACCACGCAGAGAGAGCTCTCTCCTGTTCTCTGGACCCACGCTGTATTTCAGGTGGCTAATCTGATTGTTCTCCATAACACCATCAGGTAACTTTGGGATCCCATAAGGACAGTCAGTTATGAAATAAAAATATTATTATCATGCAGTGTATTGCAGCTCTCCTCATCTCAGCAAATCTGTAGTAGTGCAAGATACAACCAGTAAAATTAAGATGCTTAAAGCAATAGGCCAGATTTGAGAAAAAATGGAAGCTATAAGTTCAAGAGATAGCTGTGTCATTGGTAGAAACTTGTTAACAATTTCCCATGGCAACAAAAATGAAATGGTGTTTTGTTGAGATTTTGCCTTAATCCATCAACTGTTTGAACCTTTAAATAATGAAGATGTGTAGACTTTCATTATTCTAGTTCTTTCTCTTTGTAGCCCTTATTTGATAGCATTCTTTTGCTTTGTACTGAAAATGTGGGGCCGGGTTGAAGGTTGTTCAAAGAGGACATAGAGAAGCCAACAATACCTAACACAACAATAAAGCAAGATCTCAAAAAGCAGAGAATATGCCACCTTCCACTCAGAAAACCTGTCAGATGATGAAAAAAAAAAAAAAAAAAGCAACATTTATGCTGTTGTTGCAAATTGCTTTACATCTTTCTCACAATCCAGAACAAGACGTTAAATTCTTAGAGATCATCAAATGTAAGATATTTTCAAGTGCTCCCAGGTTCAGCTGGAGGGATAGGGCTTAGAATCACGTTAATTTAGGTTGGAAGTGACCTATGGAGATCATTTAATCCGATGTCCTGCTTGAAGCAGAACTAACTTCAAACCCAAATCGGTTTGTTTAGTGCTTTTTCTTTTCATTTTATGAAAATTTCTGAGGATGTAGTTTCTGTTGTCCTCTCTGGGCAACCTGGCGCTTAATGACTCTAATTGTGAAAATATTTTCCTTATATCCAGTGGGAATTTTCCGTGTTGCAATTGGTGACTGCTGTCTCTTGATCTTTGGCTTTGCACCTCTGAGAAGAGCCTGGATTTGTCTTGTCTCTAACTACCATCAGCTCCCCTCTGAGCCTTCCTCAGGATAAGCAAACCCAGTTCCCTCAGACTCTCCTCAAATATATCATGTGCTTCGGTCCTCAAATGCTTGTTAAATAGATGATATCTTGTGCATCAGGAAACGGGCAGAGATCACATGCTGATTTTTTTTTTCCTGAGTCGAGAGCTGTGTGTCAGTCCTTTCCTTCTGAGTTGTAAAGGAGATAACTGCTACTGATGCAGTAGCCCAGCTCGCACAGAAGATGTCTTTCCACGGGGGGCAGTTCTCTCTGACTGCTGCCGGCCGCGTGGGCAAGCAACTACTGAGAGGCTTCAGCATGATTGCATGATTCATTTGTGTCTGTCTAGCAATCACAAATCTCAGTCTTCAGAGGAACAAAATATCAGCACAAAAATGACACCAGTTCCTTCCTGATCCTCAGCAGTGTGGAAGTAATCCAATCTCTTTTCATCTTGAGGACATCCTAATGAGCCAGAGACCTAAGGACATATATGAGGAGCTATGTCGCCTTTCTCCATTAGTCCTCCTGGAATTCCTTCTGTATACTTATCAAAATCCCATCATGTAAGTCTCCTGTCTGCAAAAGTAATTCAGTGCATCGCTCCTCAGGTAGATAGAATTTGCAATCAACACTAATTCACGTCACAGCATCACAGAATCATGGACTGGTAGGGGTTGGAAGGGACCCTCAGAGATCAGCTAGTCCAACCCCCTGCCCAAGCAGGTTCACCTACAGCAGGGCGCACAGGATTGCGTTCAGGCAGGCTTTGAACATCTGCAGAGGAGAGTCCACCCCTCTGTGGGCAGCCTGTTCCTGTGCTCTGTCAACACTCAAAGAAGTTTTTCCTCATGTTCAGATGTCCCGTGATCCAGTTTGTGCCTGTTGCCCCTTGTCCTGTTGCTGGGCATCACTGGAAAGTCCAATCTATGTCCTTTTGATCTTGTAGCTATACTAATCTTTTGCTGGAATACATCTTGCTTCCTAATCAGTTCTTCCAAAATATATTAATGAAGTGTCAGCTTGTTTCCTCTCAATGTTTTATCTAAACTAACCTAGCAGCCTCTTCTAATCCATTTTTTAAAAAGTGTGTTCCTTTCACTAAACATCCTGACAGGCTTTCACAAGTACCAGATCCATTCCAGATCTGTCCGCAGATTCCACTTGATTCCATTCAGGTGACTCAGGTGCTAAAAGCTAATCATTGTGCTCCTGCATGGCTGAGGCTACAGTTGAACTAAAGACCATCTTAAGCATTTCCATTCTTTGTAATTAGCAACAGAGATCCAGGGCTCAGGCAATTAATCTCCGCTCACATCCAAAAATGAATGAGCAAAATCCCAAACCAAGGAAAGTCCAAAACCAATAGGAAATTGCCTGCGAGCTTAGTGTTTTATCAGGACAAAACAAGACAGTTCCCTGCCTCCAACCAATCTTTTTGGCATTGAAACAAAACATAACATGTAAGGCTGTCAGCTTCAGTTCCTATCAGCCTTATTCTCTGCAATACCATGCAGGAAAATAAGGAAATTACTCCACAATTTGCCACACAAAACTTTTTCCTCTGCAAGCTCAATATGTAAAAAGCAAAATTATTCATAAATAGCATTCAGATGTTTCCAGAGTCCACCTGTAAAATTTATTCTACTGGGCTCCAGGGATTCTGAACTCCTCTGATGGTATGAAATGTGCATGGGAGGAGGAATGATTAGACGAGACCTTTCCCTTGCGAGCTTTAGAGAAACAGTGATTTATGCTCTCCACCTTGTTCCTCGTCCCCTCTCTCCTAGTTGTACTCACTCTCTAGAAGAGACTTGAGCAAGTAAACATCATCACTTATCACAGAAAGCAAGCCTGGGGCCCTCCACGTCTCTTCCTTTTTGTTTACACATGAAGAGTCAGTAGTTCATAGTGACTGAGCTATGATCAAGGAGCTTCCTGAAATTAAATTCATTAGTAAAACAAGAAACATTCCAGACGTGCACAGCACAGCTTGAAGTACTCAGCTGAGGAACTAATTAAAGACAGATAGCTGAGTGGGAAATAAACAAACACACATTGTGGGTAGAAATAGCTAGGACAAATCCACACACTCCCTCTTACATTTGACGGGAAATTAAATTATCACGGTCACTGAAATACATTGAACAATAAGAGCTCTGCTGCAGCTTTTAGGCACAGGTCATCTTTGGGGGTGAGAGAGCAGGCAGTGGGACCGGCAAGCAGGTGGTCTTCTGCAGCCATGGTGTCTTCTGCAGCTCTCCAGCCCTTGGGCAGTCTCCTGCCCCTGGGAGGGTCTGTGCAGCACCCAGCCCTCCTGCCGTAAGGGGACCAAAGCCTTCCCAGTCCTCCCCACGTTCTCTGGACATGAGCGTAGACCTGCTTGTCCCTATATATTAGAGGCTTTGAAGGACACTTTCTTTATGCACCCCCTCCCCGTACCCACCACCCTTTTTTACCTCCTCCCAGTTGGTATTTCTGTGGTCACCAGTATTGCATTCCCAGTACCACATGCCGGTGCGCAGTAAGAGTAACCAAATAGATGATAGAAAACATCTGCCCGTCAGCATCAGGTAGCACTGTGGACCTTTTAACTTCTTAGTTTGAAGAGCATCAGATTGTTTCTGCAAGGAGCAGATGCAAATAGCAGGGCTGCCTGTAGCTTTGAAAAGGTTTAATGGTGTCTTTTAGTGTCAGATTTGTGGACTCACTCCGATACGCTGCACACCAGCCATTTCCAGAGGCTGCTTTTTGCACAGCGGTCTGTAAATGAACAGAGAAAACACTGTTCATGACATGAAGGCAGCCAAAAGAGATATGAGATTTGAAAACATAGATAGAGAAGAGCTCCCAGGGGAACTCAAATAGCCATTACTAGATGAAAAACACCGTTAAGCTCAAGTTAAGTTTGCTAAGACTCATCACCAAAATGAAAGTTGAATTCACAGTTGTAAAAATCCCAAGCACTAGGAGCCTGATGGAATTTATGAGGGTGCTTCACAGAGAACCCGAGTGGTTGAAAAGAAGACGACGGCAATTTAGTTCTCAGAAGGGCTATTGGTTGTAGCCCTCCCTGCACCCAGAGTTACAGGACCACCTCTAATACGGAGCACGAAGGCTTCCCAGGGAAATCTAGAGCTGAATCCTCCTCCATCTCCTAAAGGAGGCACTGGGGTTTGTCACTCTGCCCCTGGAGCCGGCCCCAGACATCAGAGAGAATAGAGGTTCCTTTGTAAAAGAACTCGCTCTATCCCTGTGCAAGAAACTTTTTATTTTGTAATGTACGTTCATGGCAAACAATCCCAGAGCCAAGACACCTTGCACCCCCGCCTGCTTCCCTCCCTCTGCCTGCTCCCCCTGCTCAGCTCCCCCGTGGACTGGTCCCAGCACCCACCAGTCTGACCCCAGCCCCCACCAGTCTGACCCCAGCCATGCAGAGAAGCAGGGGGCTTACTGCTGGCTGGCTCCGTGTGCCAGGGAAACTCTTCTGGTAATCAAATCCAGAGAGTTGTGCTTTAGTTCACTAATAGTTTACTTTGGTGGAATTATTAATGGCATGGGATGCTAATCAGGATGATAATACTGATCTTACCACCCTCGCCATGGGAGGGACAGATTCCTGCACACCTCTGTTACGGGCCAGCCCTGTATCAGAACACGGGGGTGGCTTGTGTAGGAGATAGAGCTTACCTACTCTCGATTTCCATGGATGTGGTCAGGCAACAGGAGGGCCACTTATAACGTTTAGCCTACCTAGGGCTTTATTTCTGTACCCACTGGTGCTTAGACTTCTCCTTGGGGCGTTAAGGCCCCTGGGAATGTCATCAGAGGGGCTGAGGCATCCAGTCGGTAGGAATTCAGAGCACTGGCTAACCATCTGCTAACCAACCACTACTAGCAGCTAACCACTGCTAACCATCTTCATGGCTTGCTGGTATCACTGAAACTCCAACAGCTGCTGTCCTTGACATTTCTGGCAGCCTTCTGCAGCGAACTTCACAATCTCCATGGCTGCAGCCAGAGAAGGATATAAAATATTCTGTTATTCTGTTCCATGCTTGGGTCTATTCTAGTTCTTTTACCCAAGATATTTATTCCAGATTATCTAGGATCCTGACTCGGCATAAATTAAACTGAGCTGAAGTAGCATATTGGAGACATGTTAGGTTTTGTTTGGTTCCGTAAACCAGAGAAAGGGCAGTATCAATACCTTGGCAATTGAGCGTGTGTTCTTTTGTTTGCTTGTGTTTTCCGGGTTATTTTGTTTCATGTAATGATTTTGTACAGCGTATGGAAACGAAGTCCTGTTGTTTCTCTGCTGCCTGCAAATAAGCACCGTTTTACTGCTTGTGCCTCCGCGTTTGTGAAGGATAGGCGTGCATAGCCCCAGCGTTCAGCATTAAACTCATCTGGGTAGCAGTAAATGCAAGTTATTTCAGGCTCTTGAGTTTACCAGACGTAAATCTAGAATTGATATTGTTGGCTGTCCAATAGCATAACCTTTAAGTATGTATCGGTTGGGGTATTTTTGTGGTTTTAACCTTGCAGTTACACTGCTTCCTTCAGCTGCATCTACAATTTATAGAAAAGATATGTTGTAGCGAGACTGGTTCTTGCAAAGAATGCGTGGGATTTACAAGCAGTTTTTAAAAATCAGTTAAATGCATTTTGACTTATTTGCCTTTATATTATTTTAAGTCTTCTTTTATTCCAATAATAATTTAAAGAAATCTTTGGTGGAAGATATTTGGTGGAAATCAAATAGACACAGTAGCAACAAGAGCTACTGCCAGCTGTAACATCTGATGAATCAGCACAAGAAGGACATGGACCTCTTGGAACAGGTCCAGCAGAGGGCTGTGAAGATGCTGAGAGGGCTGGAGCCCCTCTGCTGTGAGGACAGGCTGAGAGAGCTGGGGTTGTTCAGCCTGGAGAAGAGGAGGCTCCAGGGAGACCTCATAGCAGCCTTCCACCTGAGGGGGCTACAGGAGAGATGGGGAGGGACCGTGGGAGATGGCCTACAGGGAGTGGAGTGACAGGACAAGGGATAATGGTTTTAAATTGAAAGAGGGGAGATTGAGATAAGATCTCAGGAAGAAATTCTTTGCAGTGAGGGTGGTGAGGCACTGGAACAGGTTGCCCAGAGAAGCTGTGGCTGCCCCATCCCTGGAGGGGTTCAAGGCCATGTTTGAGGGGGCTTGGAGCAACCTGGGCTGGTGGCAGGTGTCCCTGCCCAGGGGCTGGGTGATCTTTAAGGTCCCTTCCAACCCAAGCCATTCTATGATTCTCATTCCTGGAGTACTGTTTTGCATTTTTTTAAGTATTTGAACAATTACACATCTAGGAAACAATGTAACTGTCATGAAAAGGTTTTTTGATGTCCACATTTATTGACAGTTGACTACTCCAGGCTGTTGCCTTTGCAAAGCTCCAGGACTGACACAGGTAACTCGGGCTCACTTGCATCCCTGTTATCAGGGTCCACTTCAAAAAGGCTCAGCTTGCAGAACACTGACATCTCTTTACCTTTGAAATTGGGAAGAAAGACACTTTACAACCAGGACACAGGAGAATTCCAGGTCTTACAGGAAGGACATGTACTTGTAAAATCTTGTAAAATCTAACAAAAATATTTTCAACATTTCTATCCTCACTCATTTTCACTTTTTCACCCTTTTTATCTCTTTGGCCTCTTGGAGTTTTTCTGGTGGTTTTCTTTTGTTTTCTTTCTTTCTTTTTTTTTTAATTTTCAGTTTCTAGATTCTGCATTAATTCTCCTGTCTCCTCTACCCAGAGTATATGTGCACATCCAAAAGGGCAGACACAAATGACACATATACATCTATGCAGAAAAAGCGTAGCTATAGCAGAGCTCTTAAATGCTACTGCTGTTATCTCTAACAGTAGGGGGTTTTCCTCCATATCGTTCATTTTTACAGAAGAGTAAAGCAGTAGTAACTGAATAGTCCCTGATCTCAGAGGGGGAAATCCTCCTGAAATGGACTTTCAGCTCATCAGGCGTGAGAGGCGACCTGTCTGGAGATTGCTGTATTAGCCCTGCTGTGCACAGAACCTCTGGAATCAAAATTCCTTTCTTCAATTGCTGCTGCTCAATAATGTGTTTTAAATACAAATCTATACTAAAACTTGCTGGAATTCAAATTTTGAGTGGAAATGGAAATCGCTCAGTGCCATGCCGCTATTTTACTTTTGTTTGGGATGGGTGAATAGGTGAAAAAAAATTTCATTGGTAGGATTTCAGATTAAAAGAATGTAAATTGTCAGTTGTTATTTTAATATGTAAAAAAAAATAAATGCTAAAAAATACTGTTTCTACTGCTAAAGTGTTTGCAGGGTAGTATATTAACTTAATCATACACTGTGCAAAGTATAGAGTAACAAGTATTTTCATTTTTTCCACATATAAAAACCCTCTGAAACATTCTCTGAAACCAGATTCTCTAGTTCAATATGAATTACAAGACTGAAATATAAAGTACACTCACCATAATGCAGCCCGTGAGATTTCTAGACTATTAGCAATATAATAGCTGTAGTTTTGTGTTTCTAAGCTGTAGTTTTGGTCCCAAAGTACTCTGAAGCTATTTTGAAATGCAGGCAAGTTTACTTGCTGCTGACCTACAGTGCTGTAGGATACAGAGGTCATGGAGAACTTAAAGTCCGATGAGTATCATGACATCACTAGGGAAATTTTGGAAGATAGGTTGGAATTGCCCCAGCTGTAATTTGACTGCAGATGAACACTACTCTTTCTGCAAGCACCCTTTCATTTTCAGTGATCCTTAGCAGAGGTGACGACAAAAATATTTTGTCACACAAGAAGTGGGAGCTCCTTGCCCCAAGACACTCCATTTGCTAGCATTTTACAGGATTCACAAAGGGGTTGACAAATTCAAGGAGGAAAACCATACCTGGGGTTATTGACGCTGACAATAACATTGACGCTTCTGAATCACAAAGTGTTTGAGGTGCAGGTCTTTGAGTGTTCAGAAAATATTCACAGGGTGTGTTACTGTCTGTTTTTCTTAGCCTTGTACTCTTCCCTAGGCATCCACCATTGTCCTGAGCAGAAGAAAGATGCAAAGCTGGATGGGCCTTTGGTGTGACATGATGCAGCTATTAGAATTGTAGGATCTAGACCAGGTTTCTCAAAGCCCCATCCAGCCTGGCCTTCTAAACTTCTACATCAAAATTCTTACAGGGGAGGTCATGCCAAATTGAGTACCTCAGAGGTAATGATGATGGAACCAGTACAGCAGAGCATTTAATACCTATTTTTTACATGAAGTAAATGCTCAAATGCAATAATCTAAAACAGAATGTCATGATTTACTGAACTGATAGTATTAATATTGTTCTAACTATTTTTTAGTAAAGTACCAGTACCATATAAATAATAAAAATATAGTCCTTGTCCTTTGGTAGTTTACTGATATTCCTAATAGAGATAAAAGTAGAATCTTTTTAAAGATTGGAGTATCTTTTTATTTAGCTCCAAGTGATCTATTCGATTCATATTAGTTCAGTGATGTGAGCTAGCTCTTGATGCTCATTCTTACCTTAATTTGGAGAAAGAAAACAAATCAATCTCTCAGTTTCTAGTGACCTATCAGAAATAGTGCAAGAGCTTTAAATGAGCAATTTAATTAGTAATCTCACTATGAATATTTGATCCAAATTAAGCACCAGGCTACTGTTCTCTGCTGTTCTGGCTGACAGTGCTATTTTTCTTTTTCAATTCAAATGCAGTGACGGACAGATGCATTACTCCTAAACAAGAAAAAGCCCACTTTTTACTAATCTAATTTAAAATATTTATATTCTTAAACACCCTGAGCCATGTATGTAAAGTTGATCTGATGATGCATAACAATATTTAACTATTCACTTGCAGTGAGCAGAAATGGATAACACTCAAGGAAATCAATGTATTTAAAACGCGCATCGCTTCTGTTTGACTCACTTGTGAGAAGTGGTGTAAGGGAAGAGGGAGCTGTGTTCATATCCAGGTGCTTGCTCCGATGTTCCTGCTGCCTAAATGGAGACTTCGGAGATTTTGTCATCTTCTAGGGGTGAGGCGAGGGTAATTAATAAATGGCCAGTGAAATCTGTTGGTTGAGCCTCATAATGGCCAGAAATGGCATGATCCTAGAATATGTTGGTTTTTTTTTTCCCTAATGTTAAGAATTGGCATTTTCACCTTTGTGAAATGCCAATGTTCCTTAACAATCTTTGGAAACTTCATAAACGTTAGCGTTCCTTGGGAGAGCGTCTCAGCCAAACACAGACCAATTGTGGAGCCTTAGTCAGTTATGACCGTGTTGTAGGAAAGCTTAGAATTGGATGCAGGGTGTCGCTTCCTCTGTCGCCTTCTCATTGCAGCTGTGGGGTGAGAAACAAAGGGCAGACGTGGGAAGATGTACTGTCTCTGTTTTCCACTGAAGACAAAGTTTGCACATGTAGGGTCTGACATCCAGCGGGCTGTGCTGATCTGCTGTGTTACGGCACGCAGCGTCACGGTACGACCCACCTACAGGCGGGTCTGTTCCCTTGGCTCTTCTGGGATTTTTGGAGAGGAATTTTTTGCATGTTCAGGACAGCCATTTCAAAGGGAAAAGTGATGTGCAGTGTTTGTGCCATCGTACAGGTGCACTCCTTTGCATTTGGGTTCCTGTCGCCAGAGCCTGTATGGCGTTACGATGTTATGCCTGCACACTCAGTGAATTTTATGCATCTCTTTGGTGATACACGGTTAAGCATTCATTTCTTTTATACTACACTGGTGTGGAGGTTTCTTTCCCCTTTTCTTTCTGTCTTTAAGAGCTCACTGCCAAAAAAAAACCCAGAACGTGTCTGTGCAATAGAGGAGAGCTGGCTTGGCACCCACGCTGTAGGATACGTGGCCTGGTTACAAAAACGGAGGGTTTTAGATAACGGGAGCAGTGTAAGAATGATAAGAATGAGTGAATACTCTTTTGCAGAGAACAAAAGTGCAATGTACCATTTCGTGTTTTCCTGGGTGGTTACTGACACCTGGTGATTTAGGATGTGTTTTCTGTCCTGGCAAAGGACATGGGGGCACTGGTCCAACTCCAGCTCTTTTTCATGCTGCTCCTGCACTTCCTCACCAAGAGCCTTTGGGTTAAGCAGTTGCGTTAGCACTTGAATGGATTGAATCAAAACCTCCTAAATACTGAGCTTTGGGCAATTTGCACTTTGTTTTGCTCATGTTAATAATAAACTAGGCATAATCAGATAATGAAATTTAAAATTGGAAGTTGGAATGCAATTTTAATCTTAATAGATCAAAACACAGGTTGTGAAGCTGCTGTTATTAAAGTTGTTAACATGCTTAAATGTTATTGCTTTTGTGCATATGCTTAATTACCATCCTCAGCAGTAAACAATTTGATATTGTTGTCATCATAATTTAAATGCATGCATCGCAAAGAATGACCACAAACTCTAATTTTAATTCTAATTTGTGAAAGTTTATCATTCCCCATAATGAAAGAAAATGGCTGCACCCTCCTCATCAAAGGCTTCTGGGAAAAAACAGTTTGGGAAATTACAGTAAGAAGTTTATGAATATCAAATACGAATTGGAACCCATTTAAGATATTGCAAACAACTTCATAGGTAGGAAGTGGTATATTTGTTGCAGGCTCAGGCATGCAGGGAATAAATAGATCATTGTTTGGGCCACCTGGAGAAAGCAAGCCTTGTAATTTCTTTGAGCATCCCCACTGTTCATTTCTCATTTCACCAGAATATAGCTTCCTTATGTTTTTGAGAGATGGAACTAAAGATCCATGGAAACCTTGCTGGTTGTCAGATATGAGGAGAGTATCTAAAGACTGTCAAGTGGAGAGTTCAAAATAAAAGCTTTCATCTCTTGCCAAGAGCCACTATATCCTAAGAATGTGTCCATCGCTTCTACAGAATACTGCAAACAAGTGTAGGAACTGGTGTCTCCTAAAAATACATAAAAGTGAGTTCAGGCCCCGGTACAGTTTAAAAAAAAAAAAAAAAAAAAAAAAAAAAAAAA
>JAOTQQ010000012.1:55135843-55148766 GCA_026546715.1 Gallinago undulata
CTCCAAGCCCCATCCAGCCTGGCCTTGAACCCCTCCAGGGATGGGGCAGCCACAGCTTCTCTGGGCAGCCTGGGCCAGACTCTCACCACCCTCATAGTAGAGAATTTCCTCCTAATATCTAATCTCAATCTCCCCTCATTCAGTTTAAAACTGTTACCCCTCCTCCCGTCACAACATTCCCTGATAAAGAGTCCCTCCCCATCTACCCTTGAGATATTGGAAGGCTGCTCTAAGGTCTCCCCGGAGCCTTCTCTTCTCCAGGCTGAAGAACCCCAACTCCCTCAGCCTGTCTTCAAAGGAGAGATGCTCCAGCCCTCTGAGCTCTTCATGGCCCTCCTGGCCCTCCCCTGATGTTCTAATGTGAGTCACTGAGGGCTCGGACAGGTAGGTAGGTAGGTAGATAGATTGATAGATAGATACACACATACATAGCTGTGATTGTGCACTTATAAATTTTACTATATATTTCTACAAACCATTGACTTCATTGGGAACTGCACTGATACTCTCTGATCTCCCAGGCATGACCACAGGACAGCAAGGCCGTGTTTCTGGTGGGCAGTCCCATCAGTTAGACAATAGGCATAAGTGCTTGGTGTCCAGCACCCTTCTCCAGAGTGATGCACTGGTCTGAAGTGTCAGAAGCTGACCACTTCTTGAGCTGTCTCCTCAATAATTTAGAAAGGAAGCCATGTCCTCCTATAAATGCTTTCTTCCTTTTTGTCTTCAGTTTAATTAACATTGCTATAATTCCACCCGGAATGTATTTTTGGGGCTACTTGACCTGTATTACTGCTCTATTTTTCCTCCCTCTTTTTAAAAAATAGCACCATGCAAACAGATATCTTAAAGGGCAAAAATGCATCGCAAATTTCAAAAATGTAAACTGGTCTTATTAAGGACAAAAAGATAATGCAGTCAGATTTCATTATGCACATGTTATAAGAGTAATTGCCTTTTGCGGTTGCAAGGCATTCTATTTGTGTGCTGGAGATATTCATGGAGACACAGCACATAACAAATTGTCTCCCAGCTCAAGAAAAATAGGCTGAAGCCATTGCCACCATGTTAATTCAGACAATAAAGAAGTCATTAAATGTCTTTAACTGCCTTCCTTTTAACTATCTCTCACTCAAATTGCTTTCCCCCTATTATTCATTTTTACCCTTGTTGTAAGTGTATCAATCTTGCGAATGTTCGTGTTTGGTGTGCTCGTTTTTGATAACTGGCTGGCTAGGGATAGTCCTTGGAAAAATGGGAGACTCTTCTCCCTGACTTTGTGAGGAGGTTAGGCACTGCGAGGCTGTAAGAAGCAGAACGCTGAGAGCAGAAAGGTGAAAAATGAAAATAGGCTTAGGAGTCAATTTAGTCTGGAAAATAACAATAGGAAAATAGGTGGTCGGGGAAAAACAACAATGTGAACTGGAAATGACTCCATCCAGCATGTTAAAGCCTGCTATTAAGATGATGGTCAGTTCCTGAACAGACTGTTATGAAACAAATTCTTCTCCTACCAGCTTCTAAGTCTTGGTAGAAGCTGTTTGTCTTCCCTCCCTTCTTCCCATCCCTCCAGCTCGGATGTTGGTGCCGCCTTTTGCCAGTGCAAGTGCTGGGGCAGGAGGAAGGGGCATTTCCTGTGAGTCCATCACTCCTTGTCCCTCTGTGGCCTTCCTGGCCATGCTGCCAGGACTGGCTAATGATTGCAGGCGACACACGGTCTGTGAACAAGAGGTTTCTTGGTTTTAAAACTGGGCTGCCTAGGGAAGAGCGTGGCCAGTAGGTTGAGGGAAGTCATTCTCCCCCTCTGCTCTGCACTGGGGAGGCCACAACTGGAATACTGAGTCCAGTTCTGGGCTCCCCAGTTCAAGAGGGACAGGGAACTGCTGGAGAGAGTCCAGTGAAGGGCAACACGGATGATTCAAGGATTGGAGCATCTCCCTTATGAAGAAAGGCTGAGAGAGCTGGGACTCTTTAGCCTGGAGAAGAGAAGGCTGAGGGGAGACCTTATCAATGCCTATAAGTATCTAAAGGGTAGGTTGAAGGAGGATGGAGCCAGACTCTTTTCAGTAGTTGCCAGTGAGAGGACGAGGGGTAACAGACACAAGTTGGAACATGGGAGGTTCCACTCAAATATGAGAAAAAACTTCTTTGTGGTGAGGGTGCCAGAGCCCTGGAACAGGCTGCCCAGGGAGGTCGTGGAGTCCCCTTCTTTGGAGATTTTCAAGGCCCACCTGGATGCCCTCCTGAGTAACGGGCTCTAACGTGCTCTGGGCAATCCTGCTTCAGCAGGGGAGTGGGACTGGATGATCTCTATGGTCCCTTCCAACTCTAATAATTCAGTGAAATTCAGTGAAAACAAAGATCAGGTGCTGTAAATAAGAGCTTGAAAGCAATGTGTAAATGATAGGAAATCAATCAAGGGAGGACACGATACGGAGATGGTGAGTCAGACAGACCAGGAGAGGTTTTGAGGAACAGATAATATGGCCTGCAGCTGCAAGATTGCTTCTGGGGGTAGGTGAGCACGATGTGAGAGCAGGCACACAGCTCCCACACTGGTACCTCCACACTTCCCTGGGAACGCACCGAGTTCCTGAAACAGACCCGTGTCCTGCCCCAGGGCTCACGTCCACAGAGATGTTTGGGGAACTTATGAGTGTTTAAGAACGTACCCATCCAAATTAATAGCGATTCCTGGACTGTTATCTAGCTCAAGCAGTGAGCAAAGCTCTGATTTGGAGTATTTCACTGAAATGAGAAATATCTGGAGTGCTTACATAGGAATTTAGTGCCTCAATCTCTCTAAGTACTTTTCTTGTCTGAGAGAGAATTCTGCCTTCTGTGCTACCTAGATTGCTGCTGGGTTAATCCAGAGGCTGAAGATGTTTGAATAACAGGTAAAATAATGATGGGAGAGATTTCTTTCTTTAAAAAACAGAGATTGGGAATGTAGCGGATATTCTCAAAATAGGTGTAGGGATTTCTGTAACTTACATTTCACTCTGACAGTCCTAAATAAAGAAATAACAGCAAAATTAGGGTAGCCATCGAGTAAAATGCTTACTTTTCCGAAACAATTTTGAGTATGACATAGTGCCAATTGTTTCTGCCACTGTGATACCCATAGTACAGTGCAGTATTTTTCTCTACGTGTTCTTTTTGTGTACCAGTTTTGTCTCCATATTTTCAAATGTCATCAGCCCCCAGTGGGCAACACCACAATGGTTTGTTGGAGATAAAGAATAAAATATGAATGAGAAATGTTGACTATAACCCTATAGGGAAAATACAGACAGCATAGACTCTCTTGTCCAACTGACAATGTAGAGGGATATTTTTGTCTTGTGCCTGCAAATTCACATGAATATTTATTTCTGCAGACTATGGCTTCCTTTCAGCCTGAAAGCTCTCAAAACATCTATCCCCATTTTGTCTTCTGCCCTTTCATTATAATGAAATGAGCTGGCTTACTAACTCCCTAATTTAAGCATTACTTGAATGGTACATATGCTTTCTACGATACGTACGAGGCAGTAAATGTGTGCTGATTTTGCTCATAATAACCAATGCACAGAGGGGATGCTCTTCTCGTACGAGTGATGGTCAGGAAATGCAGACTACAGGTTGTAGGTATTAATAATGGCTTTTGTGTACTAATCTGAAGTGCTCTCTTTCCTACTGTGGATCGCTATGGGTATTTGGTTAGAATTAGCAGAGCTCTGTTTCTGCTGGGAAACTGCTAATCTCACTGCTATTGAAATGCAGAAAGATTTCTGTAGAAGAGAAGCCCCTCCGTACATCATTTCAGGATTGTGTATTAGAAAAGCCGGTAATAAAAACAAACTCCTTCCAAAGCCACAGTGCACCTTTGGAAAGGTACAACTTTCAAAAGGAATGATAATTGCTTCTAAAAGAAAGATAAATTCTGTGGCCAAGGTTCTCAGTTCTCAGTTGAACTGGGACTTGATGATTTATCAGCCCAGCACATTCAAACAACACACATCAGGTCCCCCCCAAAGTTGCCAGGCTGTAAATACGGTGTAAAACTTTGTATGTGGATCTTTGAGACATTTTTGCATCTCTCTCTGAGGTGCAAACGCTTTCCTTCTTTGTACTTGGGAATATAATTCTCACCTGAACTCAGCATGTTTAAAAATAAAAGACCCACCAAGTTTACTGGACTTGAAACCCAGGAAAACCAGACTACTAAACCCTCATTTCAGAACTATTTTCCACCACTTAGTCCATTTTGATCAAACTTCCATAAGCAGCCAATTAGGAATTAGGAATCTACTTTCAGCCTTGTGGGTTTGAGAATCTTTTTCGTGATCTCCCTGTTCACAGGGAACCAGTACGTGGTGACATGTCTTCGAAGGGGATGAATGTGCTAGGTGCACAAAGCATGCATCAGAAAATCCTATTCAGCGTGTCCAACAAACTATTTTTGCTTATTTATAGCGAACTTTTCAAGCAGGTACCATCAATTTTAAATTGGGGATAAGAGCAAGGGTAAAATATCAGACGTTTGGTTTGTACCTTTCTTGGGGCTGCTTTTTGGGGGCTCAGTGTGTGTGTGTATGTATTTCTGCAGTTCTGAAAGAAAGCAAGTTGCCTTGGGCATTCAAGAGCAGCAGCAGAAGTAGGGTGAACTGTGCTTTTCCGTGTCCCTCAGCCTCTCTGGGACCAAAGGGACAATTTGGTGTCCTGTGCCCAGCAGGGCACACTAGGAAAGCGTGCCGCTGAGTGACTTGCAAATATTAGAGCTCTTCTCCTGGCAGTGGTTGCTATGCAGTAGTTTTGCCTCTTGGGGAATACTGAAAAAGAAATGTATAAAACATGGAGACCACTAAAGAAACATGAAAATTAATTAATGTGGTGCAGAAAAGTAATGTTGTGGTAAAAGTATGAGTTGATTTTTAGTCCGTTTGCGGTTGGTATTAAGAATTCAAGCTTAAAGAAAAAACTTGCTCTCATACATCCATACGGCTGTATTTTATCCTTGGATGCTTCTCGTGGTCCACACAGACCTCTTGAGCTTTGCTCTTCCAGTTCACATTATCTGAGTAAATGCTGTGTCAGGTATAATGCATCGGTCCATGTCTCCTGCTCCCAGGGAGGGCTGGCACCTGGGCACACCACGCACCCAGCGGGAGAATTCCCTGCTGCTCATGCATCCTGACAGGGTCCATGCTACTGCTGGGGAAGCCCAGGAAGCAGGTGATGAATCTGAGAATCAAATTCCTCCTGGAGCTCTTCCCTCTGCTCCGGGTGGGGAGCAGGCTGTGGGAGAACACCTCCTGATGCTCCAGCCAGCTCCAGCCAACCTCCTTCCCCTCCAGCTGCCTCCTCCTCGCCTGCCACAGACTCTCTTCTTCTTGTGCACGAGGTGATCATTTTGTCCTTGTACATGAGATAAATCTGTGCGTTTTGCAAAGGAAAGGGAAACTCTCTATTTGCACTGAGTTTTGCACAAGGCAGCGAGCTCACGCGGTGGTCGGGGGCCGTGGTGTGAGACACGGGGGCTGCAGGGAGACACGGAGACAGGAGGAAAGCAGAGTGAGATAAAAGTGCTGAAGGAGGAGCCAGGATGGGATGCAGTGCCACTCCAATTACCCACCCAGCTTCCACGGGTGAAGAGTGCACCTTCCTGGTAATCAGTGCCTGGGCAGCCACAAGAGACATCTCAGCAGGCTCTGAACTCTCCGTGCCCAGTTCCTCAGCCCCAGACACGGCAGCCAGCAGCTTTTAGGAATGCCTCTTCTCTTCTAAATACCTGGCAGGGAGCTCCTGCAAGCCTCCTTAGGAAGCCACCTGGCCATACCTTACTGCCTTCTTTATGCAAGACAAACATGGGGGGGGCTACAAACCTGGTCAAGCGCCTAGAGCCCATGAGTAACCAGAGTTGCAGGATGTTTGAAACATGTTCAGCAGGAACGACGTACACAGGTTGGAGAACTGATGTAACAGGGCAGTGAATTGCCCATCCTTTTGCTATTCGAGGAGACCGAAGGAAAAAAAAAAAGAAAGGAAAGAAAAAAAAGCTTATCTAAAAAGTTAAATTACCTGTTGACACTTCCTAAGATATAAAGGCAAAATTCCCATCTGCCTGCTCTGCCTTGTACAATAGCTTGTACCCTGCTGCCATCCAATGGAGGATTTTTTAAGGAGGTGGAATAGGTTACATTCTTAGATGGCGTCAGAGCAAAGAAACTTAGATTCTGTAAGATGCTGAAGCTCAATGATCGTACAAGAAAATAAAAGGTGCACATGGAGACATTTCTGGGGTCACCTACCTCGCCATTGTAATCCTTCTGGAAACTAGTCTGATTGATTATTATCATCATTAACTTCCAGCACTTGGAGAAAAATGAATTCTGTTGCAGCAATGCCATGTGTTGTATGCATTATTCTTCCTTCTCAAATACAGAGTTCGTGGAGAGGATTGATGTTTTATCTGCCGTGGTTCTCCAGGAACTCTAGGAGTAGGAAATAAAATAAAGTAGCCATAAAAGAGAAAGTGCTGTCTTTCCTGCTCGTGCTCCGTTTGATGTCAATGGGAGAGGTGCAATTGAATCTTTAGAAAGGGCATTATCAGTCCCATATCTGGCTAGCAGAGCTGGCACCAAACAGCAGCGATAAAGAGCAGCAGCCAGTGAACTGAAAGCAGAAACGCTGCAGACAGGGTGTTTTCTTAAACCCCTGGTCCCAAGAGGTGATCTGTAAAAAAATAATGATTTTGTTTACGGAAGATTTGATCTTTTCAGTCACCAGTGGCAGCAGTGGATGTAGTCGCATCACAACACATGATCCGTGTTGTGAAAAAAATTTGAAACCCTGGATGCTAAAAAGCCAGTAGCCCATATTTGCTTTTGTCTGCCTTCATTTTGAAAAAAGGTTGTTTATTTGTTCCATTTAAGGAGTACCAGCTGGGTCTGCCATTAAATATGGTTTGCAAAACAAGCCAGCCCTGATGTTTAACACCCTGATGATCTCTGATGTCTTTTATTTAAGTAATAAATCAGTGTTTAATTTTATGGCATTACGCATTACCCAGGAGAGTCATTTAGCAGGTCAGTTTTAGCGTCGTGATAAAACCTGAAGTAATGGGATTGAATCTGCCACTTCTGGCAGTTCGTATTGGGCAATACTACAAATTTAAGTTCCCTAACATGCATTCAATTTAGATTTAATAAGAGTTATTATATCCCACGTTAATTAAAATTGGATTATTTATTGCAAACACTTACAGAGCTGTGGTTGCCCATACCAAATCTGGCCTCAGAAGTGCCAAGCACTGTCTTTTCGAGTCTTTTGTGAAAACAAGTTAGGATGAAATTGCAGCTTGTCTTCCCCATCACTGTGGTCACTATAGTGGCGTTTCTGTGTGTTTACCCCCTTCATGGTGAAAGAGAGGGGACGCCTGATGAGGAAACACTCCGGGAGATGCTGGAGCAAACTTTTGAGGTCTCACTGCCGTGACGCTGCATGTAAGGGAGCACAGGGTAAAGGCCTAAATTAACTTTTCTCAAAGTTTGAAGTTGTTCTTGAAGTTTTTTCAAGCACGTGTGAGATGCCAGATGCCCCAGCTACAGCTCTGCGTGCCCTACCGGCGACAGAGCCAGCGAGTGAGGTCAGAGAAGTAACGTGGCTGCAGTCGTACGGGCCAAGAAGAGAAGACAACGACACAAACGCTATTCCTGACACAAACTTGTGATGAAATCCCGTAGGCACGTCCCCTGGGATGTCCATACGGAGGGAACTGATGCAGTGGTAGGTAAATAGGCAAGACATGGAGTCGGTGCACGTGATGAAGAAGCTCGGATGAGAGAAAGCTTCATAACAAGATGTACTTTGGAATGAGAAGGGAAGAAACAAAAAGCAACAAGACTGAGGGCCATCGGCTTCGCTTCAGAACAAGCTTTGGTTGATGTGAAGTATCGTCCCCATGAAAGCTAAGGTTTTCTGCCTGGATTTTCTGTTGGGCCGTTTGTTTTTACTTCTCTGGGCTAACGACTCCTGAGTTTTCCTCTGTCTTTGGCCCTGTCCTTGGCAGCTGACAGGCAGCCCCTGAGGCTCAAGTGGAGAGTGGCCATTAAGGCGGGTACCGGTTTCTCTTCCTCAGCCTTTTTGCAGAAGGGACAACCTATCAAAATACTGACATATTTGATTAGTAGTGTTTACCTTCAGACATGCCCATGTTTAAGCCCCGTGAGGAACCGAGGCCAGAGTACTTCTGTTCATTAAGAAAAAATGTAGGCCCTGGAGTGGGTATCTCTCTGACAAGCATGTTCACATGCCAAGCTTATTAGAAGGACAAGAACTTTTCCTTTTAGCCTTTTTTTTTCTGCTTTTCCTTTCTGAAGGGCTGATAGCAGCACTCAGTTATGATGTTTACTGGCAGCCAGCCCAGCACAGTTGTTCTAAGCCTGGATCCTTTTTGTGCAAAAACCTGCGATTAAGCCACCTTCGAACAGAAGTAACGTCAGATCATGTCAATATCTAAAGCTTTCTACACTTGGTTATTACCCTCCATGGCTAGGTGTGACTCTTCGTGTTGCCTTTTCATTTTGATTTCTGTTTCCCTCAAGATTAAAACTCATGGGAACAGGAGAAAAGGTTTAATCTTTTGCTTTGAGAGGCTGGTCTGCTACAGCTGCAGTTGGGAGTTAAGGCAAACAGAAAATTGGGCATTAGGCTTCATGTCCAGGAGGACAAGCCACGCTTGTCGTGTTGTTACGAAGCTAAAGCAGGCGATCTGCACAGAGTTTAAAAAGGCCCTTCGAAGCTTCTTGCGCGGACAGATATTTTTTTTTCCCCAAATTTATAATTCCAATCATCTTCTATTGTCTTCGATTGTGGTAGCGTCAGCTAAAATTCCTTATAACATTAAATAGGTTGGATAAGCTGAAGAGATTTTATAGCAGTGGAATATTCAAGTTGTAGAAGGACTAAAAGCTATTAAGGTCAATATGCCGTTTCCTGATTTGCATCTATAATACAGTAGCAGAATATGCCCTATCCATTTTAAAGAATAATCTTATTTATGCAACAAAATACCAGCTCATCTTATTAAAAAAAAAAAAAAAAGGAATCCATCTTGTCTTAAAGCAAAATTTTGCACGCGATTACCCTAGTAGTGTTTATTTTTGAAAAACATTCTATTTAGGTGATGACAGATGAGTAAAATTAGTTTGGTTACCAGATTGGACTAGCCTGCAGATAAATAATCAGCTGATTAAAACATATGTTTCATTCTTTTTCAAGCCAAAATTTATAGATGAGTGGATGAGGTGGGAGAGGGACACACAAAATTCCCACTGATACTCATTTTCAAATCTAAAAAAAGTGGCAACAACAGAGGAAAATGCAAAGCTAGAAGCTTACGAAGCTGGAGGCTAGACTTTGGCTTACATTCTTGCTTTTGACAGGGCAGAAAGCAAATGACCTTGTAAATAAACATCTTTTAACCATAAGTTTATCTATAGACTATGGGGATTTTTGCACTTTCATTTATTTCAAGAATTGATTTAGATGTCAATGGGAATAGAATAGAATAGAATAGAATAGAATAGAATAGAATAGAATAGAATAGAATAGAATAGAATAGAGCAGAGTAAAACTACTGACTTGGTAAACTGCTGCTTTTATTTCCCTGGTATAAAAGGGAGGCTGCTAATACTGTTGGATAGTCGGTGAAAATGCAAATATTCCTAAATCCTGGTGCCGTTGGAACTGCAGAATGTGCCCTTGCATCGTAGTGTTTCTTAAAAGAAATAGTGTAGCTCTGCACTTGTCAAAGACAACTGATTTTGTTCAGGCAAAATATAACCAGTACCATCATAAAAGTGAAAGTCAAATAAATTGCATAATTACTTATTGTATGGAGAAAAAAAAAACACTGGCAGGAAACATTTAATCTGCAAAATAAGCTTTATGTACTTTTCTCAATAAATAGTTGTGGGCAGAATTGCTCTTAGGCTACTCACACGAAGACTATAAACAGCCTTTTTTTTTTTTTTTTTAGAAAAGTCAATCAGCCCTATTCTGAAGCAGGACCTGTTGCTCTCTGCAGAACTCGTACATTTTTAGATGCAGCTGGAGTAACCCCCTTTGCTGCCGCCCTGCGCTCAGCAAACGGGAGAGAAAGGACATTTTGCAGGTTCAACTGTTCCGCTAGAAAGTCAGTAATGAAATCAAAAATGACAAGGTGAGCTCAGCAGAGACTGAGCTCTGAGACCATTTTTTTTGCTAATCCTTTGCTGGCTAACCCTTTCATTCACAGCCCCAGAAAAATCAAATTTTAATCTATGATTAATTGGTGCTTTAGTCTTTATTCTTCTTGGTTTCCTTGTTTGGGATGTGATTTTTCCCAGGGAAGGAGAAGGAAGGAGGGATAGAGAAGAAAATGAGGGCATGTGAGGGAATAATGGTTATCTTTATGTCATATTACATTATTCGCCTTTGAGTGCTGTCACTGAAGAGATATGAGAGGAACTATTATATTGAGAGAAAAATGAGAAGAAGATTGCTGACAAATATTGATATGTGTACATAATAACATATATTAAACTGTTCACTTGCACTGAGACAATATAATACAACACAGGTGCCCGTTTTGCCTTCCTTGCGAAAACAAAGTTCCATTTGCTTCCTCATCACAAGTCATTTTTATTTCAACCCGTATGCATTTCTATTTTGAGCTCCCCAAAACCACGTAGTGAATTCAGAAACAAGCAGCTATAAACACAGCACAGGAGCAGCCCAGGTGAAGTAGCCCCAAATCAGAGCTAGTGATGGTCGGAGACACGCGCTCTGCCCAGCGTCTTCTTAAAGCAAACGGTGTGAAATGGCTGGGAAGGTGACCCACCATCGTGAGCACGGACCTGCTGTCACCGGGATTCTAGTTCACCAGCTGTTCTGTGTAGTGATGCTACACGGGAAACACGCGACGCCGGTTACAGGCTGAGAAGGGAGGACCCAGGTTGGTCTTCATTATAGTGACTAGTATGAAGGCTGAACCTGAGCCAGACCAGCCCCACTTAGCAGGTCAAACTGCAAGTCAGGGTAATTAGTACAGCCATACGTTAATTTTACAAGGCGCAGGGCAGCTCTATATAGACTAACGAAGTGCAGCCAAGATGGTAGAGCTAAGTGAGAGGAGTTCAGCAGAAGGCAGAGAGCCTGTCTCAGTGCTGGGTATGGGAAAGCTGTGCTGGCCAACGTCTGCTCTCAACTCACTGGCCATCCCGCCCAGCGCCTGGGGAGGTGTATCTGCTCCGGTGGCCTGGGGTATCTGCACCCACCCAGCTCAAAGTGCTTCCATCTCCAGGGTTTGCTCTGGTTTCATTCCAAGGCTTTTCTTGACTAATGTCACTGTTTCCTTAGAGAAATGCCGCATTTGTTTCTGTCCCTCGGGGGATTTCCTTCAAGAACAGAGGCTGTCACGCAACAACAGATTCCTATGAAATGAGGTAGTTTACCTAAAGCAGATCCTGATTGACATCAGTTTCTGTGCAGCCAGGCTTTTCCTCCAAGGCTGCCTTTTAGCTGAATATTTGAAGTCTCAGTTGATCCAGTGCCAGCAGATTTTGGTCCATTTGTGCCCTTATAAGATTTAAGATCACCGTTCACAAAGACTGTCTTTTCCCCATGAAGAAAACTGTAAAATCCAGTGTCAGAGTACAGCTCTTCCCTCTGGCAGAAGAAGAAAGACTTTGTAGATCAAAGAGAAGTACACCTCTGGTGTCAAGCAGCCCAGCCTCTTCACAGCTTGTGAGTACTTTCTTATTTTAGACCAAATAGAGACCAAAGCTCCTGTTCTTTAGGATAGCCTGAACTCTTTCTCAACACCACAAGTCTAATCTAGTAGTCGTGATTGTAAGCATGACTGCCATGTCCCCTTTCAAAAAACTTATATCTGCCACGTCAGAGTCCTAAGGGCCCTTCTGCTTTGGGCTGCATGATGTCACGTGAGATAGAGTGGCCTTCAAGGCTGAAGCAGATTCTGAGTAAAACTCACCAGCAATCTTCAGTGATCAAAGTAATTTATTAAATATATTTATATTGTGAAGAAATGCCATAACAATTAATGAGATGTGATGGGTATCTTGGTTGTCATGAGAAAATTGCACTCACACAGAGTTACAAAACACTGTGAAGAAATGTTTACATCTTAACACATAGTGAAATATTTGTCATCTTTTAAGCTTTTTAAGTGTTGATCTTTTATTTACACATGTATATATTTTTATCCATAAATGATGTTCCCTCAATGGTATGTTGTTATTTAAGCAGGCAGAACAATATTAAGGATTATTTTCTGTTTTCGATATGTTTTGACACTTACTTAATGTCTTCACACAAAAGCAATGTGTTTGGATAATGTGAAAGGTATGAAGTAAATATATGGAAAACTGTTGTCAACAATTGTATCACAGTAGTGTGTTCAAATTCCAGGCAAGAGAGGGACCAGTTCAGTATTCTGCTCAAAGGAAAAAAGCTGCGTCTTGCAGCTTAAGATTGTAAATGCAGATTGCTGCATAGGTTGAAAGTCTTGCAAGATCAAGATTCAAAAAGACCTTATAAAGAAAAAGAGAGAAGAGGTATTTTCTTCACCTCAGAGGTCTGGGACTCAAGCCATAAGCCATGAACTTGACCAGGCTCCACAGAGTGACCTGGATAGGCTGGATGGATGGGGTGAGACCAACGGGATGAGGTTCAACAAGACCAAGTGCCGGGTCCTGGCCTGGGGTCACAGCAACCCCCTGCAGCGCTCCAGGCTGGGGGCAGAGTTGCTGGAGCTCCGGGCAGAAAAGGAGCTGGGGGTGTTGGTTGCCTGTCCAGGAACCAGCAGAGTGCCCAGGTGGCCAAGAAGGCCAGCAGCATCCTGGCCTGTGTCAGGAACAGCGTGGGGAGTAGGACTC
>JAOTQQ010000012.1:55148866-55162312 GCA_026546715.1 Gallinago undulata
CACATGGGATGGAATACCTGTGTCCCTGCTAGGTCCTGGGAAGAAATTAACCCTTTCTCCACCAGACCCAGTACACTATTTCAGATAGTTTGTTTTAATTTTGCTTTTTATAGAACAGCAATAGGCCTTGACATTTATTTCTATTTCATTTCTAAATGTCAGTGTGTAATCACTTGTAGGATTCACTTAATAAAACTCAATCTCTACTGTTTAGAAGAAGCTTTTTATGACTTATAATATAGGTTCCTTACAAGAGCAGTTTGCTATTCTTGCATGTAAACATTGCATTAAGTTTAAAACATTAGACATTGCATTAAGACACTAACAAGCTATTTACACTACTGTATTTTATTCTGGAGATGGAAATTTCAGTGGAAACAATATGAATCTTTTAACCTTTCTATCTTGATAAATCAACTCCAGTAGTCTCTCCAGTCAGAGAAGCTCCTGTTCTGTGCTCTTCCATTTTCAGATACTTAACTTTAAAAAAACTGCAAGTATTGACACCATCACTTTTTATTGCTTTATTTCCATTACTTTGCTCTCCTTTGCTGTCCTGCTGTGTTTTATCCATGTGTCTTCGATGTTTTGATAATTTGCAGCACAATTTCTCCTATAATTTTAAGAAACATTAAACTATTATAACAATTATGCCAGTGATTTAAATTTGCTTTTATCCTCCACTGAAATGATGGAAGTGTCTCAGTGAGAGAATAGCTTATATATACCACACTTCTAAACAAATATCTGTAGAACTGCAGTGTTCCACAGTTCTTTTTTTCCCCTCCAAAATTGCTATGAAAATAGCATAAACAAAATGTCACCTTTCACTGTTTAAAATCAAATTATTGTTCAGGAATGTTAAAAAAAACCCAAAACCAACCCAAACCTGAATTAATAAAATAGATATAAATTATAACTCCCTTTTTTATTTGTGCTTTTACATGCTGAAGATCCTGAGTTACAGAATATTTACTTCTATGAAAGAGCAGGAAATTGTATGCATATCCTCACACTGCTTTGCATTACAAAAGCAAATAGAAGTTCTTGCAGAGTCTAAGTGGTATTCATTTGTTTTTCAAATTATGGGAAACATACTTTTCATTATTATTTTTCTTTCATGCCACTGGAACTTTCTTTTAAAATAATCAAGTTATTTAACCGAGGAGAAGTGATGCTTGATCAATTTGATGAACTTCTATGATGAAATGACTGGCTTGATAGATGAGGGGAGAGCAGTGGTGAGTGTCTACCTGGATTCAGTAAGACCTTCAACACTGTAAGATCCTTATAGAAAAGCTGTTGCTTTAGGGGCTGGATGAGCAGACAGTGAGGTTGGGGCTGAATAGCCAGGCCCAGAGCATGGCGATGAGTGGCATAAAGTCCAGATGGAGGCCAGTAACCAGCAGTGTACCCCAGGGTCATTACTGGGTCCAGACCTGTTTAACATCTTTGTTAAGGATCTGCACGATGGGACAGAGTCTACCCACAGCAAGTTTGACACAAAAGCAAGATGACACAAAACTGGGAGGAGCGACTCCACTGATATGGCAGAGTGTTGTGCTGCCATCCAAAGGGCTGGAGAAATGGGCTGATAGGAAGCTCTTGAAGTTCAACAAGAGGAAGTGCAAAGTCCTGTATCTGGTGAGGAACAACCCCATGCACCAGTACATGCTGGGGACCACCCAGCTGGAATGCAGCTTTGCTGAAAAGTCCCTAGGGGTCCTGGTGGACACCAAGTTGGACATGAGCCAGCAATGTACCCTCATGACAAAAAAGGCTAATGGCATCCTGGGCTGCCTTAGGCCAAATAGTGCCATCAGATCAAGGGAGGTGATCCTTCTCCTCTGTTTAGCACTGCTGAAGCCACACCTGGCGAAGTGTCCAGCTCTGGGCCCCCCAGTACAAGAGAGGCATGGATATACTGGAGAGGGTCCAGCAAAGGGCCACAAAAATGATGAAAGGACTGGAGTATCACTCCTATGAGGAAAAACTGAGAGAGCTGTGACTGTTCAGCCTGGTGAAGAGAAGCCTCAGGGGCGATATTATCAATGTGTATAAATGTATATAAATCCCTCTGAAGGGACGGTGTAAAGATGACAGAGCCAGGCTCTTTTCCATGGTGCCCAGTGACAGGACAAGAGGCAACAGGTATGACCTGAAATACAGGAGGTTCCCTCCAAACATAGGAAGCACTTTTTTACTGTGAGAGTGACTGAGCACTGGCACAGGTTGCCTGGGGAGGTTGTGGAGTCTCCATCCCTGGAGGTATTCAAAAATCATCTGGACGCAGCCCTGAACAAGTGGCCCTGCTTGATCAGTGAGGTGGGACCAGATGACCTCCAGAGGTCTCTTCCAACTTCAACCATTGTATGATTCTGTGATTTTTTTTTCCCCAAGATTTTCAAGAATACAATAATTTAAGAAGAATTTATAAGATAAAGTGGAACACAATATTTTACATCCTTAAAGCCAGTTATTTTATAAGTATTTGTGTATTTAGGTTTTTTTGCTCGTACACTTCTACAAAAGCCTTTTCTGTCTTTTTTTTTTTTGTTTTACATGCATTCTACATTAACCCGTTCACAGTTGTGAAAATTATTTTAATGTGGCAAGTTACTTATCAAATGTAAGTTTACTTCCAGTATCAGTCCCAAAGAACTATATTTGTATTATTTACACAAAAATACTTTTTTTCTAAAGCTACACTTTTTAAACATCTTTTAATATGTTGCTCAACACTCAACTAATTACTAAAATATGTAGCCTTAGTAACCACAGCTAATAAAATAGGTGATTTATTCAATAAATACACATACATTTCTCTCATTTGAAATTAATGTAATCAGAATAAGGAATGGAAAGTAGTAAACTCATGTTAAATTGAAGATATAACATGAAATGTGAAATCCCTTGGGTGCCTTCCCTGGCAGAAGAAAGGGAAGAAGAGGCTGAAAGCAAGGAGGACTCACCAACACCACGTGCAATTTGCTTCGGATGTCTTTTTGGCTGGCCAGCCAGAACACCTGCCATTGGCTAAGGCTTTGCCTTAGAAGGTTATTTTTCTCAGTGTGGAAGAGGTCTGATCTTTTCCTGAGGTTGATGTGATTTGGGCTTCTGTCACAGCTTTTACTGTTTCGAACAAATTTTTCTGCATGGTTAAATTTATTCTTTTGAAATTTGTGGTGCCTGTGACCTCAGCAGCTCAGATGGATAGATGTGTGGTGGCTCAAAAGCTGAAGGGCATGCCAGGGGTGTGCAGTTCAGCTGCAAATAGTGGCAGTTCCTGCTTCAGTTTGGCATGAAGGTGTTCCTTGACTGAACAGGCAGATGGACTAAAATACTGGTTCTTAGATATACCAAACCTTACAGAAGGGATTGTCAGTAAAATCCAAGAGGGTTTTAAACAGCATTCTGTTCTGCCTGTGCAACCGGCAGAAGTTACAGATAGCTTAAATAGATGAAGTAGTAAGAGTTTGCTATTTCACATCCTTTTGGGTGCATCTACATTACTGTTTTAGTCAAAATATAGAGTTCACACATTGTTTTAAGTGAACCTCCTGATTATGTCCCCTTGCTGCACTTCAGTTCCCGTGACTCGCATTGCACTGGGAAGAAACAAAGCTGGAAGATGTGTCTGGATGAATATCTTGTGAGCGTATCTGCTGCCAGCTGGCATTTGATCCATAGGATCGGGCCAGCACTAAGTGAAACTCCTGAAATGTGTGTAGTGTGGAGATGGGGACCTTATCTCCAGCTGTTTCAGCAACTGGGCCATGCTGCTTGGTAATGCAGTCTACATTTTAGGAGTGGATACATAAACAACTCAGCCCACAGAGCTAAAAAGCAAGTCTGTTCGTAGGTGATACAGATCTATTTACATGGGAGTTTTTGGGTAATGAGCTTACTTTAAGTGTTAAACTTAAGTTTTTAAACATGGGAATAATCTGCTTTCTTCATGTGTTTGGAGAAGCAGGACTTTGTGTACATCAGTTTCCAGTGACATTAGCATTTAAAATTTGCTTGTTTTCATGTGAATGGCTGTGAATATTGGCTGACTGCTCCCTGGCAGATACAACATGGCAGAACAATGAACAACAATGAAGATACAACAATGCAGAACATAGTTAATACTTTTTCCATTGCTGCGTTTTCTTGTCCTGTATACCTTTAGCTCTCTTCTGGTTTGGATTTAAGATTTTAAAATAGTGATCTTATTACATTTTTAAGTATTTTTTTATTATTTTGGTCAAGCCTTAGCGTCAGGACAAACAAAAAAGCTGCCCATAAACATACTTAGATATACCAAATACCAGAAATGAAAATAAGAGGAGAAACATATGAAAAAAATACAAAATTAGTTTTAGAGAACCTTCAGGTATTGGAAGGTTTATTTTCTCTGTGTACTGGGAATTGCTATTGTTATTTTATTCACTTTTTCCATCGTCTTGGTCAGTGTAAGCCAACTTTTTTATTTGTGAGAACTAGACACCAATTTCAGTGTCTGATTTGACTTTCTGGTATCTGTGGAAATGGCTGGGGAGGCTTTGCTCCCCAGGGTGTTCTGCTTTTATGTGGCAGAAAGCCTTTTCTCTCTGCTATTGGTAGCACAACTCGTTTGCTTGAGATGCTCAAATGCCAGTGAAAATAAGAAACTTCTCGGGAGCCTGCTCATCGCATATACTGAGCCCTACCCTACTGCTGGTAGGGTCGATGGGGTGGTCGGTGATAATTTTTGAACCACAGCACCTGATCCGTCTGATTTAAAGTAGAGGAAAGCAAGTGTTTATTTGTAATGTTATTTAAGCAAACATGTTGCAGCTGACCCAAGATTTGGGGCTGGATGTGTTTTTGAGAGCGGAGGACAAGGATAATGTTTTGTTTTCGTTACTTGTGCGTTTGCTCAGGATCCTTTGATGCCTCCATTCCCTTGGGCTCTGGCCTGTGTGGAACATCAGAGGACAGCTCCGTGACACTAGTACTCTGCTGAAGCCAGAATGAATGAAGCCAGAAACTCACCGGCACAGTTAGGCTGGGCATGCTCTGCCAGCTTCCAGGAGGAAGCAGGAGCCTGCCAGAGGGGTGGGCTCCCCATTTTGCTTGCTATTCCATGCACAGTCTGTCTTACTGGCTTGTTTTTCAGAAGTAGCATTGTACTCAGATGTGGGCAGAGAAAAACATTAAGACTTCTGTGCCCTTCCTTTTATGCCCTGCCTTCTAGAAAAATGCTAAACAGCATTTTTCTAGCTCCCTTTAAGGGTAATATTAAAACTTTAGACTTACCAAGCTATTGATGGGTTCCAGATCAGTTATATTAATTTGCAGGGTTTACACCGCACTATCCTTAAGAAACAGTTACTTTAAAAAGGGTGAAAATGCTAACTTCAGAGATGCTTATGTATATGTATTGAGTTTAGTTGTTCTTGCATTTAGGCCTGTTCATACTTTGATACAAATAATTTATTTTTCTTTTTTGGGTTTCTGGGTGAGTTAAGGAGAAAGAAGACCATTGTTTGTTAAGTGTGGTACATAGTGTGTTTATTTTCATCCCACGTTAATTTCCTCTGGCCAAATCTAAGGCAAAAGTAATGAGAGAGGCTGCCCATAAGTGCCAAAGGGGACTATGTGTCAATTAGAGGGCTTTTTACAGCCATCATCTTGGCTGAAATCTTGTACTCTGTTGGACTTGTGGTGAGTTCTTGCTGTAGCTCTATTCTTCATTACATGAGAATAACTCCAGACACATCAGCTGAACTAAGAATATTACTGAGTCATTTACTGTTGGTACTTCAAAAAATATTTTCCTAGTGTGCACACTGACTAAATAAATTTGTAAGATTATGCTACCTAAAGTAGACATATGTATAAACCTAATGCCAGTCAGAGTCATAACTGAATATACCAAGGGGTCGGTATAGTTTCAATTAAGAGCATGTTAGGCTAATAATTAAGAATCATGTAATTGAATGAATTATATCAGCTTGCCAGCCTATTCTGACCTCACTCTGCACGTCCAATTAATGCTAAAACCTGAGCTAAAAACTACTAATGATTTCTATGTGTTAAAATTAAAAGCATGTAGGTGGAAATTTTAAACATTTTTACTGCTGAGGTATAACACGTTTCTCTGAGCATTCTAGTGCCGTGTATAAATGAACAAAGTAGTTCACTGCATTATTTCATGTAGAAGACATCGCTTATCCACCTAAAGTTGGAGACATTTGAAAGTATCAGTGTATTTGACAATTAGACCCATAGCCTGTTTTGTTGTTTTAAAATATAATCTTAGGAATACCTAGTTTTATCCAACAAGGATGACTAGAAAGAGTTATCCCTCTTGACATGAGGGGTTGGACAAAATTGTATGTTCTTGCAGGTAAGCAGAGAGTTGAGATTAAAATCTAGGTGTCCAAGTTCGAAAATTTAAAAAGCAACCATGCCCTTTTAAAAAGGAATGTGTGAAGTCACACACATTTACTTGGGTCACAGCAACCCCCTGCAGCGCTCCAGGCTGGGGGCAGAGTGGCTGGAGCTGCCGGGCAGAAGAGGACCTGGGGGTGTTGGTCGACTGTCGGCTGAACAGGAGCCAGCAGAGTGCCCAGGTGGCCAAGAAGGCCACCAGCATCCTGGCCTGTGTCAGGAACAGCATGGGGAGTAGGACTCGGGAGGTGATGGTCCCCCTGTCCTGGGCAGTGGTGAGGCCCCACCTCGAGGGCTGTGTCCAGTTTTGGGCCCTTCACCACAAAAAAAGCCATGGAGGGGCTGGAGCAGGTCCAGAGAAGGGCAACGGAGCTGGTGAGGGGTCTGGAGCACAAGTCTTGTGAGGAGAGGCTGAGGGAGCTGGGGGTGCTGAGCCTGGAGAAAAGGAGCCTGAGGGGAGACCTGGCTCTCTCCAACTCCCTGAAAGGAGGGTGTAGCCAGGGGGAGTCGGTCTCTTCTCCCAAGTCCCAGGCCATGGGACAAGAGGAACAGGCCTCAAGTTGCACCAGGGGAGGTTTAGGATGGATATTAGGAAGAATTTCTTCACAAAAAGGATTATCAAACATTGGAACAGGCTGCCCAGAGAAGTAGTTGAATCATCAGCACTGAAGATATTTAAAAGACAAGTAGACGTGGTGCTGAGGGACATGGTTTAAGTGGTGGTTTTGGCAGTGTTAGGTTAATGATTGGACTCAATGATCTTAAAGGTCCCTTCCAACCTAGACAATTCTATGTATGATAAGAATGTCAGAGCCACGGAATTTCAATTAGAATGACTGAATTGTGGCACAGTGCCTTTACCCCAAGTCGTCCTTCCATTTCCAAACAGAAATCTTCATTGCGAGGGATTCCTTTTGTGTTCTGGAAATCTAGTTTTAGATGTGCAGGGTTTTCCAACTTTGTGCCATAGTTTTTTAAAGAATCTTAAGGCAATTTTTTCTTGGAATATCCTAACTGAATCATAGCTTTACAAGTTCAAATTTCTGGAAGGAAGGAAGGAAGGAAGGAAGGAAGGAAGGAAGGAAGGAAGGAAGGAAGGAAATGGAAGGCAGAGAAAGAAGGAACTTTGTTCTTTTTGAGACACCTTTTCCACCTTTAATTTTCTCTTTGATTGCATAATATTTTGGCTGAGATGGAAAAGATTTGGGAAGTAAGTGTTGAGTAAATGCTCTAAGATTTGTATGAATTGAGTGTAATGCCATGAACAGTGGAGCTATGCTGGAATGATGTGAAAGAGGTCAGAGTCAGATCACCTGTAGATTTAAAGTACTGTTTTGCTTTCACAAACTATTTCACATCTGAAATAGTAATTTCATTTCAGTTTTTGAACGAGATTTACTTTACTGACAATTTTATTCAAACCAGAAACAGATTTTATTTTTTTTTTCCTGATCATTATTCATACTTTCACAGAAAGTTGCCAGAATAGGTGAGGGTGGAAGGGGTCTCTAGAGAAGTTAGACTTTTAACACAGGTTATTGGTACTGGATTCTTTTAATGCTAAAGCTAATATTTTTCTATTGAGGGTGCTATGTATAAGTCTTTCTCACATATCTGTAAACTCTGGCCAGTTGAATCGTCGTTGAATTCATAAGGGCATTTTAAATACATAAATATACATGTAAGATCCTCAGTCTCAGTGCTCCTACCACTTAAGTCCTTAAGAATTGTATGACTAGCTGCAACAGGAGTGCAATATATCCCTTCTTCTCTCTCCATATGATGATCTACTTAGTCTAAAAAAATTTAGTTAGGATTCTGGTTAGGATTTGCTTTTGCACTGCATGTATTTGCTTGCATCACCTATTTGTGATATTTGGTATTTGAAGAGTGACAAGTCAATGACTGCTCAAAGAGTGACAGCTGCAATTCTACAGTGAGCTCATCTGAATAACTTTGCCCATCTAACTTTACTCTCTGATAATAATATTAAGAATGGCACTACTGGTAATGCTAAGATTGAAAAATATAGATAAAGGAAGTATAGCCAGGCACAAGACTCTAGGAGACCACTTAATACAGGAAACTTTTCTTTTTAAACTGAAATTTTGTGCCTACTCTTTCTTTTCATTCGTGGATTTAGAACACTGCTGAGAGAGTGGAAGATACTGTAAGATCACAGTAAGATCTTTGGGCACAGTGGGAGTCTTAATGAGTTATTTTAAAGGTAAGGAACAGACAACAAACAGAAGAAAGATTCAAATGCAGCCAAGTGAGAAGTTTCTCTGCCATAGATGACATCGAAATTAACTTTTCAAAGTCTCTCTTCCAAAGTCTGATATGAGTGACAGAGGAGAAAAGGTTAGGTCAGCATAGGCGTATCGAGGAGTATGTCCAGGGCCAGAGCAGGTAATGCAGCAGATGTTCTAGCCAAAGCTTCAGTTTACCAGGTGGAACAATACCATAATGTAGAGTCCAGTGAATCTTCTCAGTTCCTGCAGCAGTCTAAGTCTGGGAATCCACAGAGGTGTTTTTAAGCCCTTGGCTGTTTGGATTCAGCACAGGATGTCCATCTTTAGAATTCAAATACTCCACAAATGCTCTTAGTTGATGGACTGGATAGTATATGTAACAACTATCAGTAAAAGCCACAGTCCTAGAAAATATGGATAGTTCAACTTGAAATAATGCTACAATGACGTAAAACCAGAGCGACACCATGAGAACGAAGATTATAGTTTTACTCCTTAATTGTAGGTTTGATGTACATCTTAAGCATTTGTTAAGTTCTGTGGAATTGGGATTGGGACATGAGAAAAGGAGTCATTGAAATCATATTTCTATGGATAAGCAGAAGAACAGTATAACTTTGTATTAGTGCACCTGCTGAATTAAATTAATACTTCAAGCAAATGGTTTTAGCCATAGGTCTTTTCATTAAAGCTCAGAGGACTATGATTCATCAAAGGGCCTAGTCATATCTTTTGAGTTAAATATTCTCAGTTTTAGTTCAGAAGGCTCTGAAATCCATCCGGTAATAGGAGATCAAGCAAAATAATTTGATGATGTCTGTGAATAACAGGTAATTCTGGAATCAATGACATGAAGAATAGTTAATGTGCTACATCAAGACTAAACTGCATCTTACATTTTAATTCTGAAGAATATTTTCAATTGTGAAAGTGGAGCTGCTCAAGGAGAACACAAATCAGATGGCCAAAGAGTCGGGACACTGAAGTCAGATCCATAGCCAAACACTGGTGACTTCACAGTCACACATAGGAACAAAAATGTCACCCTAAGCAGAGAAGCTTTCCTCCAGAAATGAGAAAATGTAGAGGAGGGAGCTGCTTAGAGATTATCCAGCATGTCCTTCTTATAAAAAGGCATGCCAGGGATAGCAAGTGGGAATGGGAGAAGTAGAAGTGGTTACTGGATCATGTTGCCCACATGGTTTTGGGTCAGTGCAATGGCTTTGTGCCTCTACTGAACTGGAGAGCTGCATCTCATTGTTCATATAGAATCATAGAATCATTTGGGTTGGAAAGGGACCTTAAAGATCATCGAGTTCCAACCCCCCTGCCCTGGGCAGGGACTGGCCAAGGATCTGAAGAACAGAAAGGAAGGGTCTGAGAACTGCCCTTTGCTGCAGTTCACCTCCACAGCACAGGGAATAAATTTAGTACCACAGAGGAAATGAGCTGTTAAGAAAGGTCATTGTTTTCTTACATTATTGTCCTTGTGTCTTTGCCTTACAACCTGCAGAGTTACATGCTGAGCATATGGTGGTTATGCAGTATTAAGCTGTTAAATTGCTTTGCACGGCTATAAACACCCACCAACACCTACAAGGCAACAGAGAATCGGATTCTCATAGTTAGTAACATGGTTTGTGGACAACAGCAAGTTCCTGTATTTAATGTTTACCATTCTGGCACCATGGCAGGTTTCCTACACGCTGCCTGGACTGTGGCACAGGGGTGATCAAGCTGATGTTTGCAGGTCAGTTATTGTTTCAAAAATTCCCTTGAAAGGACACCAGTTTACATGCATCATTAAAGCTCCATCAGCACATTACACAGCTCCAGGTTGTAAACCATGCCAGATCAGAACCTTTCACTCTTTAGATGGATGAAAGTAATGATGCCAGCAGTGACAGGGCATGCATCGTGATTAGGGATTGTGAGCAGGAGGTAAGACTTTTGAAAAATTATCTTCCAAAGATGATTGCAAGTAACACAGCAGGTGCTGGAAACTTTTCTGCATCACTGAATCTGTTTCATTGACTCCAGTGATAAATGTGATTGTACTTTTCCCTCACTCAGCGAATATAGTGACTGGCAGAGTAAAGCAAACTTTAATATCTGTGTTTATATCCATTGATCTATGTCTTGTAAGTGTTATGTCACTTGAGAACCTTTAAGAAAACAGATAATTTATAATAGCAAGGAGATAAACTGCTATCCATCTTACTGCAATCTTAATGCAAGCTGGTTTATGTCCTTCATTACTGACCACAGTGCTCAGGTTGATCCCAGATAAAAGGGCAGAGACTCTTCCATTTTTAAACAAGCAATTTAAGGCTAGCCTGCATTTGTAATTCCCAAAAGACAGTCACCTTCTCCTCAGTATCTTGTTCTGCCTAAAGGAGTTTGGGACTTTAGACTTTGGGCCTCTCTGAAAAGGTGACAAATTCTGTACTGAGATCAGCTATTGTTAGAGCAGTGGCAGGCGTGCAGGTCTTTTGGCATTTGCAGTAAAAGAAGAGGTGGCACAGGACTATAAGTGGAGACCAAGTAACCTTCCCACAACTGTAGGAGGCAAGAACATCGGTGGAAGATCACCACCCAAACGTGCATAGACTGTAAAACTTCTTCAGAATCTCACTTTCAGAAGAGATGCATGGAGTGAATTCCCATAAGAGAAGCCTCAAGGAATTAATTCGAGTTTGAAGTGTAGTATAGAAATCAAAGAGGTTAAAACCCATAAGCGCAGTTTTTCACTTCAAATGTACATTCTTGTTTACCCACGTATGAACATATTGACCTTGTCCTGGCTTTGAAACTCTAGACCCCAGCAAGCCTCCTGCAAATCCTAACAGAGGTGGACTCAGCCCAATTCTGCCAGATTTCCTTAATCTCTCAGTGGTTTTAACACTCCCATTCTTAAGAAGGAACTAGTTTAATTAGATCAGCCAAAATATGCTGTGGCAAGCAGGTCTCAGAAATTCTTGATGTTTGTAGGAGATAACTTCTAGTCACGGGAACTCGTGAGCCAGCTAGGAAAGATGCCTTCCTAGTTTTATGAATAGAGGACTCTTGAGGATGTGATGGTAGGTGGCTGTCTTGGCCACAGTGATCATGAAATGGTTGAGTTTAAAATTTTCAGTACAGTGAGAAAAAAGGACAACGGAGTAGCTAGCCTGGCCTTCAGGAGAGGAAACTTTAAGCTATTGAGGGAGCTAATTAGCAGAGTACCATGGGAATCTTCTTTTGAGGGCTTAGGAGTCCACAAGTGCTGGTCAGTCTTTAAGAAACCCCCTTTTAGAAGCACAGAAGGAATTCCTCTCTGTTATAAGTGGGGCAGAACATCAGCTTGGCTGAGCAGGGAACTCCTCATAGAGTTCAAGAGGAAAAACAAATTATATGATCTCTGGAAGCAAGGTCAAGCTTTGCAGGAAGATGTCACCTTGGTTTGTTAGGAGGGAGAAGGCATGAAAGGCCAAAGCTCATTTATAGTTGAAACTGGTTGGTGTTGTTTCAGATAACAAGGGCTTTTTAAGTACGTTAATAGAAAGAGGAGTTCTGAAGAAAACATTGGACTGATACTTGCTGAAGATGGTCACCTGACTGATGGGGATGAGGAAAAAGTGAAGACATTTAATGTGGTTTTCACCTCAGTCTTTAATAATACTGACAGACCTTGAGTTGCCCAGCCCCCTGAATAAATTCTAACTGAATTTATTCTATTCTATTCTATTCTATTCTATTCTATTCTATTTTATTCTATTCTATTCTGTTTCAATGCTACAGCCAACTACAACTGATGTAACTGTAAAAAAAAATATTTTTTTAAAAACCTAGTATTTATCCTTTAGAAACTGAATTGTCTTTTTGTGACAGTGACTACAGCAAAGCTAACTTTTCTCTTTTGATATCTCTGAACTCATCTTTAGATGCGTTGATATTCTCAGCAGGTTTTGTTCTGGACTCCCAGCCATTTGTTACTTTGTTGAAAGATACAGGAGCTAGTTTTATCTTGAAAATTGAAATCTAACCCATTTTTTTTATTTAGCTTGAAAGGGTGTAATTCAGTTTGTGGTTATCCAGTGCTAATACACTCTTCACCTGTTGACTTCGGGACTATTTTTCTTGTGTGTTGTCAAAGGAATTTTCTCCTATTAAGCCAACATCTTGTGTAGCATTTCCATTTAGTTTATTTCTTTTTTTTTTTTTTTGATTCATGCTTGGATTAAGTAAATCAGGACACTACCATCTTAATTTTAAAATAAGTATTAATTTATGTGCTTCTTTTGGAATGATGCTCTGCCTTGATGTTGCTGAATTGTAAAAACCGTAGCCCAAGAAACCCAATATTGCCATTTCTAGTTACAGCCTGTGGATGCCGTACTGAGGAGCAAGGCCAGGGGCTTGCTAGGCTTGCACTCTTCTGGCTCATGCCTCAAGTTTTGTTATACTTGGTTTAGCTGAAAAATCATTTATTTGCTAGTGACAGGGGTCTATGCCTACTTTGTTTTACTTTTGCTCATCTTACGGTATAATCATATTTTTATATAAATACTAGTAGAAAGTAGTTACTGTGTGCAGAATGAGATGCTGATGACTAACATAATGATGCAATGGTGCAATACACACCTGCTATGACAGCAGTGGCCTTCAAAAGCAGGGACATGGGACGCAGGTCAGAGGGGTACAGGCATGGGATGTTGGTGGATGAGAAGCTCAACATGAGCCGGCAGTGCGCGCTGGCAGCCCAGAGAGCCAACCGTGTCCTGGGCTGCATCAA
>JAOTQQ010000012.1:55162779-55183201 GCA_026546715.1 Gallinago undulata
CTGTGAGGACAGGCTGAGAGAGCTGGGGTTGTTCAGCCTGGAGAAGAGAAGGCTCCGGGGAGACCTTATAACAGCCTCCCAATATCTGAAGGGGCTACAGGAGAGCTGGGGAGGGACTCTTTGTCAGGAAGTGGAGCGATAGGATGAGTCAAAGCTGTAACTGTTGCTGTACTGACACCCAAACTGCTCGGAGTGTGCACGTGTAGACACCTCTCTCCCAGAATAGGAAAAGAAGAAAGGAAAAGAAAAAAAACTTGATTTGTTGAGCATAATTGTCTGGATAATCTCGGTCCATTACTTGGTGGCACAGAACAGTTTTCCATTCACACATCCATCTTCTCTGAAATAGGAGACTATTCTTACATTTTATTCACATAATGGTTTTGATAGAAAATCTGTTTTGCTGCAGATGAGGGCCCTGGAGGTTTTTGGTCTATTGTAATACATAAGATCTGCCTGACATTGTAGCATTCGTTCTCTGGTGCTATTGCCTACCAGGGCTAAAAGCACTGACGTCTTTTACAGTTCTGCTATTGCCATTATCCATTTCAATGGGGTTTAAATGTAAAAGTGAAATTGATGGTGTTAAAGCATGAATTTCAATCATGCTAAGGAAGGAGATATTGATGGGAGCTAGCAAGGGAGTTCTGGACAAAAATATTGAAGGGGGAAGCTGAAAGGCTGGTTGCTATAAAGCTGGTGCCTCTGCGTTACCAAGTGACGGAGCTCCCACACACAAGAAGATGTCACCCCGTGTTGCGTAACTCAGGATGAGGTGAATTTGTCCTTGTGCCAGTCTTATGGTAACCGTCACCTTCCTCCTCCCTGAGGTGGAACTTCATGGGGAAAAGTCTTCAAGTCTTTATTTGTTTGGTTTTGTTTTTTTTTTATCCAAGATTTAAGGTGTCCCTTCTCTTTATTATTTGTAGTCTGGGTGATTTCTTGTGGCTACAGACCATCATGCTCCTTGTAAAATCGTGCCTTTGTAATTACCTTGCAGCGGTCTGTCTCAGACAGAGTCTTTATGGAACAGTAGAAGAGACACTTTGTACCATACAAATTATAAAGAACGCAGTAACTCAGGGTTAGCAAAACTAATGAGAAAGAGGTAAGGCTGTTTTGCAGGAGCTTAATGAGTTGGATTTTAATTTCCACAGCAGATAATCAGGGAGAGCAACCTTGACACAGAGTAAAAACAGAGTCATGAAGGGTTATGTGATCCAGTGAAGCACCTCTGGCACAGCTACTGCTCTCAGCCCTGCTTGGATCCAGGAGAACATCCACCACAGACTTTCCTCTGGGGCTGTGCTCAGCTCTTCCCTCGCCTGCCTCTGTGGGCCCTGTGTCCTGAGGCTTAGTGCCACCACCGAGAAACATGTGACTCTGAGAAACACCCACATTTTGGGGATCTCCACATCTATCTTGGGTGGCAAACAACTGAAAAAGGCTTGTCTGGTGTCTTCATTTATTTGTATTTGTGCTTCCATGGCAGCAGCCTGCTCTCTACTGGTTTAATTGTTTTAAATCAAATTTAAACACTAAGCAAGCTTAAAACAAGAGAGCAGTTATCTTGATTACAGAATTATAGATGAGGTTACAAGGAAGAAAATAAAATTATAATGTTATATTTCAGACTGTACTCTACAATAAAAGTCCTCTTTAGCTTTCATGGTATTTTACCTATCTACAGGGAGAAAGGGCAAAGAAAGGAATGGTGTGTCTCCAAGCACCTCTTTCTTATAGTTTTCAAAACTGAAGCTCTTCTGCCTTCCTCATTTTATGTTTCCAAGCCTACTGCATCCCTGAAAAATACTATCCTTCCTAACTTGAATGGCTTACTTACAAAGCAGAACTTTTCTTGCAAGACTTTCTCAGTCACATCCCATAAGTATTCCACATTGTAAGGTCCAGTCACTCCCAGGCAATAATCATGACACAGTACTTATTAACAGGATGGATTACAAACTTACCATTGAGAGTGTTCTTTCTAAATAAACTCCCTTTCCCACCTCCTATTAGTCTGGTATCCCTGCTGCCATAACATCTGCCCAGTGATTTACATCCCAGTCCCAGTTTCCTCCATCTCCTGCTTGCTCAGCTTAAAATGGGAGAAAAATGCCCGGAGGATCAATATCTTCAAACCATTTGAGGAAAGGAGTGTGACAATGTGCCAAAGAAACTTTGAGGCATAGTGACCAACAAAAGTTCCTAGCAAGCAACAATAAAAAAGTGTGTAAACCGGATTTTTATTCAAGATTTCCTTAGGCAGCCCCTTTCTTATCAAAAGATACCATTTTTTTGATAAAAATCATTATGTATGTTTAGCCCAACATTTCCATTGTACTCTTAATAAAATGGGTTTTTTTCCCCCGAAAGTTTTTTGCAAGGAATGTATACAGACGTGCAAAAAACATGACTCTATAGGAATTTGTTATGAATAGCCTTTGAAACTGTCTCTCTCAGGCTGCAGGTTTTTTCATTCAATCTGCGCTGTTTGTATTTATCCTCTCGCCAGTAGCATCTGCAGCCAAGGCTTTCTGCAGAGGCAAATCACAGCATTTCAAGTGAAATGTAAAATCCTTAGTGGTGGACCTCTTTAGTAGACTAGATGTAGCACTAAATAAAACCAGATTGATTCTGTTTCAAGAAAAAAGTTCCATGCATTTCCATATGAAGCCATCAGCCTGCCTGGCCCTGTAGTGGTACTGGTGAGTGTACAGTGGGAATGGTTTGCGTCCCTAGCCATGTGGTGGACCCACAACCAACACCAGTCCTGAGAGCTCTGAAATCTGGATTTTACTTCAAAATCTAAGAAAGTGAAATCTTCTCCTCTGACTACACAGAGGAACAGTCAAGTGCAACTGAAAATTAATTCCGGGTAAAGCCAAAAGTGCACTTTGGTTATGCGTGATCATGATTAAGATTTTAACTCAAAGTGTCCCAGCATTGCAGACTGATTCTACATTAAATTATAGTTTCAGGTTGGCAAGATCTTACGAAGAGCGATTGAAGGAGCTGGGACTGTTTAGTTGGAGGAAGAGGAGGCTGAGGGGAGACCTCATCATCACTCTCTACAACTACTTGAAAGGACACTGTAGAGAGGTTGGTGCTGGTCTCTTCTCATGGTAATTAGTGATAGAGCAAGAAGGAATGGCTTCAAGATGCAACAGGGTGGGTTTAGAGTGGCCATTAGGAAACAATTCTTCAAAGAAAAAGAGTGGTCAGAGACTGGAACAGGCTGCCTAGGGAGGGGGTCAAGTCCCCATCCCTGGATGTGTTTAAGAGTCGTTTAGATGTGGGGTTGGGGGATATGGTGCAAGGGAGAACTTTGTGGAGTGGGGCTGATGGTTGGACTTGACGATCCCAAGGGTCTTTTCCATCCTGAATGATTCTATGATAACTAAAAGGACATAAAGACAATATTACAAAATACATAGCTGTTTCATATAGCAGCTCTTACTCATAAATTTAATTGCAGTAGTAATGATAATAATATACTGTATTGCAGCGAAGGTCACAGCTAAGGGAGAGGGGTCTCATTGTACCAGGACTTGACACAGTGAAACAAAAGTATGATCCTTCCAACAAAGCTGTTAGCCATGCACTGGTGGAAGTGATTTAGGTGTGCAACGTGTAGTTCTTGAGGTGCGTGAGGCTCAGAGAACACGTGGTGTGGAGGCAGGGCTTGCACAGCAATGGCTGCTGGCTGGCTGGTGGTGGTGGCCAGGAGTGTCCAGTCCACTGCTCCAGTGTCCCCAGCCAGAGGAGGAAGCCCTGCCAGCAGAGCCCATCCCAGCTGCACAATTTGGCTGGATGGTGACACCGCGGTCTCACTCATGGTTAGTGAGGTGGCTGGGGAGCCCTTCTCAGTAACGGAGATCTTTGTCTCCCTTAGTGCTTGAATTTTGTAGTAGGTTCCCTGTAGTTCTCACAGCTCCTTTCCTTGTCACGTTCTTTGTGGTTTAGGCTTACAACTTGGGTAATATTCAGAGAACATAGTAAAGCTAGGGGACTAAAATACTTACTTATATTATAAAGACATGCAAACATTCCTACAAGGTCATTCAGAGTAACTAAATCAGCTTTTTAAAAAAGCTTGTGTTGATATATTCCTGACTTTTTATCCGAGTCCTGCTTATTTCATGGGAGTTTATTCAGCAAGTGGAATAAAACCTGTTTTGAGAGTCTGCCAGCACCTACTGTATCTGTAGCTCCCCGGAGAAGGAAATGTAGATGTCCAGGTGTATCTGCAAGTGGGAAAGCATATATGGTAGCAAATCTGGATCCTGTACTAATAGATTATTGACAAAGCATTCATGCACCTAGGCCATAAACAACCCTGATACAGAGGGAGCACTCTGGAAAGTAAAAGAGGGAAAGAGACCTGAGATCATGAATGAAAATAAAATTCTAGACCTTTTTTATTTGTGCTGCTTTATCACTAGGTATATTTTCAGAGAAAGACTTTCCAAGTAATTAGCAGACTTTACTTGCACAAGCTTGTTTATGGTATGAAGACTACTGACATTTTTATAGAAATAATTAATAATATTCAACCTGGAAATTACCAGTTTGTCTAAATAGGGTAAATAGTTTAAAACCAGCTGACCTAGTCCAACTGATTAATCCGCAATGCCATTTGTCTGTGTTATGACTGCCCTTTCCATCCCCTCTTCACTGCTTGCTTGTGTGTGTACACGCAGACACGCAAAATCTCAGCTACAATGTTCCTCCTGGGATAAATGGAAAGCTACTTTTTTTTTGCAAAGCCTCCCATAAGCATTCTTAAGAAAATTAAGCGGAAGCGATGGGATAGAAACATGGAAGGCAATAGCACGCATGTATTTAAACCTAATGCCTTCTTCTGTTAATTCAGATGTTCAATTTAAATTTGAATAGAGATTAATTAATTACACGAATTATAACACTTTGGACTTGGGTGTGGGCCAGTGGTGTTATATATAAGCACTGTTGAGCTTCTGGAGCTTCAGCATGCTCATTCATATTCATTCAATGAAAACCAGAGAAATATTAGCATTATCATCTAGTCCAGTAACCTAATAATGGAAAACCAATCTCTGGCAGTTTTGACTGGAATGGGAAGTAGTTTCCTATTGTCTTTATTAGATGGAATACTAAGGACTCAGCTGTGGTGAGTTAATGAGTGATATTTCAATAAATTTCTGAATCTGGATGCATAAGCATCCTGATGAAAGTGCAATTAGCTGTTGCAGTCTCATTGGCTTACCGTATCTCCTATATCTTGCAAATATTTTTTCTCTTTACAATGTAATGCTACCTTGCACAGAATGCTGACTGCCATGCTAGCTAAAGCACTGTTCTAGTTCTTGAATATTATTAACTATATGCTGTTTCTCCATGGCAATGTATTGGGGAACTATTAGGGGCATAAGTTAATTGTGTCCGTATTGCTTAGCTGCATTTATTGGATTTTTCCTGGGATGTGTATTAATAGGCACGGCTACATTTTCAGAAGAAATCGGTGTAGTTTTGTGGGGTAAATTTGAAGACAGGTAAGTTACACCTGAGGCAACGTATGAAAGCAAAACATGTGCCTGAGGTGAGGCAGACAGCAAATAAGTGTTTTGTCCATCTCCGATGAATTCAGTGTTCCCACACTAAACATGTAGCAGCAATACATTTGTGTATGAAGAAATATGATAAATTTGGAACTTGAAAATAAACGTCCCTTTAACGTGCTCTACCTTCTGAAACCCGGCATGCTGTATCCAGAGAGGCAAAAAGGAAGTCATAGAATCATGGTGTATAGGGCTTTTTTTTTTTATTTTTGGCATAGACAACACTGTAGCGTATATTAAAAGCATTAAAAGCTTCAACTTTTCAAACATCTTTGGGGAGCACTGAAACTTGTGTCTTTCCTGCCTGTCCCATGCAGGGAATTACTGGAACGCGGCTTCGTTCGTAACTTCGTCATCCTACCTCCACTTCTCCACCTTCCAAGGGGAAACCAGCGCAGACATCTCCTTCTATTTCAAAACGTCGGCCTCGGATGGGGTGTTTCTTGAGAATCTGGGGAACACTGACTTCATCAAACTGGAGCTGAAATGTGAGTATGTGCTTCCCATCACTCTTCTCCGCACCCGAAGCGGGTTCGTGTCTGAGAGTAGGTTTCAGGAAATACGTATCATTCAGTAAAATGTGTAAGCTCACTAAATTCTGCAAAAAAAATCCCCAGTCAAGCTGCTTGACATATTTTCAAGTTGCCTTACGCGCGAGGAGCGCTTGGAGTGCATTTCTATTGTTTATTGAGGGGAGAAATACAAAGAAGGGTAGAACTGGCAACATCAGTTATAAAAATGACACTGACCTGAAAATATTTTTCAAGATTGCATGTCAGATTTATTTCTTTAAAGTGTCTTTAAAGAAATCTTTAAAAGTGTCTTTAAAGTCTTTAAAGCTCTGTGTGCTTTTTCTGTTTCATCTCATGGTTGTTTTGGAAAAGGGGGAAAGAAAGAAAGAAAGAAAAGAGATACCATCCTAATCATCACTGTCAGGGGCCAAAGAGCAGAAATCTTGCATATGATATTTAAAAACCCTAAAAAAATCTCATAAAAATACATCTTTATCAGCATTACGTGTTAATAAAATCACTGATCTGAAAAAGATGGCATAATGATACCAAGAGGCAAGTCAATTTTATTATTTAAACCATTTTTAGTGGCCACGGGGCAAACCCTCCAAGGAAAGTGCCGAAATCCTTCGCTGTTCCTGAATTCTGCTCACCGAAACTGAATTGGGAAGGGTGGGGTGGGGAGATAGGGGGAAGAGGGGAATGCTCTCTATTTACCTTTGTTATCCCTCAACCCAGTTTACCCTGCCGTAAACGGGAGCAGGGACAGGCCTGCAGTGCTACAAGGTGCTGTGATGGGGGTGACAGGAGTCCAGCCAACCCACCCCCAATACCCCCCAGAGACTTCCCAAAGTCTAAGCACACAAATTAGAATGTGGAAATTCAGAAACCACCAGGAGGCCCCTTTAAAAAGTAACTAAATTTTCCCTCTGGGTAAGTGTAAAGTGCCAGGTTCCAAGTGGGTGACAGCTTTTCCCTTTTTCTACAAGGAATTTAGTTGATGTTGCTTAATCCTATTTTTCTGTAATCTGCAACTGGTACAAATCAAAGTAGCTCCTATTGAGTAACAGGGATTTGTGAGTCACAGGGAACAGTGTCATTTGTGTTAACAAGGGGCACAGCCCTTTAATCATAAAGTGGCAGCTATTTCTAATTTCACTTTGAATTTAAGTAGTACTTACAGTCAGGTGTGGTGGGAATCTTCAGAGCTTCTTGCTCTTCTACTGTATGGAAGGTGTTCTCAGCCACTGGCAGTTATCAGACCAGCTGTGCTGTTCTCTTACCTGAAAGGTGACAATAACAGTGAACAAAGGTGGCTTGACAGTGACTATAACTCTTTTGAACTCAACACAGTTTAAATAAGAACCATGCTGCAGTAGGTGCACCAGTTCAAGAAAGCATGTGGCAGTGTACCCAGAATGTCATTGAACAGGAGGTTAATTTTAAGCTTGAGATCCACTGGCTTTGCTGGGATTTGAGAGATGCATAAATTCAACCTCATGTCCCTTCACTGCATATAAACCTCAGATTAAAAATTCTTGATGGCAGAAATTTAAATATCATCTGTAAAAACAGCCTGTGAGGTCAAACATACTATTGCTGTTTAAAGTATTAATATCTTCTTGACTAAAATAGTCCTGACTGTATTTGCTAAAAAGTACAAAGCAGCTCATTCGATACAATTGCATCACTCCGCCCTTCCTTTCCTGGAAACTATTGCTTGAAATTTTCAGAACTCCAGAAAACAGGCCTTTCTGCAACTTAAATGTTCTACCAGTCACTGCTCAAAAACAGTTTAATACTTTGGGTTCAGTAACAAAGAGAAACTAATTCTCTCTTCTGAATTACACATTTATTTAATGAATGTTAAACAGCCAGTGATGCGTAAGCTTAGCTTTGCAGGCGAGGAGCTGAAAGGTTCTACAACATCCAGTATTTCAGTCAGCTGGCTGCACTTGGTGAACGCATTAGGGAAACAAATCATTCAGTCTATAAAAATTCTTAGCTTCAAGTCTTCGGCAAGGAATTTGCTATTGCGTGTTTTATTGTGAGCACGGGAGTTGTCACCGAGAATGCTCATTAAATAATTTTACTGATGTGCTGTCTTGGAGCTTCTTAAGGTCTAATAACTGCACAGATTCTTTTCTGACTCGGGTTGCCATCTCTGAGGAGAGGGGGGATACAGGAAGGAAGGGAAGAAAGTATTTCTCTGATTTAAGAAATAGCTTTTCCGAACAGCTGACAAGGAAGACTGTCATGAAAAAAAAAAAAAAACAGTGATAAAATGCTACTATGAATGTGGCTGAAGTCTGTAGTCATTCCCTTTATCAAGCAGCTCCTCTGGCGGGCTCGTACTTGTCACCATTCATGGAACAGTTGGCAGAGATGTAGAATTACCTGAAGCCTCAGTTTTTACATACATCAGTAAATCTAAAGAACCCCATTATTTTTATAGCTGGCTGGTCAGCTGACAACAACTAGGATTGCTTAGAAAGCAAGTAGTTGGATAAGGTATAAATTTTTCTGTAAAGCAGTGCTTCCAGAAAGCATACATCTCTGGACAAAATTTCCAGATGTTTTTTAAATCAAAACTGTTTTTTTAGAGAGAGAGAGAAAAAAAAAGATGTTTTCTCTTTTACAGCTTTCCTGTACAGTTTAGGGAGGGTTTAACCTAAAATCCAATCTTCCTATAAAGAGACCATTAAGAACACCATTTTTTTTTCATTTATACAAGCCAACAGCAGCATGGATCCTCCAGTCTTCACCAGCAATCATACTGGTCCTTTTTTTTAAGCACTTTGGGGTTGAATGCTGCCCAAATGAAACATGCCAAGAATTCAGTTTTGAATTCTTGAAGGCTCTCAGCTCCCCTCCCCATTCAGTTCTTTCTTGCAGCCACTCCTCCCTGGACACGGTAGCTTTGCAGAAGGGAGCCTGGCTGGAGCCATTCGATTGCCAGGACATAGACCTCCAGGACCCCAGCTTGAAACTCTGCATCAGGCAGTGGGCTACCTGAAATCCAGCTGAACATCAACATATCTGACTTGGGTCAAATGAGCAGAAGTATGGTTTTGTGCATTTATGAGGTGTGGGTTGAAGACTTTGAAGATTACAACAACGAAAGCCCAACTACTTCATACCCATGATATATTCCTGAAAGCAAATTTTGGAAGAGGCATATTCCTGAGAATTTAGGAAGAAGCTTCTACCATCACTGTTTTGTATCAGGTTCCCAGGACTGTTGCTCTAGAAAGCCTGTGGCAAATTAAACTGTTTCCAGAAAACTCTCTTAATGACCCTGTCATATAATTGTAATGAAAAAAGCGCTCTGCTCGCTTCTGTAGCTCCTCTCATCCCAGCACTTCCAAGCAATTTACAGACACTAATGAATTGGGTCTCACTGTTACTATTCTGAAGTAAACAAACAGCAAGTCAGTTTTGCCACGGAAAAAAAGGACGCGGCTTAGAGGGATACAGGTCAGCTTGTGTCTGATCCTGCCATGAACACGTAAAAGGGGAATGAGCTTTCTTATTAATTTATTGTAGAAAGCTAGAAATATTTGCAACCCCTACATTCGGAGATGTCACCCCTGCAAGGCTGACTGCCCTGAACATCTCCCCGAGGAGGGACGGGTGAACCTGGCTGCTGTGCAAGGGACTACTCAGCGTAGGAGAGCAGCGGTACGGCTTCAGGATGGGTCTACTGGCTCTGTGTGCCAGGGATACTGACAGCACTCCAACACATAACATTGAAAAGTCCTACGTTGCTTCTTGTGCTTAGCCCTTCCTAGCCTACTTAGTTGAGACGTAAGTAATTTCCCCAAAATCGGACCAGAAGCAGTGACAGACCAGGGACTACGATTCCCATCGCTGTGTGCTTCTGCCCAGGCAGCATTCACTTGTCCAGGCTGAATGCTTTAACACACGACTGATTAATATGTTTTCTTACAAATTTTAATAACTTCATCACTTAGTTCTCCAGAGGCATCCCAAAAATGGACTTCTACCATATCAATGAGTTTTCCACATGATACTCTTTGAATTCCCATATGTTAATGTAAATGCAGCTTGCCTTTTCAGCTGCTTTATTTTTCTAGCTGCGTAGAAAAACTGGTGTGACCTTCATTGTTTCTTTTAATTGAGTTGTTATTTTACTTTCATAGAAGAAGGTCACTTTTTTAAAAAAACAGCCCCTTAGGAGAGCATGTTGCATTATCCACATGTGAAAGAATGCATAGAACAATGAGGGATCTCTTCATCCCAGGGGCCAGTAAAAAGTTATCAAATTAAATGGAAAAACATTAAATTTCTTCAGGGAAATTTTTGACCCAAATGCTTTTGCAGCAGTATTTGCAAACATCCTATTCCAGGACAATATGAAAGTTATAAACAAAAAAAAAAAAAAAAAGAAACCAAACCACAAACCTAGTCTGAAGAAGCTGCAAGCACTATTCTTTTAAAGGTAAGATCACTTTTCAGAGGAGGTCAGTGATGCAGAAAAGCCTGATATTCAAAGAGGGCGATTTATGGCCCATCTGAGTAGGCCAGTTCCACCTGTATCCTTCTTCCTAATTAGCAGAAGGGGATGGGTGCCCAGGCTGGCATGTCGGAGCCAGCCAAAGGCAGCAAGTGAACATCCCAGCTGGGGAACTGGCTAAAACCGATCAATAGAAAACCCTAGGCCCAGGGCTGTGGGGGAATTAAGGCCATCAGGAGGTCTTCTGTAAGGAGCTTGGACTCTGACACGGTAGGGGTTGCTCTACTTTGGTCTCCTCAGAGTCAGTTTGGCATTGATGCCCCTGCCCTGCAGTGCAGTGTCCCCTCGGCGTTACCCCTCTCCTCTCAAGGGTGATGGGGTGCTTTTCTCATCGCCATAAATGCCACTTTAGTAGTCATTTTATGCGCAGCATCTTACAAATCAGTTTCAGCTCACATGAAGTTAAAGGTGGGACGTGTTAGGAATTCAAAATGCATAGTTCTGCCTGACTTTGGTTTGTATTGGACTAAATTGCACGCAACGCCCAACAAACCACTGCAAGCCCTACCGCCCACCAGCTCACCTCAGGTCTCTGCCCTCGGTTCTAATCTACTTTCTGTCACATCCCAAAGGTGCATATGCTTTTTACCTTCTTCACGTAGGCTGATCTTACCTGCAGAAAGTAGGTATTTACTATGCTGCCCCAAATGACCAGACGTCTTGGGCACGTTTCAGGAACGGACCTTCTGGGTTCTTGAAACCAGATACTCGCTGTCGCAGTCAACCACAATGCATAACCTGTGTCTGGCTCCCTAAATTTGGCCAACTCACTACTGAAAATAGTTTGAACTTTTGCCAGCTGGGCAACTGTTTCAGACTTTGCTGGCTAGAGATATTTTAATTCCTAACAGTTTCTTTTGCATCTTGTGTTTATAGCCCTTCATTCTTGTTTCAGTATTGTTCGTTGGCTGAATTAATTATTTTCCCTTCCCAGCATTTACTCTCCCCTTGTGTATTTATGGAGCAATCATATCTTCTCTCAGCTTTTAATTGCTGTGTTAAGCAAGACAAACTCACTTCATCTCTTCTCATAAGATATTTTCTCTTGCTCCTTTCTCTGGTTATGCTAATAAGGTTCTCCCTACTCATTTCACCTTGAGTTCTTCTTTCTTAAACACAGATAATCAAAACTATCCACATTAATTCTGATAATGGTTTACTAGTGCCTTGTACAATGGTGTGAATACATTCCCTACCCACTGCATCCCTGGAATTTTTGTCCAATCACACTGGGATCCCATTTGTTAAGTACTATTTTCTGATCTTTCCGACGTTGTGTTAACTGGCAAAAAAAAATATAGACATATGCTGACTTCTTGTGCATTACAATACTAAATATGACTTGACCCAAAATAAATTAGAGGTCCTTTAATTTTCTGGTGACCCATACTTCATCCATCTCACCAACAATCTGCGTAATACTATTTTCCATCTCTCCTCTGCTCGGAAGAAAATCAAATATGCTACATCTGTAACAATTCTCTTCTTCCAAATATCAGAGGGGTTTTTAATCAAAGAAAGATATCTATTGCATCAGAAATCTTGCACACATGTATCATTTCTTACATTTTAAAAGAAAAGAAAAAACATTCATGTAAAATTTTGTATAAAAGTTAGTAGAACAGTGAATATATTTTTTAAGAAGAGCACGAAGGCCATTACTATCACAGGACAGCCATTCAACTATCTTGCATAGTTTAGGCTTTTTATGTGCTCTTGATCTAAACGTCCTGACTTTTTCTTTTTAAAGTAAAGCTTAGATCCCTGTAGTGTATTTTGTGAGACTCATGCTCACAGTGAAGAACAGCAGTTAAGAGAAGGTGGCTAAACCAGGCAGGTCACTTATTCACGTACTGGTCAAAACTGGGCACACGCTGGTATCCCTTGGATCTGCTTCTGAGTACTTTGAACCGTTGCTCAGCGTTTTTAGAACCATGCCAACTTTATAGCAATGTTTTGTAGGAAAAGAACCTGCTCTGTCCTCTCAAAAGTCTCTCTGATACTTCATCGTGCTCAGATGTAATCTGATTTCATGAACATTAGCACACACTTTTATTTTGCCTTTCATCCACCAAAAAAGAACTACCAGTTACCCAAAATCCTTTATATGCTGTATGGGAGAGCTCTGTTTTGATGTCTGTGCTTCCCCCCTAGTTGTGGTGTCTTCTGTCGCGTGGGACCGATTCAGTTTCATGGTGAAGTCTTGCAGCTAAAAGGACATAATGAAGTACATTATAACCCACCAGAGATAGAAAAGCACATTCCTCCCCTCTTGTTCCACTCAGTGCACTGACTACGGTTCCCTTTGGGTGAATCATCTCTCACGAAAGAGACCAGAAGATATTGCTGCTGTGTTTTTTAAGCTTTAGTAATTCTTACGAGAGGAATCAACAAGACCTTCAACTGAGTCACCATTCCTTCCTTCCTTCCTTCCTTCCTGCCAGGCAACTAAGTAGTTCTTGGAAGAGGTCTGGCTGGATGGGAGGTAATGTCATGTATCTGAAATGGGGTTTATTGCCTTAGAAGTTAAGCAAGTAGGTATTTTTTCAGGCCCTGCTCTAACCATCTGATGTTTGACCTTAAGCAAATCCTTTCCCATGTCTCTGCTTTGGTTCCCTGTTTATGCAGGACTGATAATGTTATTTTTCATTCTTGATGTCCCTGGCTGAAAATTGCTACATCAACTAAAATATAATCATAAAAATATGAGAGTTGTTTCCAAGTGCTTATCTACAAGACAGCTGGAGTGCAATTAGCATAACTGAAGTAATTAATAAATAATTATAAGAAATAATTATCTTTGTAGGGCATATTTGGCCTTTGCATGATCTTTCATGAGAAAATTTGATACTTTCATTTAAATGCAATATTTTTAATGCCCCAAAGCAATCTAATCTACTGAGTAGGAAGGCTTGAATTTCTGTTTGATTGGCCGGTTGGTAGTTGAGTTTATTTTAAAGCGAAATAAAAATAACGTATCCTTAGTTATTACCAAAATCAAATCCCTCTTTGTCTTTGCCCTCACACAGATGCTTCCTCATGATGAGGAAGGTGCTGTATTCAGTTCTGATTTTCCTTCTTACGGGGATCCAGGACAATTACGCCTTTCCAAAACATTGTGAATTTTACATGTAAGCGGTTGTCTGCCAGGAGAAAAATAGTGGGTGTCCTTCCTGGACAGCCCCAGGGAATGCTCAGGGAGGGACCGTGAGTCTGCCCTGTTCTCTGCTCCAGCTTCTGCTCCAGAGGAGGAATCTCATCTTGGATGTGGATGTGGAAACACGGTGGCTCACTGTCACCATCGCTCTCTGCCGTGTCCAACAGATCTGCCTCCTCCTGTCCGCGACTCATTAACCTTCTGAGAGCAGACTTTTAATGCCAGCATTGTTGAAACAGTGCAGCTTGAGGAGATTACCCCACACAGCAGCATCCCAGTCTATTATTCCCTTCAACACTGGGGAAAAAAAAAAAAAGAAAAAAAAAGGGTTGGGGGTGGAATGGTGTTGCTGCCTGATGTCGTGTAAAACTGCAATAAGGATGCCCTGAAATCCACCTGCAAATGTGTCAGGATATGTCGACAGGGATGGATATTTGTGCAAGAGGCATGTGCACAAGAAAATTAAGCTTGATGCTGCAGGCTAGCCAGCAGACTACCGGAATAATGACCTGTAATTTTTTATTTCTTTATATATTTCATTGTAAATTGGGGGATTTTTGTTTTGGTTTGGGTTGTGGGTGTGTTTATGTGTTTGGGTGTTGGTTTTTTTTCTTTTTGTGTTTTTTTTTGGTTTTGTTTTGTTTTGTTTTGTTGGGTTTTTTTTTAGTGTGGTTGGACTCGATGATCTCAGAGGTCCCTTCCAACCCCTAGGATTCTGTGTGTGATTCTGTGTGTATCAAACTGTAGTTTCTTTGACTTTCCTAATGCAAATTCAAGGGGACTAATCATGCACTGGAGAAAAATGAAAAATATAGGATTTTGTGATTTACTTTTTGGAATTGAATTATGCGGGTAATAATAATAGCAATCATGCCCACTTTTAGCTGCCAGAAATATAGCTCACACTAGCAAAATCTTATTAGAACCCCCTAGCCATATGAATACAGACAAAAGCCATCCTGGTGCCATGCTCCAGAAACATACATTTTCTGTGAGGGACACGCTGCTGGTAATTAATATACTTCTAGACTTCTTCCTTCTACCTGGGTCTACCACTGTGGTCTTATCTAGCATGACCGTCAGCAAACCAGCTCGCATTAGAGGGAACCTCCTGTGTCTCAGCTTGTACCTACTGCCTCTGGTCCTGTCACTGGGCACCACTGAAAGAAGCCTGGGTCCATCTTCTTTATACTCTCTCTCCAGGTATTTGCAGACATCGGTGAAATCCCTCCTGAGTCTTCTCTAGGGTGAACAGTCGCAGCTCTCTCAGCCTTTCCTCACAGGTGAGGTGCTCTTAAACCGTATCAGTGGTCCTTTGCTGGACTCTCTCCAGTATGTCCATACCTCTCTTGCACTGGGGAGCCCAGAGCTGGTCGCAGTACTCCAGATATGGCCTCACCAGTGCTGAGTAGAGGGAAAGGATAACTTCCCTTGACATTTTGGCAGCAATCCTACTAAAGCAACCCAGGATACTATTTGGGTCGTTTGCCACCAGGGTACATCACTAGCTCCTGTTCAACTTGGTGTCCACCAGGACTCCCAGGGCCTTTTCTGCAAAGCTGCTTTACGGCCAGGTGACCCTCAGCATGTACTGGTACATGGGGTTTTTCTCTTCAGGTGCAGGACTTTGCACTTCCCCTTGCTGAACTTCGTGAAGTTCTTGTCAGTTCATTTCTCCAGCCTATCCAGGTCACTCTTGTTGGCAGCATGGACATTTCAGTTTTGTGACATCTACAAACCTGCTGAGGTACGCTCTGTCCTGTCATCATCTAGATCATTAATGAAGATTTGAAGAGGATTGGGGCCAAGATTGACCTCAGGGGTGCATCACTAGTTACTATCTTTCCTACCTTCCAACTTGCATCTACCTTCTCCTCATTTGCCTTTTCCATATCTTTTTGTCCCATCCTCCCCTCCCCAGTATTTCCCAGTACGCTAGGAATCCCAGACTATGGGAGTCCCAGAATTTCCCAGGACTATGCTGCAATGGAGTACAGTATTTCTGAGTCAACTGGTATATGTTGAATATCTAAGATTAAAACCACAGGTGAGGATAATGAATTTCAAGGGAATTTCAGCATGGAAACAATATGGGAAGATTATTAGGGTTGAGGGAGTCTAATCCAACACAGGCAATGAAGGAACAAGAAAACAGCTAGCTATTCACTTGGGCAGCCAGATACATGAAAATATATTTGAACAGTCATAAAATAAAATTATGAAAGAAGGATTTTAACCTATGTAATTCCCATTAATCCAAGGACAGTTGGTTTCTGTAAACAGAAAGCTGGGACTTAGACTTAGTGCTTGCCCAGTTGTTGAAACTACTGGTCCAGTTCTAAATCTTACTAGAAAGAAGATGTGAAAGTGTCATGGAAGACACACAATAATGTATTAAAGTTCACATCTTTTAAATACGCAGCAAAGCAATTTATTTGTGTGCAGTCTTGTCCTACAATGTGAGAACATAGTCATATGCATAAGAAAACAGCAGTTCTTGCTGAATTGGGACAATGTCTCTCAGTAGATCTAATTCCCTGTCCGTTCGCCTGTTTGCAGCTGGCAGAGGTAGATACTGCACACAGCAGAGAGGGAATCAAGTGCCTTCAGGCTGCAGACTAAATGGTGGAGAAAAGGAGGATCAAACATATGAGAAGGATAGGCACTTCAGAGGGTGCCCTTTTCTGCATTTAACAAAGACTTTTTTTCTTTATTTTTATTCTGATTTGGTTTTTTTTTTTACACACTTTGACAATTTCAAAAAGAAAACATATAAAAACACACTGAAAAGGTTTCAGACAAAAAAGTTATGTATTCCTGATGAATTTTCAGTGGAATTTAAGAAATCCTATTCACCATAAATTAGTTTCTTTAATCTTTAAAAAGAAAAAGACCCTTGGATTTCGATTTGTATCATTCCTAAATATTATGGTATCATTTTCCCCAAACCTTTAGTGGTTAGAGCCATTCAGATATACGTGTTCTCATTTTTTTACCTTTCATTGAGAAGTTAATTTCTCTTCTCCTTTCTATACATGTTTCTGGACGTTCTACAACTGAAGGTAAAGTGTCTTTAAAAATATTTTCTCCAGGCAACAAGAATTTTACTGATCATAAATCAGTAACGCTGTTACAGAATGTCTGCAATTCCTCATATTTTAAAAATAACTTTACAGTTATATCATCAAAATGTAAATGCCAGTAGAAGTCACTGTACTTCCTTTTTCACAGGGAAGTAATATTTTATCGATATATATGGTAATCTCTCTTCCCACATACCTCAAGTCCCTGAACATCAAGGCAGGGACTAGGGGAACAAAGTTCCTCTCATCATAACCCAACTCAGGTTTAAGACCACCCGAGGAACCTGAACAAACATAAGTCCATGGGACCTGACAAGATGCATCCCAGGGTCCTGAGACAATTGGCTGCTGTAGTTGACATTCCACTTTCCATTATCTTTGAAATGCCATGGCACTTAGATGAAGTCCCCAGTGACTGGAAAAAGGGAGAACCATCACACCCATTTTTTAAAAGAGTAGAAAGGAGGACCCTGGGAACTACCAACCAGTCAGCCTCACCTCTCTGCCTGGTAAGATCATAGAACAAATCCTCCTGGAAGCTATGACAACACATATGCATGATGGGGAGGTGGTTGGAGACAGTAAACTTGGCTTCACCAAGGGAAAATAGTGCATGACTAATCTAGCAGCTTTCTTGGATGGAGTGGCTGCATTAGGGCACAAAGGAAGAGCTACTGATGTCATCTAAACTTCTGTAAGGCCTTTGATACGGTCCTTCACAGAATTCTTGCTTCTAAATTGGAAATAGGTGGCTTTGATGGATGGGCTGTTAGATCAATAAGAAACTGGCTGGATGTTCACATCCAAATAGTTACAGTCAATGATTCCATGTCCAAGTGGAAACCAGTAACGAATGGTGTCCCTCAAGGGTCTGTCCCAGGACCAATACTATTTAATATCTTCGTCAATGACATAGTGGGATAGAGTGCACCCTCAGCAAGTTTGCAAATGACAAAACCTGAGTGGTGCAGTTGATAGCTTGAGGAAAGGGATGCCATCCAGAGGGACCTGGACAGGCTGGAGGACTGAGCACCACGTGAACCTCTTGAAGTTCAACAAGGACAGGTGCAAGGTCCTGCGCCTGGATCAGGGCAATCCCCAGTACCACTGCAAACTGGGTGATGAATGGATTGAGAGCAGCCCTGCAGAGGAGGACTTGAGGGCACTGGTGGACAAAAAATTGAACATGACCTGGAATGTGCACTTGCGGCCCAGAAAACCAATCGTCTCCTGGGCTGCATAAAAAGAAGTGTGGCCAGCAGGTCAAGTGAGGTGATTCTCCCCCTCTTGCAAGACCCCACCTGGAGTACTGCATCCAGGGTCTGGGTCCCGAGCACAAGAGAGACACGGACCTGTTAGAGTGGGTCTAGAGATAGGCCACAGAAGTGATCACAAGATTCAACACCTTATCTATCAAGAAAGGCTAAGAGAGTTGGGGTTGTTCAGCCTGGAGAAGAGAAGGCTCTAGGGAGATCTTATTGCTGCCTTTCTTTATATTAAAGGGACTTATAAGAAAGACAGAGAAAACCTTTTGATGAATGTTTGTAGTAACAGAACAAGGGGACAAGAACCAATGGTTTGAAACTGAAAGAGGGTAGATTTAGATTAATTATAAGGAAGAAATTCTTTCAGTGAGTAAGACACTGAACCAGGTTGCCCAAAGGAGATGTTGATGCCCCATCATTGGAAGTGTTTAAGGTCAGGTTGGATGGTGCTCTAAGCAACCTCATCTAGTGAAAGATGTCCCTGCCCACGGCAAGGGGGTTGGACTAGATGATCTTCAAAGGTCCCTTCCATCCTGACCCATGCTATGGTTCTGTGATTTTGTGATTGTCCAATGGATTGTTTGCTCTATGAAGATGATCAGCGTGTTCTAAAGGTTCAGAAAGACACTGAGCCTCACTTGTTACTATATTATATCTTGGGGATGGATTTATATCATGAGAAGTGGAAGTTAAATGATGTTAAATCAAAGTGGTAGCTTTACTCATCCTGTTTTCCTTCTTGGAAAGGAAAATCCTTCATTTCCTTCCATAAATGGCTGCATAAGATCCAAGAGATATTCTTTTAATTTGACTTGTTAACCTACAGGCAAATGTAGAGCATGTCTAGTCTGTACAATGAACCCCCATGCTATAGAGATACCTAAGCTAATTCTAAGAAAGATGGCATGTCCACAAAAACCTGCAAATCAGCTCTGCTGGGTTTGATCCTAGGTGCAGTATAGCCTCTCATTAGAACTAATTACTCTTGGCACAGCGTCATGCTGATGCAGCTGTACAGCTTCCAGAGCTATTTCATTTGGCTCTTAGCTCAGGGTTCACTGGAGTCTTGGGCATAGATGTGCACTGTCATTTGGTCAAATGAGTGAAGCTTTCACTCATTAGTTCAAATGGCCATTTCATTTGGGAATTAGATAAATGATTAAATCTTCCAGATGCGTACTCCAATTATTGTAAGTATGGTCATGATTTTTGACAACTACCTGATTATTAACAGGCAGCCAGGCTACACGGTAATTCCTGCATTGCAGTCAAGCAACTTGGTTCAGCAATTTCTCTCTGAGATGTTGTTTTGGGGGCTTTAATTTTCAGTTGTGTCCCTTGAGAAGTGGCCTCCTCAAACCAGGTCCTGTCTTCCAATATGGCACTTCAGGGTAGCATCTGGAGCCCTTTCCACATATTTTCAGCAGCCAGGAACAACATATCAATGCTGTTTCCATGTCAGCATTGGCATGGCCACCTCTCACCCCTCTGCAATTGAGGGCAGCAGGGCACGTAATTTAGAGATGACTTTGTAAAATTATCTTTAAACTTAACTGTCTGAGTAGGAAAGGTGGACAAGATAGTTGCTTTCAAATCCTAGAAAACCCTCTTTTCTATACAGAGTCTACTCTGGAAGGATTCCAGTGATTACAGATATGAGACCTCATCTTGATCCTGGTGATGGATTCCATATAAAGATCCATAAACTACTAGTTCTAGATATGTTTAGCATCTCTATCTGTTGATTAATTTTTCATTCCTTTTCAATCTTTTCACTAAATCCTCTCTACTGGGTTAGTCAGTGAACCCTTTGTCAGAGGTGTATTTACAAACAAACTGTCCAAGAAGTTTTGCAGGTGGTGCCCTTACAGGGATACAGTATTTTCAAGCTGTTGTTTTCATGGAACAAGCACGCAAAGTGGAGAGGGTAAATATACGTCTGGCAGGTTTTAGTCCACAGTTTATAGCTTATTGTTGTATCCTCTTTTACAGCCAAGCAAGTAAGCTCTGATTCTAGCCATAACGAGGCATTTATGTTCTACGAATGGGATTTCAAAAGGGTCCTAAAGAAGTTAGATACTATTCCCTTTGATGTAAGTCAACTAAAACGTCAGTGAGTCTCATTGAAGGGTATAAAAATGCATCAGGAGAGGTAAGGGAAACAAGTACAAGGGAGAAGATGACCTCTAGGTTATGGTGGGAGTCTACTACAGACCACCCAACCAGGATGCAGAGGTAGATGAAATGTTCTATAAACAACTAGCAGAG